>OX387966.1:21466607-22066607 GCA_947578425.1 Eugnorisma glareosa
GTTATTTCATTGCCTATTGTTAAAACACCCTTTACATACTCGTGCAACGGCATGTTTGAGTGCTGACTAATAAAAATATTGTACCTGATACTCTGGTGACAGACACGTTAAGTCCTGTCTAGCAATGACTACAAGAGTGTCCAATGATTTTGCAGGAAGCTGTGCACTAGGCGACGTGGTATACATGCCAGGGGACGAGTTCCCAGGCTCGGAGCCGTGCGAGCGCTGCACGTGCGCGCGCGGCGACGTGCAGTGCGCGCGCCAGACGTGCGAGCCACGGCCCGGCTGCAAGGCGCTGCACCGCCCCGACCACTGCTGTCCCACCTACCAGTGCGGTGAGTCTACTGGCTTATTAACAAGAATTGAACTTAACAAAAGACCACTTGCGTTCAGAGACGGTTCAGGAGCTTCTTAGTGAACTACAGAAAGTTAGACCCTGTGTGAAGATACCTGCTTGATAGATAGTCAATATGTGGGGGAACGGTATCCTGCCAAAATTCTAGGCCAGCAAAATCGTGTCAGGGACACGACGACGAAGAAGAAGAACAGGAGTATCTGTAACTGATATTGTATAGGGGACAGCGGGCATTATGTTTATAGTGTAATATTGTTTGCTGTGGTCTATCAGTCAATCTACGAAGGAAACAACTGGTGATATCGTAAACTCCCCATTTCAAATAAAGGGCGTAACAAGCCCCTTATCGAAGCCGAAAAGAACTTATTCTCCCCGTCATTGCGTTCATTTTTTTGTGCTAGTTACGGAGATATTGGGAGTCAAAGTTCCATCTTTTTCACAAGTTTTCTTTTATACGTGTATACATGTTTTAATGTAAGATTTTTAACACCTTTAAACACCTCCACGACCCCCGTACTATTCAATCCATCCATCAGCACAATGTTTTGAGTCCGTTTCATTGAGTCCTACCGTAAAACAAGAGTTTTCACCCAAAAAAGAAGTAAATTCCCAACAATATTTTTTGCGTAAAGTTACTTAGTTTGATGTATATAATGCTTGGTTGATGGCTTCGTTAAGGGTCCTGTTACACCCTGTATACTTGAAAATATCACGAGATAGTTTCAATAGAAATCTCATTTTATATAAGTAGTGAGATAATTAGAAGCTTCTTAATTTTACGCTAAATATTTTTCGATATCATTTTCAGAATGCGAGCAAGAAGGTCGGGTGTACGGCAACGGAGAGAAGCTGGTGGACCCCGCCGACCCCTGCCGGGTCTGCTACTGCCAGGGAGGTGAGGTGGTGTGCCGGCGCATCGCGTGCTTCGTACGCGATGACTGCACGCCGCGCCTCGTGCCCGGACGCTGCTGCCCCGAGTACGACAACTGCCCACTCAGAGGTGAGTTCAAATATTAGCAGTTGATAAACCCAGAGAATAAAGAGATAATAATCCATTTGGTCGCTAAAGGCATGTGACGAACGTCTTGATGTTGGATGATAATTTTCTTTTTTTTATTATTCCAGGTGTCACCAGCTTGCCGGGCGTGTCATCTTCAATGTCAAGCGTTCCAACATCTGAAAAAATTAAGGTTCAACCACCAATACCAAAAGACATTATCAAACCCGAGATCACCATCAAGGAAATCACCCCGGTTTCCGAGATCCCGGTCATTACTGACGTCAAGATCAAAGAGATCCTACCTTCACCCAGTATCGAAGTGGCTGAATACTCTTCGTCCAAGTCACCTCTCATCCCACGAGAAGCTACCTCCGAAAAGGACGTAAAAGACAGTGAGTCTAGAACTGAATCCCCCAGCGTAATTGAAGTTCATTCATCGTTACCAGTCATAGTTTCATCACCAGACGCAACACAGTTCACTGATAGCACAAACCAAAATGAAGACGTACCGCCATCCAAAATAAGTTTCTCTACACTCGACACCACACACAGCTCCATTTACTCATCGAATGTCCCAATAGTATCAACTATGGGAATTCCGCCTGCAACCCCAGAACCATTGCCGGTAGCAACCACTAAAGCGCCAATAATTGAAGAGGAAGACTTCGACCACAATCCCGCTTTTCCCCCACTTCCAGACGATTTAGCTGTCCTTAGAAATCATGAGGATGAAATAGTACCAGAGCTAACTGCCGACAATGAGCATGTGCCTAGTCATGACGTTACATTGGCAAGTTCACCCCCAACAGTCCAACCTGAAGTTAAAGAACCACTGACAACTACAACAAAAGATCTTCCGGATACATCAGCTTTAATAACGACTACAGAGATCCCTAGAACTTCGAGTGAAGGAACGACTGCGCAAACAGATATCCCTGTCAGTACTGAATCTCCTAGTTTTAAAGAAAGTCCAATGCTTAATTTGCGATCAGCCATACCAACAGAAATACTTAATGCACCATCAATGATACCCGAGGAGATGACTGGAGAGTTAGATGAAACAACCACATTTACCGATGTTATCACACAGGCAGCGGTCACTACAACTGAAGCACCTAAAAAAATCGAAGAAATTGTCACCGAAAAAGTAGAAATCGCTACGGTTGATACAAAAACATCAAGCGAAACTGTAACGTCGGCACCCGAATTTGAGACCACTACCCTCCAAAAGACAATGGAAACTGAGTTAGAGCCAATAACTAAAGAACAGGAACAAACGACCAGCTCTATTGCGAAGTCTAATGTTGCCACCGAAGTCACCTCTCAGACCGAACTTAGTTCTCTACCTATTGAAACCAGTGATCAGAACCCACCCGAAGTGCCCGAGAACACCACTAATGACAAAGAACTTCCTTCTACCTTAGATCCTTTGGATAATACTTCGAAAATTCCAGCGACAAGTTCGGAAGTTATTACTGTATCGCGATCAGCTTCGAATGAAAACACTGGTTTTGAGAACGTAGAAACCACTGAATTCATTGTAACATTTGGTTCCTCGGAAACAGCGACCGATGCTGTTGAGCTAATAAAAATATCGGCAGAACCCGAGAAGAGTGCAGCAATTATTGATTCGGCTGATGGCAAACATACTAATGAATTTACGGACCTTATGAACCTCGTACGTGACGTCGACTCTTTGATCGAAAACCCAGAGGAACCGGTAGCCATGCACCATGTGACAACTGTTGCAAGCATTTCTGATTCTGAGGAGCTCATACCAGTAAACGCGGGATACAAGAGCAAAAACAAAAACTTTAATCAAAACTCCATCACTGAAATACCTCTCAAGAGTAAAATCCCAAATCCAGTGAACAAGCAAAGGGTGGAGATCGAGGACGATGAGGAGAGCCTGACGGACTCGCCACCTCCCTTCGACAAGGTGGAGCCCACCACGCGGCGCCCCATCATCGACACCGTGTCCGATGACGTCAACATCGCCGAGAACAAGACCAAAACCGACAAAAAGGACATCGAGATCATCACGCAGTCGTACGTGCCCACAATCAACCACCGACGACCCACCAAGGTGGTGATGAAGAAGAGCAGCAACGAGAAACCGGCGTCGTCTGACTCATCCGAATCGTCTGAGTCACTTGGGGTATCCGCATCTGTTGAGACCTCCACTGACAGCAGCGCCTCCAACGAATCTCCGTTTGGTGCGTCGAGCGAAATTGAGGGTAAGGAGAAACTTGCAAGCGTCACAACAGGCGCGCTCGTGAGCAGTGACTCTATCGTTACCACCGCCGCACCTCCCGCCAGCGGCAGTGACGCCGCAACCACGAGTGCCCCCGCGAGCGTCTCCGATACCGCCACCACGGCCGCTCCGCCCAGTGCCACCACGCTCGCCCCCGCGACCGAGGCGCCCGCCACCACCACCCTCGCTCCCCCGAGCTCGGCGCAGTGAGCGGCCGCGCGGCGCCACCCGCATGGAACCTCAGCTAATTAGCATTTTATAGAGAGTAAGTTTCGTTCTTGAAACTTTAAGTTAACGTAGAGACTATTAGGTATATAGGCGTACGAGTATGTGACCCTTTCGGAATCGATCATATTCCTCGTCAATTGATGGTGGGCGGCGGCGGTGGATCCGTCGCCGGCTGTTCGTATTTTGTTATGTAAGTAGACGGCCGGGGCCGGCCGGCCGAATTTATGTGTATTAGCTGGACAAATTATTTAAAATAGTTTAGCGTTAGGGAGCGAGCGCGGCCGGCGCGGCCGCAGCCCGCGTTTTGTCAAATTACGGCGAGGCGAGTCGGTGGCTCCTCGGCTGACGGCTCCTCGCGTTAGCGGATAAGTTATTTATTTGTTTAGTGAGAGATGTGAGTAGAGTGATCATAGGTAAGCAACCAAGCTAGTCAACATGTGAGGGAGCGCGGCGCCGCCCGGCCGCCGCACCTCGACGCCACGTTGCCATTACTGCTAGCTGTATGTAAAAAGAACATGACAAACGCAGACATTAACGTAAGCATCCGCGAATAGATTTAGTTCCTTTAACTTGAGTAAGAACAAACTGTAGCGTACTGCGCGACTGACGAGCGACGAGCGACGACGCGGCGCAACACTATATCATAACTAAATTTGGTACAAAACGAATTTGATATTTAAAATATTGTCAACCTTATTAAAAGATAAAGTTTAGGTGTAGACGAATTAGAGTTTAATGTGATCGCACGTACATTTTACTTATTGCACTTAGTGGCGGAGTATCGCGAGGGATTCTATCGGAAGGTTCAAACGTAGAATTAGGTTAATTTATTATATCCACGTACGTTGTAACGATGAAGCATGTGACGGATACTTCTCATAGATTCGTTGGGTTCCCATTGTCTGCTACGGTCGGTTCATTAGTTGTGACTCCTGTCGGAGCCGGCGCAAACGACCCGCCCGCGGACCCGTCGGGGAGGGGGGGGGGGCGTGTGCGCGGGCGCCATGGTGCGGCTTCTTGCTCCGGAAGACTGTCACTTTTCCCGGGCAATAAGCGCACGTGCTCACTGTATTATTTAATTAATAATTATTGTTTTTTTTACAAATAAAAGAAACCTAGACTGATACAATTCGTTTCATTTCCATCATCCTAAATGCTTCAACAATTCCCAGGTTTATCTATTTAATACAATAGAGCAGGGGTTTCCAAAGTGTGCGCCGCGGCGCCCTGGTGCGCCGTGGACAGTGAAGAGTCCTATTCACTATTCACTGGAAACTATTACAACTTAGGTATTCATCAAAAATCTGTCTCACAAGACTAACTTAACTTCCCTTTTCACGGAATACCTTTCGAAGCTCATTTAATGTTTTTTAAAATACTTTGCCGAAGACGATATCGAAATATTTGCGTGAATCCAAGATCCTTTCCATTCACAAGATCTACCTAGCAGCCTAAACAAAAGATACACGTGTTCAAAATGAATGTCACACTTTGAATTCTAAACCTCTAAGAACTCTGACACCTCGTTGGTCTAATGGTCGCAAGCGTAACTGCTGAGCATGAGGTCCTGGGTGCGATTCCTGGGTCGGGCAAAGTGTTATTGTTATTACTTTTTCCATGAGGAATTTCTCAGAAGCCACGGAGTCTGAATTTGTGCCCGGTAGATGGCGATAGGGTCGCCCTCTATTACCTGGGACTTCAGCATAACCGGCGAAATGAGAGAGGTGTGGTGTGGTGAGAGGAGGTCTGGAACCCTACGATAAAAAAACTTAACTGTCAAGACACCGATATACTACTCTGCTATCTAAAACTAACGATAGATGGCGCTACTAATAAACAAAATTCTAATTACACATCACACATAGATGCACGAACCGTTCTAATGTAATCACTCCACTTAGTGCCGAGTGCGATGCTCTCATAGTCCCAGTATGGCGTTGCCGTTGCCTCACGATGCGCAGTGGAAGGCCGAGGCCCTTGTTGGGAACACACCTGACCCACTTGCGGACGATCAGCTTGGTGACAGGGCCTAATGAGTTCTAGTTATGTATTTCATTTTGCATGTAGAATGATTTAATGATGTTTTGCCTAGTGTCAGCTCAGTAACATTGTATGAATTTGAAGTTCAGAAAAAACTTTGTTTAAAAATACTATAAGCTCTGCTCTGAGTTATCTGTTTTCTCCAGATCTCAATTGTGGCAAACTCTGTAGTTTGCCTCATTTAAGTCCTGGAGGAAACAGGTACGTAAGCTGGCACTTCGCTACATAGTGGTCGAAAAATATGGGATATCAACCCGAGAAGAGGAAGCTGTCCAAAATAATTGTCTACTAAACTGAGATTGAGATTGCAAAATTCCAATACTCGTTGTATTGGAATTTTGCAATCTCAATTAACAATTTTTATAATAGGTCCCACAAAAGATGCCTAAGTCCCCAGGTACCTTCATTCATCAGGGCACTAGAGTACTTTCCAGTTATGTATACGTATGGTTGCACTTAAACGCCTACCGTCCAGCTTCCGCAACTCTTTCTGAGTCGATTTGCGGAGCAATATTTCCTTGATTGAACATAGGATATCACCATGTCAGGGAAACGTTGGAACCCTCAAAGTAGTAGAATGTATTCGATATGATTTATCGAATACATTCTCAAATTTATATTCTGACACACATTAACTATTTGCTCAGAACAGTATTTTTTAATGTGTTTGTATATAACCATTTTATTTAGCAAACACATTCGTTTGCTCACCAAACAACCGAGTTGTATAAATATCGCTGTGTTGGCACAAAGTGACTCACCATAACAATAACTTCTAATAACTTGTTTCTATGTTACGAAGCAATATGAATGACTAGTACCATGTACCAGAGGCGAACCTCGTGTCCCGATAAACATCTCAATCCACCGGCAACCAACCAATTTACGTCATTTCAAATCCTAAACTCCAAAGCCACCAAAGCGCCAACGCTGTATTTCCATCACCCCTAATTATATTATAATACCAAGTAACAACTTCTGTATCATTAAGGAAAAGTGTTGCATGAAGTCGTCCAGGAGTGCACCAATAAAATGTCCTTTATATGAACACTTCAATTCGTGTTTTTTATAACTTTGGCGTAATAAAAACCCACATTATACCTATATGAAGAAGTGAATTGTTTATTATTATCGTCCACGATTTGAAAGTTTGCGGTGAACGTGTGAATGTTTGGGGTTCGAAGAGAAAGGACATCTAAGTCACCACCACCGCCAGTTTGTGACGCAACGCGTTGTGAAATGGTTTGATATTGGCATTGATAGCGCAAGAGACTCCTCAATGTCACATGCTTTGAAGATGGCTTCAAGAGCGTGGGTTTATGCGCAGTTTTCTCAAAAAAACGTCTGACTGCGCCTCGGTAGTAGGTACCAAACTCCAAATTTATTCATTCAAAGTAGGCCGCCAATTTTTGAAGTCAAAAATTGAATACACTTGTTCTAACCAGTCCTCCAAATCGGCCGCCCTGCACTACTTCCTAGTTTTCTATCTGGGGAGAAGGAGTTGCGGAACCAACTCCCCAGAACCATCATCTTTTGCAGCCTGGTTCTACCTGCCTACCTGCTGCGTATAGGCCTCCTCCATGTACTACCCTTGTATGTGCCAGTCTTGTTCTTTCTAGCAAGGTTCTTTTCGTACTTTCAAGGTCTGTTTTATGTGATTTTTACAAGGTCTGTTTTTGACGTCGCTTGCAGGCAGGCGCTTTGATGTACATCACGCGACGTCTCGTGATACTTGCTAGTTAAATTTGACACACTTCCCGATTTCTGATTGAGCTGAAATTTTGCACGCATGTGTATATCGCGACACAATGCAATATTATGATGACATGGAGCTGATCTGATGATGGAGCTGGAGGGTGGCCATAGGAATTCTGTAATAAATCGACGCAACGCCATCGAATTTGGACTCGTTTGATTCGTCTTGACAAGTACTTTAGTCCTAAATGGTAACCAGGGTGTGATGATGGAGCTGGAAGGTGGCCATATTAGGAACTCCGTTATAAAACGACATAGCCCCATCGAGTTTGGGTTCGTATAATTCATCTTGTCGAGTACTTTGTCTCTAGATGGTACCCAGGGTCTGGTGATGAAGCTGGAAGGTGGTCACAGGTAGTTCGTAATAAAATGACACAATCCCATCGAGTTTGGGCTCGTATGATTCGTCTTGACGAGTACTTTGGTCCTTAATGGTAACCAGTGTCTGATGATGGAGCTGGACGGTAGCCATAGGAATTCCGTAATAAAACGACAAAACCTCATCGAGTTTGGGCTCGTATGATTCGTCTTGACGAGTACTTTAACTAACTTCTAGTGACAATGTAAAAATTAATTCATGACAAGAATTTGTGTGGTAAACTACAACAAAAAAGGGTAAAATAAATAAGACATTTTAGTGTTTTTTTAAGAAAGGTTTTTATACTTACAAATCAGCATTAAATTAAATAAATTATTTTTACTCTTGCTCCACACTCAGTATGGGAAAATCCAGCTTTAGAATACATAAATGCGTAGAATTAAAAAAGGAAATTTTATAAACAGTAACGTAATACACAACAGCTTGCTTAGCTGTTTTTACGTGACTAAGACAAAACTTAAAGGTTCAGCAACAATTTAGATAAGCGCCGTGGAGCAATACAACACAATGATGCTTTTGAACACGTCAATGTTGGTGTTGGTATACATTCCGCAAGGCGCAGGCGAAAGCAGCGGCAGGTGCGGAAATATATACAGCAACGCTTAACTAATAAAGGCCGTAAAAAATGAATTCATCTTATCTCGCTCTACTTTCATATTATAGACAACTTGCATAGTGTTATTGTCTTTATATTTCCATAGAAAATGGGATAGTGTAACTGTAAAAAAATCAAATACATAACTTTGAGGAGTCCATTTAGTAAAAAATATTCCATCTAATATCTGGGCGGTGGAGTGCCTACCGCATACTAACCACACTCGCCCACATTTGTGACTTGACGCTATTGTGACGTGTGAAGAGGGCACGGTTACTCAAGCGCGTTGCGCACACGCACGCGACCTCTGCCCTCCTCGCGGCGCACTCTCTTTGTGATCACTACCTTACTTTGTAAATACATTACAGTTTTTATGTTGCAATTGTCAATTTGGAAATATTTGTTTTGAAATATCAACTTTTTGAGCCAGTGTAAGTGAAGCTGTTGTTTATGGCTTTTAAAATTCAAGGTCAAGAGGGCAAGATCATTATCTTACATAACTTACTCATTTTCCAGCTAAACTACGTACTTTGTTACAAAAGTTTTTATTCGCACCCTTTAAATGCGACGACCAATGAATATATTCATAGAGCAGGAGTGCAAGCTCGATGGACTTTTAAATAAAATTATTATTGGATGTAATTGTATTTGAATGTAAACTACGGCTCAACGACATTGTTTAAATTGCAGAGACTGTAACAGTCCTGGGCAAAACCATTATTTTAATTTTTCTTGCTATTGTGCTACTTTTGTTTGTTGATTCAGTTTCGCTTATTTATTGCGAAAAATTCTGACGAATAATTTTTGAATTTGAATGGCAATCTCGCAACATAAAATTATGAATGATTATAAAATTGTTATCTAGTACCTAGATCTGGGTTGTGCCCGTCAGATAAGCAGTCACTCCATGACTTGAATTCAGCGACAACCTGTTGGACTGAAGCCAACCCCGCTATAGTCGCGGTCAGGCATCATGGCAGGATGATAATAGTGTGGTGGTATGTACGTGCTCTAACTAGTGCCATTACAAACCTAGAAACCGACTATTATTTGTTCATTTATTAAGTTACTATAATAATTATAGCGTATAGTCCAGAACGTTGATCTAAAAATAGGTCAGACAAAATAGTATAAATAAAACATCAGCTTATGGACGTAAATTTAGACTTTAAAAACGACAAGAATGAGTAGATTACAAATATAATGACTAACACGATTACGGAAGCCTCAAATTCAGCGGCTATGTGTAACTGTTATAAAGTATTCAGTTATTAGTATTGTGCTTGCGACAGGCCACCGCCGCCAGCAGTCGCGCCTGCATCACTTGCATTGTCGTTGCGACATGCAGCATCCACGGTGGCAAAGATGAGCTCTGTGTGTTGGGGTAATTATAGAGTACTTGTTAATTCGTTGCATGCCTAGATACCAATGATGAGTAAGAAGACAGCTATATTTTCTAGGTAATATGAAGATTAGGCACATCTTTATAGAATTTTATTTTATTTTAGTCAATGGAGGACTTACAGGTAGTAAAAACAAACAAAAAAGGAAACCATAGTCACCAGAAAGCCAATTAAAAATCCTAACGTACAGACTTATAACAAAAAAAAACATAGTGTGACTGTGTGAGCGTGAGCAGAAAAGCAGGAAACATACCACTTTAATCAAATCAAATCTCTTATACCTGGACGTGATTTACTTTGGTTTATTTATCCTGGAGTATAATCATATTAATTATACCTAATAACAGTCACTTAATATTTTCTCCTGCCTGGGTACCCATGCTATCTGCATGTTACATAAATTGTTGGACGCTACTGAAGGCGCAAAACCGGTAGCCGAATTCTGAAACGACTCAATTGTTTTATAGCCATCGACACGTCAAGGAGAACATTCTTATACCTTCAAAATACTACATCTGCAGGTTCGGAAAAATTAGGTTTATTTTTGAATATATCGTCTTGCATTTTGTTGGCGTCGAATGAAAATCATTGGCATTCTTTCAAAGTATTGTAACTTGCGATTCCAAAGTTATATACCAAGGCCTTATTTTCTCTCACTTTTGGAGGGTCTATCGATATTCATTCAATGCTTTCGGATATTGAGAAACTCATTTTTTTTTTGCAAAATGAGTGAGTGCAGTACCATTGTCCTGCATGAGCTGTTATCTTCTTATCCTTCCTATTAACATAAGTCAGGAGAAAATGTCTAAGTTTTTGGAAATGTTTTTCATTTATAAGACCAAAGTCACACACATCCACCAACCCACTAGGCCCGCGCGGTAGATGATGGCCCGTGTGATGGAAGACGGCCAAGCAGCAATGAGAACATTATAGACTGATTTTTATTAAAGTAGCACTTTACGTGACCATGATATTTCAGTAACTTTATGTTTGAACCGACGTGTGTCGTGCGATGCTGTAAGCCTGTCTGTAGCAGTTGGTGCAACATTTAATAAATAAAGTATCACTTTCACATTTCCATAAACACGTAAATGTGCGGATTTTATTACAATGGAAGGATTACAAGAATCAACGATGAGATAATCAATGGACTTGTATGAGCTGATGAAAATATTAACTAAAGTTGCAACAAATTGAGAAATATTGAAGGCTTTGACCCGCAAAGTATTTGCAACTGAATTAAGTAATCATAATTTAATAATTAGTTAAATGATCATGTCATTGCAATTATTTAAACGTTTTAAATTATTATTTAATTACTTATTATTTGGTAGCTTTAAATATCCATATTTACTTTACCCGGAAGTTTTTTTGTGATGGTCTTAATTGATGTGTTGTGAGTTTGCGACGCAAACTTTAGTTGCTATTACAGCTATCTAGGCCAATTTACATTGCAGGTGGACATTATTTACTTTTCGTGATCCAATATCTAACTCGCGATCACGACTTGATCCTCTTTCATAAACTGACCCAGCTACCCTTTCAAAGAATAATAAGCCTTTATATCAAACATTTACAAAAATCTCATAATCTACACTGATATCATATTTAGTAATTGAATCGATGTCCTTACGTCCCGTGACGAAGGTTCCATCTACCTCCCTCAATTTTGTTCTATCCTATCCTGTGCTGTTCTAGTCAAAATTCTTTGTATCGTTTACATTGAATTAAATAAGTTACGTCAGTATGTTAATAAACTGCACGTAAGCAAAGTCATGGCGAACCGCTATACTCACACGGTAACGTGCGAAGTTGCACCAAAGTAGTGCACAATAGCGGTGCGTGCGCATGAGTGTGATGCGTGCGCGTCGAGCGAGTTGTGCCGAATCCCTCCGAATAATGTTATTCGGGTTATGTAAGAAATCATAGGGGTCAGAATAACAAACACATAGACCAGTTTGAATGAATTATTTTAAATCGATAGGTATTGTAATAGCTGAGTCAAAAATATGCGCCATTCAAAGATAAAGTCTAAATTTTTATCATTTTAAATCTATAATTTACAGATTAGACCAATAGTTTCGAAAGTTTAAAAGTTTTGTTATACTCGAGAGCGTCTCGGAACTTAATAAACTCAAGTAAATAAATGAGTATGAGAAGGGTTTCTTTGTACGTTACATAAAAGTTGTGTCAGCAACGTCAGTCAGTATACGTGTAGGGCAGTATTTGTTAGTCTCAACAAAATTAACAACGTTTGTCGCCCGGCGCCGTTTGGACTCAGACGTTTGCCTAAGTTATGCCTTTGTTACGAACAAAGTTAAATGCGGAGGCCCACGGAGGAGACGGACGAACTTCGCACATGACGAAGAGTTTCGCAATCTTATCTGATTACAGTGTGTTCTTATGACTATTAACGGTTTGTTTTGTTTAATAAACGTAGAGGGTGCTGCGCACAAATGCTCAGGTCGCAATTAACGTAATTTGGCACAACCGGGTTGCAAAATTTAATATAATTATGATGATATACGTCCGAGGAAAGGGCTTCGCTTAGCTCTAATTGTACATGGCCGATTAGAACCTTGATTCAGCGATGGCACACACATATTCTATGTAGTAGGTATGTGCTTCAGTGGGTTTTGTTCATAAATTCTGTCTATGACACTCTTCTAAAGGAAGAGAATTTTCAACTGCAAGAAAACTCTGTGAAATTGCAATCCTGTTCATAGGAAATCACATTAACAATAGATTTCTATTCTAGATTCAGATGACCTCTTACAAACGGCTAGATAACGGAAATATAGAAATCTCAAAACGGTTCTCTAATATTTTTGATTTGAATAAATCAGCATTTTTGAATAGAAACATTTCCAAATCTTAACCATATTTAAGCAAAGTATTAGCATTTGATTTACTAGCAAATATTGTGACTATCAGACACCTAAATTATTAGAGCATCAAGGTAAAGTAAACAAACCACACTATGTGTAGCTGGTTATGATATAACCTCACACATTATAGCTTCCGAGGCAGGAAGCTCGCCGCAAGAACAACTGGTTCAACTGGCAGTAGGGTTGCTACACTTGCTACTTATAGAACTAGATTGGAATATATTCCATACAATACATATTGATAAGGCCCACAGAAATATTTTGCACAACGAAAATCTGCACATTTTCTAGGGAACCAAAACACATTAGAGAATTTCATAAACAATATATATTTTAAAAGCTGATTGATCAACCTTTTCAAGCTGTTTGCAGAAAAATATTTTAAGTTTAATTTCTAATTCTGGAAGTCTGGCAACCCTGATTTAGGCGGTTAGTATGAGGCACATTCGTTACATAAATGTACATACGAGTTTATTACATAAGCAATGAACTTTAATATCAATAGAAATAAAATAACTACATCAATAGAAATAAACTAACTATTGAAAATACGTACTTGCAAAATCATTCTCGTAGTAAGCACAAAACGATGCGATGCATTTGATGAAAAGAATAAAAGAGAAGGAAAGATTAGAGGGAAAGATAAGTCGGAAGAGGATAATGAAAGCAGGTCGGTTATGGTAATCGACCAACAGGACACCGTGGTCTCCGTGGTTTCCGTTGGTTATGTAAGGTTGGTAGTATATCCGTGCTGATAACATCGTAGTGCGCACACCTGTGTTCCCGATAGGTTGTACAGGTCAGGCTGAACTATTGATTAGGAAGTTACTCGTAGACATTTAATAGCTAAGTGATAATTTGTAGTTGTGGCTCTTTATCGATCTAGCAGACTTCTAAACAACATGTATACAACTCTAAACCGACTCTTATGTATCAACGCCAATTGGTATTTATCGGAATCCATTAATATTTACTGTTATTTATGTACCAGCGTTAACGATGTAACTATTGCCCAGTAAACCTTTCTAAATGTATAAACGTCTGTTTCGCTTAGGACGCAATCTAAATGTACATAAAACATTAGTTCGGAGAGCTTATAAACAACTACCTCTTTGGCCATAGTTACTAGCCTATTGGGATCACTCAGATCAATTCCCAATTCCAGTGAAATACACACGAAGTAAAAATAGATATTACCTATATCTACATTATTTTGGACAAAATGGTTTTCAGTTATCGTCTAAATTACAGAACAGTTAATGACGATGGCGGCATTATGTCTGAGGACATATCAGAATATTAATGTACCATTATCAAAAAAGAATGGATGCCTCAGTCTTGACCGATCAGAAACGTTTTAGTTGCGTAACATAAATTATTCTTCTAAGCCTCTAAGCCCCATGCTCCCATAGTTTTAGAAGATCCCTATAATCTGCTCTCACTGCACTCACTACCAGTGTTAAGCTAGTATAAAGGTGTGAAGCTAATTGGTCCAAAGTTTTAAGCTTTCTATATTCGATGGACGCTAAATATCTAAAGTGATTGGAATAGATTGTGATCCGGATGTTACTTCGAGTTTTGAGTTTTTTCTGCGTCAATGCTTTAATTCCAATGCTGCCTTAATCCTCTGAGAGATTGGGGCCGTTGAAACAGCGGCGGGGGAAGCAAGAGCGATTTCTTGAAATAAATGTGAGGGTAGTTGGTTAAATCGATTTTAATATTTATTGTTTTATACGAGATCGTTTTAGTTTTATCTAAGGCATTTCATTGCTTGAATCACAATCGTTGCCGCATCAAATTTGTTTCGTCCATTGCTGTAATCAAAATCAAAGCATTTATTTCAAATAGGCCAGTTACAAGCACCTTTGAACTATCGAAACAAAGACAACTTATGAAATGTAGCAACAGTCCCAGTCAAAACTGTGAAAGTACTGTAGTTGCCCATTCCCTAGCGTAGATCTCTGTGGAGAAGAACGGGCAAGTAACTGATCTATTTACTTACTGTACTTGTGACAATATTGTGATAAGTGTAAAATGTATTTCCTTTTTTGACCAAAGATTATATTATTATTATATATTGGCAAAATATAGTGTACATATTTTAGACAATATATAATCTGTAACCATACTTATGTTTAACAAAATAAGAAAATGATTGAACTCCATGGACACTCTTTTAAATCAGAATATTTTTACAAAACCTTGGTTACATCATGCATGTTGAGATGGTACATTTTGGTATATTTCTATTTTGTTTTGTAAAAAAAAACAAAAAAAAAAAAACAAATAAGCCGTGGCTACCAAGAGATGCCCAGTCACAATTGACAGCGCCCGTTCATGAACATGACGCATGTATCAGCACCATTCAACTTAACCGTGTTGAAGTACTTTGTGTAATTTATTTCGTTAATTACCACTGCTCTTAAAACGGTGAAGGAAAACATCGTGAGGAAACTGGTTTGTCTTAGAACCAAAAATTCGAAGACATGTGACATCTATCAACCTGCACTGAGCTCGCGTGGTGGACTATAGCCCATTCCCTCCCATAGAGAGGAGGCATGAGTCGTACCAGTGGGAACGTTATAGGATGGTTAAGCTAACTCAAACAGTATTGAGTTCGGGACTAAATACGATCTTACAAGTCAAGGCACTGGAGACTTGACGATTTGACTACCTCTCATAACATGTATACAATATAAAATTTATTTCACAGGGTCCTATTACTGTTAACAGAGTTGTCCTCAACTTTACGGTGCAAATTATAACTTCACAGTTACCGAGTATTTCAAAGCTTTCTCGGATAAAATCGCTGCTTCGCTTATAAAAAACAATAACAAAATGATGAGCTTATCTCGTGGCCCCGCATAGATCGTCAGGATGGTTGCGCAGGCGCTCCTCGCGGTGAAAGTTGTGCGCGGGGACCGGGGAGGGGGTGCCTATATCAGGCAGCGCATACTCGCGCGCTCCACTCCGCAACCTCTCAGGTGAGATATGGACACTTGTACCATAAGTTACAGGGTACAGAAGGCCATACAAACCCCGATATCAAGCTCAGCACCAATTCCACGCAATAACGCGCGCAAACGCGGCTGCAGTGCTTCCAGATGCTTCTGTTTGTAAACAGCCATTAATCAGTGAGAGCCCTATCGTTGTAAGCCTTCTGTACCTTATAATTTAGTGCTAAATAGGACGACAAACGCTTCACCAGTGAAATGTGTAGAAAAAGTGGTAAAAGTGTGTGTTGTACTGATTAACGCCTTGCGCATGCGTTGATACGCATCTCGTCCGCGTTTATGTAACTCAGATTTAGGAAGAGATCTGTGATTTCAGAACTAGCTCAAGTACTATTTCATTTATATTTAGTGTGGGAACAATATTTGGATTCGTGTTAATATACAAGAGATCGTAGACTGAAAGTTTATCAAAGCTCATCAAGCTTTGTCGATTGGGTTTGCTGTCTTATTTGTTGTTTATAAAAAGAACGCGTAGTAGGTATCGTTTTCTATTATTTAGTGCTTTTTTTCCAAATTAAAACAAATACTTTCAAAAATATGTAAAAGGGTATTTTTTTCAAAACCGTAACGAATGCTTTTTTTACTATGTTCCACAGTTTTTTGACGTTTCGTAAGCGAAGATCTCTTCCCCTTCACAATGAAATCCGTGGTGCTGTGCGTCCTCGTGGTGGTGGCTGCAGTGGCCGCTGCGCCCCAGAGGGAGGGAGCTGCCTACACCAGGGAGGCCATCAAGCAGGCTCAGAGCACACACCTCATCCCCAAGGACGCTGAGATCCACAAGGTAGGCCGTTCTAGCTGATTTTAGAAGGGTACTAAATATGGAATCATACCAGTGAGTAGGTGACAGATTACAAAGAAGTATCGTGCTGCCGACTACCTGGGTTGTCCACAAACAATAAAGTAGCTGCTCCATGTAACAGCAGGTTAGACAGGATGCTGAACCTCAGATAGTTGGAAAAAGGCTACGTAGAGGATAACCTTCGTGAAAGCTTGATTAGTACTGCTATGTAGAGATCATCAACCTTTTCAGTTGGTTGTTTGAAAACTAAAAGTATCCATAGCACGGGTTTTTTTCGTTCTTTCCGCAATTAAGTAGCCAAATGAAATATTTGGCTACTACTGGCAGAATATTTTCATGATGTTAGGGAGGTAGGTACTGCATTTTCATGTAAATAGCACTTTTGAACGATTTTTTGCAAATTAGCTTGACACGCCAAAAGTAAGTTATAATATCAGGCGTTACTTTGTGGAAATCCATGAAATTAAATGTTATGCAAAATATTTAGTTTTAATTTTAGTAATATTTTTTTGCGGGATTGAAACTAAATATTTGTCATAACATTTAATGTCATGGATAAACGCAACAAGTGAGTTATTTAAATAAATACTTGAATGTTTTGGTTAGGAATTAGATATTTAGTTTTACATTCTAAAATCTAATAACGTATAATGACAAGATGAGCAATCTATGTTGGAAGCTAACATTCCAAGATGTATAATAAGTAGTACAATAAACTTATGTATGTAAAGCACGGCGCAACTAATACATGCGTGGGCGCATACAAACAATCGCGCTAAACATCTCATTTGCAACACTGAGACATTCTCTACGGTGTTGGATAACTTCCTCATCATCATTATTCATTAGTTTCTGACTGCGGAAGCTAAGGCTTTTTTGTATTAGATTTTATGACATTTCTAATAATTTCATCGGTTCCTTTAAGATTATCGGTTACAAATGATTCATCAGCCTCCACTAATAATGCTTCCTACCACTGAATGAGCACTTACTCATATTCTTAAATTCTGCAGCATACCTAATAATTTACATTCTTTATTTGTCACCAGGTACAAGAAGGTATCGAGTTGGGAGCGTACGAGTCGATCCCCATCAACCAGAGGATCAACCTGTACGAGATCCTGGGCGACCAAGTGCCCTCCGAGGTCATCAACAACCTTCAGGGACAGATCGACCAGATCGGCAATCACTAATAAGTAATACCTTAGAAACAGTGCTTCATGAAGACGCCAGTAGCGGGTGGAACGACCAGCGCCCTGACTACAGAATATGGGGAGATTGAGTAGTCAGATTAGATTCGTGTTGTTTTTCAAAATGCTTACAAATCGGCGATTATGGATGATAACGTGTGGCGGCTGAGCTCTGTCGCCACACCAGGGGACCCTTGCTGTTGCAACCGCTACTGGGCCCAGTGAAGACACCGTCGAGTTATATTTTAATTTATTGGTGACGCAAGTCGAGTACGAGACAGTGAATGTGATATTGTGCAACATCACCGTTTTATACGTTTGTACATAAATAATGTTAAAAAATAAATTGGTCGTGCGATGTCCAACCGGCTGGTTTTGTTTTACGTAACCCCTAGGGACAATGCCGTGACGCGGATGTGATCCGTATCTCGGTTGCATAAAGTGGAAGATCGTGTGATATCACGCCCCTTGCTTTATCGCGGTGAATGACATAATGTATGATTATGTACTGAATATTCATAGACTTTCATCTAGGTGAGGGAAATAACGTTTAGATCGGATCTCAATCCGGTCCGGAGCAAAAAGATCGGACGATAATGTGATGGTAATAGTTTCTGAGTAAATAAAACTGTTGCCATGAATTCCTGCTAAATCAGTAACACTAGAAAGGTCAATATGTTCACAATGGCCAAACATTCGCAACATGATAACACAAAAAGTCTTCAGAATAATAAAATATCGCAAGAGTTTGGTGAGGAGGTATCACTGGTAGAATTGATATCTTCATTTACATTCATATTATTGCTACTGATAAAAGAGCTATAAAATATAAACAAACGTTCTCTGCGTCTTTAAAAAGTTATTTTATGAAGTCGATTGTGAAAGCAGTAGTCTGGATACTTATAATTACGCTAAATCTATGAGAGTTCCAACAGAAGCAATAAATAGATCTCTAAATAATAATATTTTCTTGTAAAGTTCAAACTTTAGAATAGTTTGTTACCCATCAGTTCAGCCAGACAGTTTTTATCATAGCTTGCCTGCGTCTGTCACTGCTCGGTCCATCTACCTCAGGGATTCCCAAAGTGGTCGATATCGACCCCTTGGGGTCGATATCGGTTTCCTAGGGGTCGACATAAACGAAAACTGATTATGGGGGTCGACGAGGTCTAAAAATCGACCCCTATTAAATTAACACAAGTTCTTATTTAAAACTTTCAAGATAGGTAGGTAGGTACTGTATTGTTTATGTTGTGTTACGTGTACTAAGAATAATTAATATTTATGTAGGAAATAGCATTGTTGTAGTAATATAAAGCCTCAAGTTCGTACAAGATGAAAAACTCGGCAAGTCAGTGTGGACAAGTTTGTGCAAGATAATGAGTTCGAGCGTACGTCTTTCAGGCGCGTTTTGACTTGCTCTCTATTTGACGCTTGCGCGATTTAACACGAACGAATTCATGATCAAGTTGCAAGTCCAAACATGTTCCTGAATCCTGATATTTTACTATTTAACGAGGTTGCACTTAGGTTGAAAGTTCATTTGCGTTTTGAAATTCGTTGGAGCTTGAACGATAATAACTCATATAAGTACTCATTTATTTCAAGAGATTACAAAGTTATTACATAGCTAAATTAAGTGAAGTAAAGTGACTGAAAAAGAATTTACAAAATGCTGAGCTCCCTACGCGAGTTAATAGCGTAACCACACAATATCTGCAGTTTATGAAAAATTAACAGGGTAAGTACCAAACAGTTTTTATCCGGCACAGCGCATCAGCATTGCCCCACTGCACACTGTGTGATAGTGATCAGTTGAGCTATCTGTAGATTGTTTGCAACAGTTTGCAGTTGCCTCAGTTGTTTCAATTGTAAAAATTTACCAGTAAATTTAACAGTTTATTAGGTATTGTTTTTAATTTAGGTACTTAGTTTCTTATTTTTTTATTTGCAGGATTACTGAGAGTTTTATGATGGCGGACACGAAAAAAAAATGCAGACAATACAGTTTGGACTACTTGAAGTTCGGATTTATTGCATCTCCATCAAATCAACACTTGCCGATGTGTCTCATATGTGAAAAAGTATTCAGTAACGATGCCATGAAGCCTTCAAAAATGGATGACCACTTATCGAGAGTACATGCTGACAAAAAAAGTAAGCCCTTGACATTTTTTCAAGCACTTAAAGAAAAACTAGACAAAAGGCCATCCATAAGATCGATGTTTGCGTCATCATCTAATAAAGACGATGATGGTTTACGAGCGTCCTATAATATATCTTTACTAATAGCGAAGTCGGGGAAACCCCACACAATTGGAGAGCAGCTTATCTTACCAGCCATTGCGGAGGTCCTTAACAATGTATTGCACAAACCCGCACATGATATTTTAAAGAGAATACCTTTGAGCAATAACACCGTTCAGAGACGCATAGACGAGATGGGACGCGATGTGGAAAACATTTTATGCAAGTTCTTACAGACCAACAGATTCTCTCTCCAGTTGGACGAGTCTACATTACCCGGCAATGAAGCTCTGTTGTTAGGATATGTTCGATATATCAAAGATGAAAATATGTGCCAAGAACTGCTTTTTGCTACATATTTAGAGACTGATACCAGAGGAGAATCAATTTTTCAGGCCGTGGAACATTTTTTTACTGACAAAGCTATTCCATGGAAGAACATTGTTTCTGTTGCGACTGATGGTGCACCGTCTATGGTTGGTCGTCATCGTGGTTTTATAGCTCACTTAAAGCGACAACTGCCTGATGTACTGGTCATTCACTGCGTGATTCACAGGCAGCATTTAGTAGCAAAAAAGCTGAGTCCTAGATTGCATAAGTCTTTACAATATGTAATAAATGCTATCAACAAGATTCGAAGCAATTCTTTGAACTCTCGGTTATTTGCTCAGCTATGTGAGGAAAACGACGAAGTCTTTACTCGATTACTTCTTCACACTGAAGTTCGCTGGCTATCAAGAGGCTCTTGCTTAGAAAGATTTTCAGCCGTTTTTGAATCTGTGTTGGAGTTTTTACAAGAAAAAGATCCGAATTTGAAAGAAAATCTGAACAATTGTAAAACAGATATTTATTACTTGACTGATATCTTTGGAATGTTCAACAAAGTTAATTTGCAGCTGCAGGGTGACGATCTTAACTTGATTAAAACAAAATCAATAATATCGGCCTTCGTGGGTAAACTAATCCTTTATAAACAAAATTTAGGCAGAAAAGAATATTCGCAGTTTCTGCATTTGTCAAAATTACCAGAAACGCTTCAAGATGATGACATTTTATTATATGTCACTCACTTGGACGCATTACACAAGGATTTTACGGAGAGGTTTGAGGATCTTTTAAATTTACAAATTCCTCAATGGATAATAAATCCGTACAATACCACAGCTATAGAAGAAGCCAATGTGATAATGCAAGAAGAGTTGATTACCATCAGCACAGACGAAGAGCTTAAGCAGAAGTTCAACCAAGGCTATCAGAAGTTCTGGTTGCAACGCAACATTGAAACACAGTATCCTACATTGTGTAGATTGGTAGATAGTCACCAGGTTCATCCATCACACTGAATGTTTTATTTTCTCTTTGCGAATTAATACTTTTTTAAATATAATTTCCTACCTACTTAAAATTCTTTAAGTACCTAATTTGTAATAATCGTTATAAATTAAACTTGATATTTACTGAATTGTATGTCTTTTTATTTTGTTAAATTTTGATTCGAAAATGAAGTCAATTTTACTCACTTAACCAAGTGCAAAGTTTTCCAATTGGTACCTTAGTACCTAGGTATTTTGTGTCAATAGGAAAAAACTAAAGATAGGCCCCCTTATTCATAATAGTCTGCTAACTTAAAGCATTGCTAATTCTCACTCTGTCTTCTTCTATTGACCTAAGTCAGAATGAAAAATAACACACTGTAGCAGCTGTTTTAAGTTAGCGGACCATTATGAATAAGGGGGTTGATCTTAAAAGTAGGTAATTTGGCCATGGGGGTCTGAGGTAACAGTTCATTTTGGAAAAGGGGTCACTTGTCCAAAATAGTTTGGGGATCCCTGATCTACCTGTTTATCTGGCGTATGTACTATCTTCAAGCAATTGATCCTGTGAACTCCAAGTTCTAGGTCGACTCAATGTAGATTCCCATCGACACACCAAGAATAAACATTTGTATGATATGGTCACTTGGGGCAAAATGAGCTCAAAATCAGATTTTTTTCTTCATCATCAGCTTATTCGATAAATAATGTTTAGGTCCGATAAAGCTGTTTTCAACAAAACATATCAATTGTAGGTACCATTGATATATGGTTATAGTCATTTACTTGTGCTTCGGATTACAAATGAGGTTAATGTAACAAGATCGTGCGTTTACAAAGTACCTATGTACTGCTTTTCAATAAGAATACCTGAAATGAAGTGTCAATGTCGTAATAAAAGGCTCGAGTGGTACTACTGTACCTGCACAATTGAAGTACAGTACAGCCGACTTTAAATGTTGTAAAAAAAGTTGCAAATCCTGTTAAGTTACCTGGTTGACTGGCAGATTTTTCCATTAAGGCACGAAAAGCATGTGAAGGAACTAAAGTAACCGATATAGTCAAACTTTAGTGGCAGTGGGCAGGATACGATTCTCGCAGAATGGATGACCGATGGCACCGTAAGGTTCTGGTGTGGTGAACACGAATGTACCGGAAGACACAGCATTGGAAGGCCTCCCACAATGTGAACCGATATCTGGTAAAGTCCGCGAGAATCCGCTGGATGCGAGACACAGGATCGATAGACGTGGTGCCGCGCCGGGGGGAGGCCCATATCCACTTGTGGATTTTTCTTGGCTAATATGATGATGTCAATGTTCAGTTATCAATCTGAAGATATAGATAAGTAGTCGATAAAAACAGTCAATACAAAATATATTTTAGGATCGACATCTAAATCAGCTTTGTATTCATTCATTATAGCTTTCTAATAACTAATAACTTTCTAATGGTCAAGCTGAAAACCTAATGGTGTGTTTGGTATTTATTAGATGTGGTTACGTGGTTACACATACTTGTCTATTTATCTGAGAAAGTAAAGTTGAAAATAAATACTAACCTTTCTACATTTTCTTTTAATTAAAATTACTGTCTTCTATTCTTGTCTGTTTTTCTACCTGAACTTTTATTATCTTATAGTGAATATTATAAATCTAATGCCCGTTGTCAGTAACACTAAGCATTATTGGATTACTAAAATATTATAGCAATATGGAAATTAAAAAAAAAAAACAATTTGACGTTAATTTACGTGTCGTGGGTGTACGTTTAGGACCTTAATCTGGGCGATCATAAATTGATCAAGTGTTATTAGTATACACACACGTACTAAGTTGCTGGTTTAAATATACCACCTTTTGTAACACTTTATCTGTGTTTTTAATACTATTTGAATACCTACGCAAAATTATACAGAAATGTTCGTTCTAATATGGTAATCTTAGTAAGTATCGATTTGTAAATATTCCAGTAAGTGGAGTCCAATCACTGGAGACTATTTGAATAGCGTGATATTTAGCGAGCCCATCGGATTGGCTAATCAAGTCTTCTACGGTAGCTAGAACGTTATTGACTACATACCTGCCAACTGCCTTCTCGATACATGGGATTTTCCCTCGAAAACCGAGATTCTTTTCTTAGAAAATAGCTCCTAGAGTTGCCAGTAAATATTGCCAAAGTGAGAGTATTTTCGGAAGTTTGGGACTCATACGCTCCAAATCATTTACTCAGTATACATATATGTTCCCACTGACTAAGGCGATTGCACAGTAGAGAGTCGCAAGCCTTGCTGACTATAGTATTTAATTTATAGTGGGAAATGTCTGGTCTCTTCTGAGAAGATGAGCAGCCCCGTGCTCAGAATTATACGAGAATTCGTTTCATCTAACAATCATTTGAAAGGCATAACTAATTAGGCAATTAGAGTCTTCCAGTCAAAATAGAACGGCTGTTGTTCGTCTCATTTAAACGGGCACCTTATAATTCATAGCTGTTGCCTTCCATCGCCGCTGGCCAACGTAACCTCTCGCGGAACTGAAAGCTGCACATAGTTCATTATATTTCACAATAATACGGTAACACTGCAACATTAGCAGTACGCCATCTTGCATCTAGTCACGTCATGTTTTATGAGATGGATCACTTTCTGACCAAAGTAGTGACGAAAGAACTAGTGTTATTCTGCTTACTTGAAAAATATTATCGCTTAGAGGAGGTACCCTATTTTCGAGCCGGTCTCAAGTGATGCTCCGTTGTACATTTGGGCAAATGTTTTTTATATATATTGATATATAGATAGATTACTCATATTTGCTCATAGCAAAAAGACTAATCATGTAGGTTGAATAAGATCCATCATGGGTCTGGCTCATGGGTCTTTTGAAAAAAAAAAATCTCAGTAGATCCACATCTTGAAATCAGGATCCAATGAGAAAAACAATTGTCACTAGATCCATCATGGATCTGGCCAATGGATCTTCTGAGATTGAACGGACATGACAACCCCAAGCTGAAAAACATTATCTAGCAGTTCGAATCTACGACCTCCTTGTCCATTTTCACATCCTCGACCACTACTGCTCTCAAACGACAAGTTATATGATATAGCTGTGTCCCGCGACATTCGTTCGCCTGAAATTATTATAAAAAGATATTACTTCCCTTTTTGAATCGGCTTTTGTTACCAATTTCAAGGGATTAATTTTTTGGACATATGCTAATTGTTATTCTAAAATAAAAGTAGCATAAATTACTCCTTATGACATCGGCTATCTGCCAGTAAAGTCAGTCCAATCAAAATCAGTCCCGCCCTTTCGGAGATTAGCCGGAACAAATAGACAGACTGACAGACAAAAATGAAAAAAAAAGAGTTTTTGTTACAAGTGCCGTATATATTTTCAAATGCATTCAGTAAAAAGCTGTTATTTTGATATTACAAACAGTCACTTCAATTTTATTTAATTGTATAGATGTAAAGATGTTCATGTATTTGTTGTAACACTCCTCGTAGGTGTAGTGGTCGCAAGCGAAACTGCTGAGCGTGAGGTCCTGTGTTCTATACCCAAGTCGGGCAAAGTGTTTTTGGAGTTTTCCATCAGAAACTCAGTAGCAGCCACGGAGTCTGGATATGTACCCGGTTGATGACAATAGGCTCGTCCGCTATTAACATGAGACTTAATCATTACTGGCGAAATGTGGGTGTACTTTAGGATCCCTGATGGGGTTTCCGGCGAGAGCTTATGTTATGTTATTAGCAGTCATACTTGTATGTTGTGGCGTTATAAAATGCCTAGCTTAAATAATTTATTGAATTTTATGCGTATATGTATATTTTAATAGACCCCAAAAAACTGGAGCTTGAAACATTTATAAAGCTTTGAAAGTTGTTTAACTGCAGATAAAATCAGCAGCAAAGAATATTATAGTTACCCACTTCATGAATTTTAATGTTTATCTTGTAACTTGGTAGAACTATTTGCGACAAAAAGTTTAGGACCGTTTCAACATTTTCTTCGTCGTCTATTTATTATTTAAGCAGGTATGTAGTACATGCAGGTACTCCTTAATACCTTTTAATGTTAATTCGAATAACCCGATATTCACTGTCGTTAACACGTTCACCATTACGTGCTTCACGCATTTAAAGGTACTTCATCATAGTCTAACTTTCTCTATTATAAAACTTCATGTATAGGAAGAGAAGTATCTTCAGCCTCACCTGTCTGGCATTAATGCTGAAATGGACCTTTTTGGCGCAGCCGTGAGGCACACAGTACAGTCATACTATGTATTTTCTCTTTTTTGTAACTTTTTTTAATATTATTGTGTGTGTGCCTAATACAAATTTTACTGACGTCGAATAAAAATTTTTCTTTCTTTCTTTTCTTTCTTTAAGATAAAAGTCCCAAGAACATCTGCATCCCGGTCGCGAACTGCACAGTAGCTTATTTGGAAACCACTGAATCGATTTCGTACCCCACTAAGTCGCTACAAACATAATTATCGATTCTTCCGACACCGAGTGCGTATGCGGCGCCCCTGATTAGACTTTGTTCCACCTGCCGGAGTGTCCCAAGTGTCCGTACTCCTGCACCCTGGACGATTTAAACAATGCCTCTGTCTCCGCGTGACGACTTACTGGGCACAAACATTATAATATTATGGATGTAAGGTCGAAACAAAAAGAAGATGAACTTCCTTTTCGAGTGATAAAAGAAAATGGGAAAGACAAATTTAGTTTTAATTCGGATTTTGTTTTTAAATTATCTTAAAAGGAAAATAAAAAAGCCTGCCAAGTGCGAGTCGGACTCGTGCACGAAGGGTTCCGTACCATTAACTAAAAAAAAACACGTTTGTTTTATGGGAGTTGTTTGGGAGCCCTTAACAATTTATTTATCCTGTTTATAGTATTTGTTGTTATAGTGGTAACAGAAATACATCATCTGTGAAAATTTATAACGGTTTATGAGATACAGCCTGGTGACAGACAGCCAGACAGACGGACAGTGGAGCCTGACGGGACGCCTGGCACCACACACACACACTCCTGGGTGGGTGGCCTGGACGGGAGCGGGTTTTTACCCCCTGGGAACGGAACCCAAAAATGTAACTACCACCTGACTAGAAGCATAAACATAGCATTTATTTAGTGCCGCATCTCTTGTTGAGAGCCTTTATCGTTTAAGCTTAATTTGGTTACCTCTGCTTATATTTTGGTCACGTAGGCTTTCAATCATTCTGATGATACTTTTTTGTTATTGTTTTTTCGCGTCATTAATGATGATGTAAAGCACGAAAGGTATGGTAGGCACCGTGGGCAGTCTCGCAAGATTCTTGCGTTAAATTAATTATATTATTGTCGTCACTGGTCATTCTGGTTTCCCCCAATTATGGGAATCACTAGCACCAACGAGGTTTTTGACCCAACTTTTATTACTTTGGCTTCTTAAACATTCTATTTGGTATATTTAGATATAGGCATTTTCTAGTGGAAACCTGTATCGATTAGGCCAAAAATGTCATGAAATTGGATCCTGTCTGTACGTTAGGCACATAATTTATTTATAGATTTCTAGTTGACTCTATGCTTACATCTATACTAATCTATATTTTACATTTTTTTAAAGACGTAAAGTTTGTAAGTTTGGACGTAGGGGGTAATCTTCGGAACTTCTGATCCGATTTATAAAATGCTTTCACTGGGGAGCTACATTATTCTTGAGTGTCATAGACTTATTTAAAATGAAATGAAATGGAAATTACACGAAATTTTTGTTTGCTAGAACTGTAGTCGAGTTTTCATGCAGTTTCTCAATAAATTCGTGCTAAATTATAGAATGCCTCAAAATTTAAAACATTCACACGAGAAAATTTCTGCAGATAGCGCGAGCGAAGCCGCGGGCAAAACCTAGAAACGAATAAAATTTATGAATTTGGTACCGGACTATATTATATTTACTTTCCTGGGGTGTTAAGACCACATGTATCAAAAATATCAAAATGACAGAATTTAGCAAAAAGAAACACACAGTTAACGTGATTCACATCAGTTATTACAACCGGTAGTTATTACTTTTTACCAATGAAGTATAAGTCGTATTAAGTAATAAATACTTTTAACCATCCCAACATTCCGACACCTTGTAATAACTTAACATCATAATGAGCTGTTACATCCCACGTGTACACTCAGGATAATTTCCCGTTACCGTATTTACCTCAACTTCGGCAATTCATGCGACTTAATTACTTAACCGACGCAGTTATCGACTTAGCGGAATATAATCCCTCTCTTTAATAAACAGGTGTGAGATTTGTTTATACATAAACACGTAAACGTTACGTAAATTTCTACACAAGGTATATTGTTCTGAAATAAATGACTTATGACTTATGTTATAATTTAGCCATAATCATTATGCTTAGCAAGGTGACAATTCTAAAAAACTTTGTAAGAACAAAAAATGCTGGTACTGCTATAAGCAAGTCTATCTTAGATGACTGAAAATGCAATCCAAATGTCAGAATATTCTTACATTACAGACAATGATTTAAATTACGTTTTGCCATTTCAAAATCGCCTTTAAACACTTTAATATCACTTTCGAACCTTAGCTTTAGGCACTAGGTAACCCTCATGTGGTTCTAGATAAAGTAGAGCTTACCAATATTCTCTTCCTCTAGCGGTGGTGAAAGGTAGGTGACTACGGGACAGTTCCAAGGGAACGAACTTTGGCAGGTAGCTGAAAGAAGAGTTGAATTAGAGAAGTCGTGGATCGACGTGCGATTGGAGATCCCATGACCGCTCAGCACTGAACTACTTTAGGATGACGATAATGATGTTGAGGATGTGTTTCTAAGCAAAACATTAACAGCTCATCCCCGCACAGAACTGTCCCCGTCTGTGGTCGGGTCCTACGTGTGTGGTTCCGGGCCAAGAGTTACGCCATATCGTGATAACATTACGCCACGCAGGAGGCGCCGGACGCATAGCAATCATTCATAGCGCGTCACGACTAGAAAGTATGGCGTCTGATGCGCCCGTGATAGGCCAGTGCCGAAGACTGCTGGAGAATGTTCTGGAAGCTGGCTAACCACACAGTTACCCACAGGATCAGCTGCAATAAGCTTTTGTGAGCTTTCATTTTTTCAGAAACATTAAAGTGATATATCAGAATCTTGAAAAGCTGTGCGTGCTTGTGTGTTGTGGACAAAGTAGATAAGCAAATGTTTGTTACATTATTACGAGTGGTGGGTTCGATTCCTGCACGAAACGAATGGTAGTACGGTGCACACATCATTTTGTTAGGTACTGTAGTTTTTGTGAAGCTAATTTGTGTCTATCCGTAGATATGATAAAGCTGAAGAGATGATGATTGATGTGAGGTTTCTCGTGTTTTAGTTTGGTATGTGTTAAAATATATAATAGTTTATTTTATTTCTAAGTGTATTAGTATAAATATACAAGTTATTTTTGTTAGATATTTATATTATATTATATTTGTATTACAATGTTTTCTTATTTAACCCAAAGGTTGTTTGGTAGAGAATGCCTTGTGGCATTAAATTCGCCTATGTACCACTATTGTACATGAAGTTTAAATAAAAAAAAAAATAAGAGTGTGTTTATTTGAACGCGGTGCTAACTGGACCTATCAGTCGGATTTGAAATAATCTTTTTGCATTTGATGGCAATTCTTGAGGAAGATAATAGGCTAATTTAACAACTCGCTACGACCCTTTGCAAAAGAGGAAAAAAGTCAGAAATGGCAGATGAAACCACGGGGCACTGCTACTAAAGCTAAATTCCATTCAAATTAGGAAAAACCTTTCTCATACTGCTGAAAAAAAATCTACGATTGTAGTTATAATTTCATCGATGTTCGCGCCAACTTTTGTTGTAGTGAATTCATGTATGTGGCTCCACCTTTCTATTTTTGCTTGTAGCTCAATGAAAAGGTTGAGGTTGCATTCCAGTGTTGTGCCTGGCGCTACACAGATGGCGCTAGTTAAAAAAATAAAATAAAAGGAGATATAATATTTTTGTTTTCACGGTAACAAATAAAAAATAATGGCTGGAAAGATATTTAAATAAAATAAAATACGATAGACACTCGATTTATACTTTATTTCGAAATGAATCATTTCGAAATAAAGTATAAATCGAGTGTCTATCGTATTTTATTTTATTTAAATATGTGATTTTGTGTGCTCGTTAATAAAGCGTGTTTTTTAAACGAATTTTACTGCAATTTGGTGTTAAAGAAATAATTAAATGTGTTTTAAATGCAGGTTTTTTTAAGTACTTATATAGTGTCTAAAATAAGTGATATATTTTAGCGTAAGTAATTTTGGATGAATGTGATGTTACCACGAGGAAGTTATCAAGCTGCAGTGCGGTCCAGTGTCACAGTGCATGGCGTTAGCAGTGAATGCGCTTACACGGTAAGCGCTTGTTAATTACTCCGGTAATCATCGCGCTTATTGGCGACGAGCGACATTCGCGTCGCTCTGCCTGATCCGTTACACACATTTTGCGTTATGATACTCGTACGGACATTTTGCCACTTAGTAACTTGTCGATGTAGAATGTATTGAGGAGCTAATATATTATTTTCTCCATGTAAAAGCTAAGCCTAAAGTTGCTTAACGATTAGCCTGCGGACGGCTGCACATTGTTTAAAGAAACTATGTTCTGAAGGAGTGTATTACCGTAATCAACCTTCATGTTGATGATGATCTTCAAAATCCATTGACCTTAAAAGATTTACGACCTATTAGTATATTACCATGTCTATCCAAAGTATTAGAGAAAATCGTCAGTCGTCAACTTACGTTGTATCTGGAACAAAATAACATTTTACCTGATTTACAATCAGGGTTTAGGAAGCAGCGCAGTACATCTACTGCTTTACTGGATGTTACTGACAACATATTATCTGCCCAGGATAAGGGAATGTGCACAATATTGGTTCTACTGGACTTTTCCAGGGCATTTGACGCTATAAACATCTCTTTATTATTGTCAAAGTTAAAATATTACGGTTTCGACCCAGAAGCTATACAATGGTTCCGTAGCTACTTAAGTAATAGGGAACAGTTAGTTGACCTGCGTTTGAGTGACGGCACTACTCTTAGATCGGCGCCTATTCCCGTAGAGAGAGGAGTTCCGCAGGGTTCAATTTTGGGGCCAATTATCTTCATTTTGTACTGCGCAGACATAATAAGATGCCTCCAGAGATGTAAATACCATATATATGCCGACGATGTACAACTGTATATTTCTTTCAGACCAGACGAGTATGACAGTGCTATTAAAGATCTTAATGAAGATCTTCAACGAATTGCACGCGTTGAACGCGTTTGGTCTGAGGAGAATTGCCTGTCGCTGAACCCTATCAAAACTAAATATATGGTTTTTGGCACAAGACAGCAGCTGGCCCGACTGCCTTTAACTTTTGATTTGAAACTAATGGGGACGCCTGTGGCCGAGCACAGGCGTCCTCTCCGATATCGCATGTCTTCGAATTTTTGGTTATAGGCAGTTTTCTTTCATTCTTTTGAGGGCAATGGTGATGTAATAAATTACATAAAGTAATTCGTAAGTCAGGGTCGTCACCACTTCGGGAGGTTCCTGCACCGAATCGGGCGGGAGAAAACGCCCGGGTGCTACCATTGTGAGGATCGACTGGAGGACACAGTGGAGCACACGGTGGAGATCTGCCCCGCGTGGGCGGAGCACCGCCGTGTCCTCGTGGCGGCGATCGGCGGCGGCGACCTCTCGCGTCCTGCCTTGGTTCAATCCATGGTCCCTAGCGAGACGGAATGGGAGGCCGTTACCTCCTTCTGCAAAGCAGTCATGCTAGCGAAGGAGATGGCGGAACGTGAGAGGGAAAGAACTTCACGTCCCAGCCGCCGCGGGAGACGCACCGGGCGTCGGGGGCCACGTGGTAGCTCCCGGCCACTGTAGGCGCGGGCCTGTGGACGGCGAGCTATGGGCTAGCTCGCCGTTCGGCCGTCTTATGACGGCGTGTTGACGGCGCGTTCGTTTTCCTCGCGCGCCTCAAAGAGATGTCAGCAAACTGGGGGTCAAAGGGTCCGAAAGGACCGATGCCTGGTAGGGTTGCGGGATTGTTCGAAAGAGATATCGCGGCCCTGGAACACAAAGGGCAAAAGATCCTTCTTTTGGACATGGATGGGTTTTAGTCAGTAAAAATCTGAAACTCCCTCCTGCTCAGCCCAGAGCGGGAGGAGTTATTTGATGATTTCCCATCCGACAAAACAAAAAAAGAAAAGTGTCGTCACCACCACTACTCTCACACACTGTTCTGAAGGAGAATTTATCGGAATTTTACGCTGAAAATATACTGAACCCTGATAACACCCACTATTTCGCATGACAAGCTTTTAGAGATGCTTTTCATTTGATGAAAATGACCTCAATTCTTGTTGTTGCGCATGCCTGCCCGAAGTACTATAGAAACGGGGTAGCCATAACTCTTCAATGAATAAATGATTTATATATATTATACTAGCTAATGCCTGCAGCTTCGCCTGCGGGGAGTTCGGTAATTGTCCCACGGGATCGTACTACCGGGATAAAAAGTACCGTATGTGCTAATCCAGGACACTATCCGTGTGCTAAATTTCATACAAATCCCGTCAGTAGCTTTTGAGTGAATGAGTAACAAACATGCATCCATCCGTACTCGCAAACTTTCGCATTTGTAACGAAAGTTTCACAGAAAAGCCAACCCCCATTTAGCCCTCTTAGGGGTGGATTTTCGAAAAATCCCTTTCATGTCTTTAAGACCAGCGGTTTGGCTGTGCTGTGCAGGCAGTCAGGACTTTGAATTTTATATAATATAGATTATAACAGCTGCTGCATCAGATAATTATTGCTCCGAAAATGTAGAGACTGTAGAGTGCACATTAATGATCAACGCTTATGATCAAGTCCTAGTCATCATTCTCAAGTCTATAATACCAGTATAAGGGCAGTCCCTAGCTTAAAGTTTCTTGATGGCCGGCGTAGCATGTGCTCTGCTTTCTTATTTAGTTACTTTTCCATTAATCGTCACCTCAATAGTCGACCCCTTTCTAGTTATATTATCTTTCACACAGTCCATTCATCGATTCTTTGGTCTTCCCTTAGGCTGCAAGTTTGCTATGTGCATATGTGCAACCTTGTAGCCCAAACAATGTTCATACAGAACATCAAATTCAAACGTAAGAAAGCTATTATTATGCATCAGTTAATTTACCTAAGAGAAGATATGTCATCATCATAATTTGCGTAACCTTGTTCCAACTAAGTTGGCGTAGGCTTCTAATACCAGAATTTTACATGGAGCGATGGCCTATCTGACCTCCGCAACCCAGTTAGTGGGTAATAATACAATACCGCTCGGTAGTAGGTACTGGTTCTCACACTTTCAGGTTTCTGACTACTAGCTACGACTGAGGGAAGACGTGTAGTTACCAAAGGTTTTTCTGATCTTCCACGGAATCATAAACCAATTACCTTCGTCATTGGCGGCTAAGGCCGAAGGCGGCAAATCATGAGAACTGAACTAGTACAAAGTAGAAACTGTACAGCACCGACAGATTCCATTCAATTATCAAAGAATTTAGCAAAAACCTATTTCATCCACATAAAGCAGTGCGCATTACTTGCCGCTGTCGCAGTACCAAGTTCTTGAAATCATCCACAAAGACACGCGACACTTAATGTAATAGGTACCAAGTATAAGATTACTAAGTGAGTTAAATATTTCAACGCGCTTTTTGCCGTTTAGGCGATCTTTAATTGGTAGTTAGAATGTGCGATCGCGGCCGACGGGCACGGGCACTGGGCACTCGGGCGCAGTCGCGGGAACTAACGGTGCGCGGCGGCGCCGTGTGCGTCCATGTCCAGGCGGGAGCCTCATGAGCAATGCGCTTTTAATTAATACAAAAAAAATGTATTCTTTTTAATTGTTCCCATTTGACGCACCGGGTGTGAGGATGGCAGGGATTCCTGTGCCACTTGCGGTACAGTCGCCCGCGGTGGGCTGTTGCGTGCATGTGTCGTTGTGCCTATGTGGGCAGTCAGTATATTGAGGTGCCGAGGACTAGTAGAAGAATGATTATGGCTAAGTAACCATACCATAGCCATCAAAAAGCTTAGTAATATCACTCATAAACTAGCCTTTTCAACTATTCTATTTATTTGAATTGTTTATTGTTTTGATCATAGCGGCACTTGAGTCTTGCAACCTAACGCTGCTCTGCAAGTTGCTAAGAACGATACGGACCTTCACGATCTTCTATCAACCTTTTACCCTATTGTCTCCTGACCTTACCTCTGTAGTGATAATGTTCTCAAGAAGGCTGTCTCTTCTGCAGTCTCTTCCATAAAAGATGAGTTGGGATCGATAGCGATAACCGTCTGAGCCAGTATCACCATTGGTTGCTACCTGACAACATGGCCCGCATTGTACAATATTGTAAACACCGTCAGTTTACGTTTAACTATGTGTTATCGGTACTTTCACGCTCGTTATGTGGACACTATCTAGTGCAAATAGAAATACCTAATATACTTAAGAGTAACTAGTTCAGTATGAATTCATCTAAGCAATTAGATTCCTCTATAGTTTTTTTGGATGCTATTTCAACTAGCCCTTTTAATATTATTTGATTCATAACCAGTAAAGTCTGACTACTAGTCTAGCTAAGGGGTCTTACCCAGTAAATGGGCTTTGGAGGTCAGATAGGCAGTCGATCCATGTAAAATACTGGTATTCAGCTGCATCCAGTTGGATTAAAAACCGATCGTTAGTTAGTAACAGGTAAAGTAGATGATTTTATTTGATTAATGTCTGTTTTCGAACTGGCATGTTTTGCTGTCGCTGCTACATTTTTAGTGATCATCTTAATCCACGTATCTGATTGTGGATCAGTATTTCCTCTTTACTTTTACGCTAGAATTAAATACTTTTACAATGTGGCATACAAGGAGCTTTCAAATTAATGTTGCAATGTAAGGGCCACAGCTCGGTGTTGGCTCCTATAGATGTCGTCTCGGACAGAGGCACCGCCTTGCCTGGGAGCGCTCGCTTTTTGTGTCGCGCCGCGCGCGCTCACGCAGTCTCCCTGGAAATAAGCTAATTACCGACACATACTCAACTACACTCATTGTGCCGACTCCCGAACCGCTCCGAGCCCACCCAAGAAGCTGTGGACTTGATCCGATGCGAAAAATAAAAACAGGATCGTTGAGGAACACGTCATTGGAAGGAGGAAAGATAGTGTAATATTGTTTTTATGTTGTGCAGTACTTCATTGGGGGTTCCTTCTTCATTAATTATTTCGATAAACTACCTGTAAAATATGTTCAATTGATGATACTACTAGGCCATATGACCACATGTTACAATAGCACATAACATACTGTTGTTTTCTTATTATTCCCATAATTGGAAAGCGGTAGATGTCTTGACGCATTGTTTTGTTTTCAAAGGTAAAACGAGGATAAACAAAACTTGTAATGAATAGGTTTTATAGCGTTGTGTCACCTGAACTAGTTCATAATAGTAATTGTATTTACGAAGAATGAGATGTCACAATACACATATTTACAATCTCTTTTCAGAAACAATGACACACGATCCCGGATAAATGAGTGAAAATAAATGAATCCTTGCATGATGCAAGTCAAGTTATGAGTGTCACACTACAACATAACTTGACTGGTGATAATGTTGGTGGTCACAAAAATGTTTTCCAACTTTCTGACACTCGAAGCTTCAAATAGAAGTTTCAGGTTGATTTGACGACTTGATTTCTGTCTCAGAGGCTGTGCAGGCGCAATCTTAAAAGAAGAGTACAGACTTAATTTACATGGTGTGCCACATTTAATTTAGAAAAAATCTATTTGTATTTCTAAACTAGAAGCGATTTCCATAATATAAATACACGCAGTAAACACGAAATTGTAATACCTAAATTCAGATTATTAACTAACACTAGCAAGTCTTTTCTAATAAACACTTTTATAACAAGTTGCCAAAGTCAGTTATAGAACTGACCGATGGAAAGTTCAAAAATTACATCAAACGTGTCCTTATTAAAAAAGCATATTACAAAATCAAGGACTACATCGAAGACAAAGAAGTTTGGCTTTAGTTCCTTCTGCGCATGCGGCTTCCCTGGTAGCTCATAAACGGCTCAAATATGTAGATGTCTCTAACTATTCTCAATCTCATTTTTTCTCATCTTTCTAACCAGATTCTTTACGATAGTTTTCAAATCATTGTGGGAAATCAAACACTTTAAAACGTTTAACTATTTTATTTCAATTTATATCGTCTTTACAATAATCTTTTCGTCTTTACGTCTTCTGTCAAAACTCCACACTCCCTACTCGTACTCTTTCTCTTTCACACACCCTCGCTCTCATTCACTCAATACTGTCATCCCCACATTCGGCCGTCCTGCAATTAGTCTGTCCCTAGACTAATACAAATAAGAAATCTTTAAGAAAACATATAAAAGCTGTAAACCGTAAAAATAAAATCGAAACAACAAACATCTTAAACTTACAACCATTACACAACATCACATTAAAACATAACTAACTAACTACGACATAAACGAAAACAAATCTTATAATTCAAGGCATTAGGAAACGTAATGTTTTAATCGTCTTAACTGAAAAATTAAAATAAAATTGAATTCTAAACCTGTGCGCTAACCTCAGTCATCTCTAGTATCAATATCGTTTTCCTGCACACTAGGCCATGGCTTCATAGAATCCGCCGCACTGCTCGTCTTATTCGGCCCTTCAGTTTCAGAATCCAGCTTAGCTACATCATATCTATCGGCACCCTTCACTTTGGTAACCCGATAAGGACCTAGGTACTTCGGTCTGAGTTTCATACCTACTCCAAATTGCGTGCGTCGTATAGCCACAACATCTCCAACTTTATAGACTCGACTTTTCTTCCTTGCTTTATTAAAATCACGCCTATTCTCGTTTTGAACTTTTAAAATCTGCTCTTTCGCCTTCATACGCAGTTCTTCTCGATTATTCATAAAAATGTTTTGATTTTCCTGTTGAATTAAATCTAAAATCTCAGGATCTGCTTGCCGTCTCATCCTTGTGCCAATGAGTAACTCATATGGTGCAGCATTGACACTTCTCTGAAAACTGCTGTTCAGTGCTTGTTGCAAACGACTAACATGTTTGTACCAGTTACCTGGTTGCTCTATACACAGTTTTGTTAGTACAGAAATCATCACTCTATGAATCCTCTCCACTTGCCCATTTGCTCTGGGAATACCCGTCGTAATAGTAATATGTTCAATCTTCTCGTCTTTGCAATAACCTGTGAACTCTCCACTGGTAAAAGCAGTTCCTCTGTCAGTAATAATGCGTCTGGGATTACCAAAAACTTGTTGGTGAATCTGTAGTTTTGCTAATACTTCTCGGCTTGTTGTGCTTTTTGTAGGAAATATCCATGTAAACTTTGTGAATGCATCAATCACCGTCAATATATGATTGTATTGTTTTTTCGTTGCAGTCATAGGTCCAATGTGATCTAGATGTAATGTATCCAATGGTAATTCACCTTTTTCAATTGGAGACAAAAATCCTTCTTGCTTTCCTGCTTTACGACTTGCCAATAAACATGGTATGCATGTTTGAATGTAATCTTCAACCTTTCTGTCTATACTCTTAATGTAGTAATCTTTTCTTAGCAATTCCATAGTCTTTTTCTTACCAAAATGTCCATTCTCATGAGCGCTACGAATCAACTCCATCTCCATATTCTTTGGTACCACCAAATGTTTCTCAGGACCCTTGAATAAAATTTCGTTTTCTAGCCAAAAGTCGTCATAGGGCTTGTCCTTCAAAATTTCAATTATCGCCTTCAAAGCAGTATCTTTAGCTTGATTATCTTTTAATTTCTCGTAAAAGTCTGATGTGATTTGAGCTACATATGGGTATCTACTCAATGCATCGGCATGTCGCATCTGGCTTCCACTCCTGTGCTCGATAGTGAAGTCGTATTCTTGCAGTAAAATTATCCACCGGGCAACTCTTGGTGAAATAGCCATGTCTTTCTTCTCCAACGTCATCTGAAACGCTTGGCAATCCGTTACTATCTTAAATTTTTTACCGAATAAATATTTCCTAAACTTTTTAATCCCTTCTATTACAGCCAGTGCCTCTAACTCATAACTAGAATACCGACTTTCTGCCTCTGACGTCTTCCTACTCATATAGTAAATCGGATGCAAACTTCCATCATCGTTACTTCGTTGCATCAGAATAGCAGCATACGCAACTGCTGAGGCATCTGTGTGTAGTTCAGTATACGACTTAGCATTATAAATCTTAAGTACTGGATTATTTGCCAGTTTGTCCTTCAAAGTCTCGAATGCAATCATTTGTTCTTGATTGAACTTAAAAATACTATCTTTTTTCAATAAATCGGTCAATGGCTTCGCAATCAGTGAAAAATTTTGGATATACTTACGAAAATATGACGTGAGGCCAATGAAACTTTGCAGTTGCTTGGTGTTCCTAGGTTCTGGGAACCTTTTGACAGCATCACTCTTCTCAGGTGAAGGTTTTACTTGACCATTCTCTATGATGTGGCCTAAATACTCCACTCGTCTTACCAGAAGTTGTGATTTCTTCCAGTTGATCTCCAACCCGTATTGTGACGCTACGTCTAACACTTCTTTCAATCTTTCTACAGCTTCTAGTTCATTCTGAGCTGTAATTAGTAAATCGTCTATAAAAATCAAAACAATACGTCTAGAAATCAATTCATGGAAAATAGTCGTTATAAATCTTGTAAATACTTTAGGGCAGACCGTCAAACCAAATGGCGCCTTTAAAAACTCATATTGTCCATTATGCGTGACAAAAGCAGTATACTTAATAGAGTCTTCATGTACTGGCAAATGAAAATACGCATTTTTTAAATCAATCGTACTGAAAATCTTAGCTTCTGCAAGTCTATCAATATGATCATCAATAATCGGTAAAGGATATTCATCCTTTAACATCTTCTTGTTGATTAATCGGTAGTCCACACAAATCCGGATAGCTCCATCCTTCTTCCGAACTAAGACTAACGGACTAGCATACTCTGACCAACTCACCCGTACTATTCCTTCTTTAAGCCACTGTTCCACCTGTCTTTCAACCTCTTCTTGTTCACTGATAGCTAAACGGCGTGGCCGCTGAGCTACCGGGATGTCGTCTTTCAAGATAATATGCAACCTTACCGGGGCGTCTTTCGTCTTCATCGGCTGATATCCCTCGACAATATGCTTTACCTGCTGCTGAACATGTTTACTAGCTTCACCTCCGATAACGTACGGAACGTCTGTAAAATAACAAGAAAGTTTACGCAACCAATTCTCATTTGACGGCAAAAACATTATGTTTCCTTCCTTCATAAACAATGTTACATCTTTTAGGAACTCATGTCCTATTATAATATCATACGGCATAGTGTCATTAGATACCACATGGAAACACACATCACTATAGTTTTGTTCATCAATAACAACAGGAACTTTAATTTTCCCCATAGAACACACTTTTACATGTCCAAAACCAAATAACGAAAGAAACTTATTTTCCCTTTTCGGTAATCCAATCATTGTGTAAAATTCTTCAGAAATCAAGTTAACATCGCTGCCGGTATCGATCAATGCCCTCGTCGCCCTATCACAAATTTTAACAGTTTTCTGGGGTTTTCTTCTTGAAATATCTTTTTTTACATCGTTCTCATTGTCAAGCAAAACATCATATTCTTTTTTATTCGTAGTTGACAAATCCGTGCTGAAACCTTTTTCGTTGGCCGTTGACAACTCAGTGCTGCCACCCGCGGACGCAAACTTAAAGTTGTCGGCCTCCTTGTTAAACATCGTGCGTTTCGTGTCGTTCAACGCACTCACGCCTCCTGGTGGTTTTTCACCAACAACTTGCCGGGTCGGGTGCTGCTGACGTCTTGTAAAAATCGCACCTGCTTCGTCGCCGCTTCGTAATTTGTTCGGTACCTGTTCGGATACTTCCGCCTTGTTGCAGTATGGCGCAATATGGCCGAAATTATTGCATTTAAAACATTTTAGCCCGAGATGTTTATTTGGGCATTCTTTGGACTGATGACTTCTTTCACCACAACTGAAGCACCTGATCACCCTTTTTCCTACCACATCACTATATTTCGGCTGACTTCGTCGCATCTTCGAGTCTTTAATTTTTTCTTTCAGAGTTTCGTAAATTTTCATTTTTTCTTTTAAATCTGGATACGTGGTAACTCCGTATAACATTATTTTATGTGTTTCTTCGTCCTCAATCCCTTCTACGATGTATTTTATAGCGACATAATCTGGCATCTTTCCCCTTTTGCCTAGCTCACGCATTACTAATAAGTAGTCCATACAGCTTTCATCACCTTGTTTCTTTCTGCTGGACATTACTTCGTGGGCTGTCTTTTGGTCTAAAACGTCAGGAAACTCCTTGGCGATCGCTACCTTCAGCTCATCCCACGACCTAAATGGGCGCTCAGACTGGAGCCACAAAGCCGCTGTTCCCACCAGAGATCTACGAGCTATAATGAGCTGCTGTAACGGCGTCCACATAAAAATCTCCGAGTTGTCGTCTATTTCTTGGATCCATTTCGATACCGTGTATGTTTTATCCTGGCCACTGAATTTTTTTACCATATCATCAGCAAAATACCCTTGCATGATAGGGTTCTGGCTTGTCCCAGCCTTCGCCATTTCGTCTTCTGGGTGACTATAATTCAAACCCGTTGCGTCTGATGACCAAAAATGGCCGCCTTCAAAACTGAAATTTTTTCGTCAATTTTTTTTCAGTTTTCGACATAAAAGCCCGTCTTTTAAAGATTTCCCAGTTATTCCACTTTTGTGGGCGTGAAAATGTGGGAAATCAAACACTTTAAAACGTTTAACTATTTTATTTCAATTTATATCGTCTTTACAATAATCTTTTCGTCTTTACGTCTTCTGTCAAAACTCCACACTCCCTACTCGTACTCTTTCTCTTTCACACACCCTCGCTCTCATTCACTCAATACTGTCATCCCCACATCATTTATACACCTTTTGCTCAGAATAATTACAACACTGATGACAATATTTGTGTCACTTGTTTAATTTACTATTTTACAATATTTTCTTACCTTTGTATAGATTCTTTTTTACCGATTGTTTGTGAATGTGTGAACATTGTAGGGTTTGTAGGTTCCCAGATGCTTGTTAACTTTTGTTAACTTTTTATCTTGTTTTACATTTTTTGTAATAAGTAACGACCTATTGTCGAGCCTATGCTGTCCCGCCATACTTAAGTACTAATGCTGTAACATGATAATATTGTAACACCAAATGATTTGAAAAGAGTAACCATGGAGTTTCTTGCCGGTTCTTCTCCATAGGAAACGACCAACCCGAACCGTGCACCTTTTTGTCGACGTTTTATAAGTGCCCATCTAAGCCTATGTGAATTAAAAATATTTTGATTTTGATAAACAAGGTCAAAGGGCAATGCCCAATTTTCTGTGAGAATTCAGCTGTTAGCTAGCGCAACTCCACAGACCTGGTGAGTGTCCATATCTAGACACGAGAAAAGAAAAAGAAAAAAAAAATGATTTTGTTTATGATTTTTTAGGTCAGCAACCTCATGTAGTGTAGGAAAGTATGGAAGAAGACATGCTGCGCCGGTTAGGGCGGAAGAATGATGGCGATGACCTCGTCTAGTCCTACACTAGACGAGGTCACTTGAAATATCTGCCAAAGAGAACAGATTTTTTATGTAAACTTTTCAAACATGCTGGGAATCCATATCTAAACCATGGCTACGGAATTTTGCTAGCTAATTAACTTTGACCTTGTATATGGTTTGTGTGGTCTACTACTGCCTGTTTAAATCATTCGACGTCGTACCCGAGTAAAGTACGAGTGCCAATGTTTAAAATAACAGTGTATTTAACAGGAAATTAGAAAGTGCAGCATCATCAGCATCACCTAACAATAATATTTTAAAGTTCTAATTAGGATCGAGGAAAACGTAACGTTTTCGTAAAAAATCTTGCACTTCGTGTAAGAACAGTTAGGTATTCCGTTTACACTATTCTTATGGCAATAATGTGAAATTAATACTGTGGGTGTTAACTAGGAGTGCCAGCGGCGTTAACGTTAAATTAACAGTGCTGTTAATATTGTTAATCAGCTGGCATTATGTCAGGAATTTCTAAAAAGCAATCTAGATTTTTGTTCGGTTAATGGAAATAGGTTCGTTAGGTAGGAACCTCAAACAACACAACATCGTGATACGAGTAGGATCCCTTTAGGGATTACATTCTTGACTTCGATTACACTTACACTTCGCTATGTATTGTCGTCGGTTGAGGGAGAGGGAGAGGGATGCCAAAGAAACGATGGATGGATTGTGTGAGGAATGATATGAAAGAGAAAGGAGTAAATGATGCCGTGACGTCTGACAGTTGAGTTGGAACAGAGTTGGAAGAAGAAAACGTGTAGAAGAAGAAAATATGGAACAAGGGCAGGATGATGCAGCAGAATAACCTCTACGGACGTCTGGCTGACTGCAACAGGAAGTCTTTAATAAATTACGGCTATTTCAATTTATGGCGTTTCGTATTCTTTTCCACATCTACATTTGTATGCGTATGATACCTTATGAAGCTAATGTAAGATGTGGTCCAAGCAAGTCGCCTGATTACAGCTTCTGTTTAGGGATTGTCACAACACAATCATTTAACTTCCCGAAGGAGCTTTGACTATAACTAATTAACCTGGAAATAATGAGGAGTCCAGTAGCGGCAGAACCAGCTGAGTCGGCTCATAAAAATAAATTGAGAAAATACAACAATTAAGCCATTTGGCAAACGGTTCTTTAAGTTATTTTCCTATAAAAACTCATTTAAGTCGAGTTTTTTGCAAAGCAACTGTAATGTATAACGCGGTCGTGTGGTAGTGGTATTGACTCATGTTCCCACTGTGAGTAGTCTGTGCAAATACGCGTCAAGCCAACATGGCCAAGTGTTGCAAAAAGGCGGAAAAGTACGGCGGGTTGTCGGTCAGAGCGACCAGCTGCGGGAGTGCGGGCTACCGGTCGCCGAGGACATCCGACTGCCTGGGTCGTTGACTTGTCCTCAGGAACGAGTGCCGAGACAGGGTGCCGCAGTTACTCATCTCGGCCTTTTGGGTAGAGGCATCCCTAACAGTTTCCGGTTGCAGGGTCGTTCGCATTATCCTGGCCACGCAAAAATTATGCTTGTTGCTTTTTATCATGGGTTACTCGTTTCTTTTCAGCTTATTTTTGGAGACCAAATTCGACTGGGGGAACATTTTTAGCAAGTCTTCTTTAAATACTGAACAAAATAGTGTCTCTAAAAAGAATGACAGTGGTTACATCCATCACATCAATAGGGTATATGCAAGAAATACAACACTTTTTTTATTTCTTAAAAATGCCTTGTATTGGACCATAAAAACATTGTGGTACATTTGTTTAATTCTCTAATACAACACTTATTTTACAATTTAATACTTTATGTAGCGTGTTTTTGGAGAAACGGAACGCAAACACAAAACGCATCGTTTCCGGTAGTGACGTCAAATGCTATGTGTCAAAGAAAAACTTTTAGTTGAAAAGTACTTAAAAGTTTCACTAAAATTTTACTATATTATTGTTTTTGCAATTTTTGCTTAAATAAAGCACTCACATTATAAAAACAAAACAAAAAGTAAAAAAAAACAAAAAGTAAAACTATTCTACTAAGGGCAAAATATTAGATTTAAACAAGGCAGATAGAGGTAAGTGACATCAAATGCTATGACATGAATGGTCGCGATAGTCATGGACGTTTGAACTGTCGTAGAAACTTGTAGTTTAATATTTTTTTGTGCGACAAGCAGTCGTTGAAATTAACTTTTAATTATTTTCTTGGGTTGATAGTACTGCATATTATTGATTTAAGTGAAAAAAAAAATTACATGCATATTCCCTATTGGCAAAATAGAAGGTTTCACTTTTAAGCACAACACCACAATATATTCTGCAGATCTAAAGTATTGACCTTAACCCTAACATCTAATATCAACGCGTGATTCAAGTTCCAAAACCTGACATCCTAAGATCGGCTTGGTTGGAGACAATTAATTGCGAGCGGGTTCACAAGGACGCGTCGTTAATCACGCGCACCCTGCGGCGGGCGGCGATTTGGGCGCCCTGAAGCCTTACGAATGTTTAGACGAGTTTAATGCGCATATAAGATGAAATCTCTTTCACCTCAAAAGGTTACTACTTAATATTATTATACTTAGCCTTTACTGCCCCACTTCTAGGCAAAGGCCGTCGTCCGATCTTTTCTCGGTCCGGTCTGTGCTACTTCTTATCCATTCCTAAGGACGACGTCCAAGTCATCGCGCCGCCCCCTCGTGGTCTGCTACGGCGCTGTGGTTTAAGGGTAATTGTTTTGTAGTCCCACCACTCGTTAGGCTTACGGCACATATGACCACACCAGTTCTATTTAAACTGGGGTGGCACTAAAGGCCATTCGCGCCACGCCATATTTCCGTTTAGAGCACCGTGTAGGCGCTTTAAACACAGCTTTTACCATGCAGTGAACTGAAAAAAGTGTCGTGGTATCTTCATGATTATTGATGTAGGACACCCAAGATTTTCAAATTATTTACGACGCCCTCATGTAGGTACGTGTAAAAACAACAAAAAAAAAAATTAGGGCTTCCGTACCTAGAAGGTTATAAAGGGGACCTTGTCGCGACTCCTTTCTTCACCGTGGTGATCCGTGCCATCATGACGTACGCTTGCGTCGTGTTCGCACACACCAAGCCTAGACATATCTATAGGACAGGTACTACAGAACCTGTTCTTAAGAAAAGTCACGGGAGACCCTTGGTTCGTCCGCAACGACCGATTTCACGTAGACCTTAGGATGTCCACTATTCTTCAGTTTATGAAGCGCCTCTCAAAGCGCTTCTTTGATTCTGCTGTTAAGCACCACAATTCCCTGATCGTATTGGCCGCCCGGTACGAGCCCTCGCGTATTAGTAACATTCGCCGTCCAACGCATACTCTCGTCACCCCTGATGACGCTATCACCCTCCTCCAGAAGAGCAGTAGGGAAACTATCACGCTCAAGAAGCACAGACGCAATCAGCAGTCATTCCGTCCTCGCCGCCGAGGCCCGTCGCGACATCCCGTTTCATGCCCTCCCTTGCTCGAGCCAGCCCGCGCAGCTGAGCCTGTAGATCAAAATCAGACCCTAATTAATGACACTATTCAGATCCAGCCTGTCACTTTGCGGTCCTCCCCCAGCGACGCCCTAAGCCGAGGCTCGTACCGAGGGGGTGCCTTTAGTTGCTTACTTTGTAAGTTAGTTGTAAGTTTTTTGCCCTGTCTGGAAGCCTTACACTTAAGGCACCCGCAGAATTGTCCGGTTAAGCAGTCGACAACCTTCTAGGTTGAACTGCGAGAAGCCATTAACAAAAGAAAAAAAAAACTCAATTCTTCACGGAAGGTGTCACGTCTAGGCATTCGTAAGGTAATTGCGTGGTATGCGTGAGCCTGCGCGCCGGCCGGCGGTGTTGGACGGTTGGTCGGCGGCCGCGCCATCGCGCCAGTGCAGTGCTGTGCGTTGCCGCCGTCGCCCGCGAGCATGACTCCCGTGCTCCTCGCGCTCGCCGCCGCCGCGCTGCTCGTCTGCGCGCGCGCAGGTCCTTTGTACCGCCATGCAAATCCACCGGTCGACGACCCCAGTGATATATGCGAACCATTTACCGCCCAGTTTACGTTTAATTGCCTTTTTTATCAATTTGAACAGATTTGGCTCTGATATGGTCACAGTTGATTCAGCTAATTGATGAATGGATCCTAAGTTTGAGTAGTTATGTTTTGATTAACGTGTTTTGGATAGGTAAAGTTTATGTGTTTGCTCAGCGGGTTTAGGTGCGGAGCTTAAATTAAGTTTAATCTTTATCTTACAGCACGTATATTGAACGAAATACGTCTCAATTTTTTTCTATGTGAATCTTCAACGTATATTTTTAAACGCTTCATCGTAATAATTTGGCGTCCTATCTTGTAAAATTAGCATAATTTTGCATAAACCTGTCTTCAGTACCTTCACTGTATAATTTCGAGACGATCTTATCTCGGCTGCTAATTTTTGACATCCGCAAAAGCTCTAAATCGTCTCTCCTTACGGAAGAGTTCAACGCGCGATTGAGTGTGCTTTGAACTGTACATCAGTTAAAATGACGTTCACACGTGTTTTTTGTACTTATAACTGTATGGTATTGACAAATCGTAATTGAATTATTTTTTGCGACGTTTAGCAACTAATTTCGGTAGTGAATCGATGTAACAGTCGTCAATCGTTTAACTAAATACTCTACTAATGATTTTCATTTAAAAACAAGAATTAAATTTACCTAATCGCTTTTGAATCATTGCATGCATTTAACACGTGTTGCATGGATAGCATAAACGCGTCATAGTTATTTTCGCAACTGTTTTCACGTTTGCCTAAATTGTGTTTATATATCTTTTTTAGTAGTTAGTAATGTAAGTAGATACTGTTATACTGTTCATATGGGAGTGCTACAGATACCGGCACATCACTTTCTTACGCCACTGTGTCACTGGAGCAGACACAATGCGCACAATGGCAGCCAGGACTTCTCATTAGCATTATAAAGATACCACACACTCACAGAGCCGCCGCGCGCGGCGCGCCGCGACGGTACTTTGAACATCTTTGCTGTTCGTAGTATCTGAAATTAGCATTGTATTTCGTAAAAAAGGCTCACTGCTACGAAAACTTTGATGTTATTAGGCTAGGTTTTCCCGCCGCTTCGCCCGCGTGGAATTCGGAAATGTCCAGCCAGAATAAAAACAAAATTAGCAAACAAATGGTAGACACACATTTAACCCGCCTGCACATGCCTTCAAAGCAACAGTGAACAGGCATCTTCTGAGCAGCTCGTTCCATCATAGACCTCATCTATCGCTTTCCATCAGACGTGATCGAGGTCAAGAGCAGGCCCATTTGGCATGAAAAACTAAAAAAATAAAACAAACTTACTTTTACATTCATAATATCGAAAAGAGTAAATATAATAAGATATAACAATTACACTATGTGCCTACATTTTTGCGTCCATTTTTCTTACATTTTTATACCTATGTGATTTTCAAATCATGCGAACAACTACATAGTATCGTAAATAATAAAAGAATTTCACCTTGTCCTTGAAGGGGTCACCTTGCAGACCAGTTTGGTCGGCGACAGCTATGTCATTCATTGGCTTTTTGTCTCAAAACATCCCGGGGTCACACGTGAGACCAAAAGTTTTTAACTTTTCTGTGGGCCATTGTTAAGAAGATCTAATCCGATTTTTTTTTAATTTGGAAACCGGAACGTAGTAAAAGAACACAAATTAAGTACTTTCAAAAAAGGAGTTCTTATTTAGCAATTACAATTTGGTACCAACCACAAATAACACACTGGTCGATCACTCTATTGATCTTTTCATCTTTTGGGAAAATATCCTCAGGGTTATTTAATCATTTCACGAGATAACTTTCAGGGCGAACGGTTGTCGAGTCCGTTGTAATCAATCTGCAGCTGCAGCTGCAGCTGCGTGCGGCAGCTGCAGCTGTCCACTTGCTCGCTTTACTCTCTTGGCACACTTCATAATTTGCCTGATATTCACTATTATTTTAAATGTGGAGATTACCCGATTCATTATCTTATAAAAGGGCAAAAAGAAATGTGGGATAAAAATCATTTTAAACCAAAATTACTTGTTATTAAATCTAGTTTTCATAGGAATGTTTCTCGTTATATTATTGGAATTATCATATTAGATGAAAAACAATTTTTCTCAAGGATCAGGTCTTTCGAAGATTGCCAGCTTACTTAATTACGAGTTTTCGAATGATGTATCGTGCCAATGCACTGTAAATAGGCAATTAAAGTATATATTATACATTCGTGGAATTTGACGCAACCCGTGCCATTCATAAATTACTTAAAGAGGATTTTTGAAGTTCACCCGCGACTCAATCTATGCTAATGTGAGGGCCCGCTATGCCAACGACAAGATTATGCTATTCTCAGTAATCACCAGTGACACCGAACATTGACACTTATTGCGACACAATAAGAACGTTACGCGATTTATTGATATGTTAGGTGACAGTTTATCCGTGCTATACTAGTTAGCCACAGAGTAGATAGCTACAAAAGGTTCACTGTGTACTGTACTGTTGAGTAAATTGCTACGTTCTACTACTACTCTATAATAATTACTTAGCGACTGAATAATAATGTTATTCGCGTTTTATTGAACTGATCTAATTTCCAGATAAATTTCTTTGACAAGTGGAGACTTTGGTTGAGTTTCATCCAAACTTAAAATATTTTTGATATTGTTATTTTTTAAATTCTACTTGATGGAGGCTTCCCCTATAAAGTTAGTAATCCAAAAGTGGTATTTCTGTAACTTAATATTCCGTGTTGCATATGCAATGAATGAGCGCCAATACAAACGTATGTTGGATGCGCGGCCGAGGGCCAACCGGAATACGTAATGCGACGCGAGGCGAGTGCCGTTTGTTCTATTACTTTACTTCGTTGCCAGTGCCAAGCTCAAGCTTAGGTACTGTCAATTATTGTGGAGGTGTGGTTTACTGAAACTGTGGAAATGTTGATCCCAAGGACGAAATAAAACGAACAAGTGAAATCTCTCAGAATTGTTTCGAAAGATAACAGGGAAAACTTTGAAAGTCCCGAAATTCAATATAACAGGCGTGATTTTGTATAGTTTAATTAAAAGGCTAATTACAAAGCAAAAACAAACAAAAAATCTCTGAAACTTTTGTGTCAGGTGAGTATATATACTCACCTGACACAAAAGTTTCAGAGATTTTTTGTTTGTTCTATAGTAACTGGAACTGTAAGATAAAATACGTAATTCCGCGATTAAAAGTTGGTCTAACCGCAGATTTGTAAAGCAAATGTTTAATTCGGAGATTAAAATAGTCACAGTATTTCTGTATCGACATTTTCTGTTTGTAATGTTTGGGGAAATCCCAACGGGCAAGCCCATACACAGCTTAAGTAAACTAACTCAATGTAGCTTTGAATAACTATAATTTGTCTATTTACAAAAATATCAGTAACTATCTATTTGGTGTAACTGTTTAAAAACTATACATTAGAGATTGGCTACAAAAAAACGATGCTATCTCGAGTGCAATGATTAAGTTAAATGTAATCAACAATATCATGTAATGAGTGGGTACAAAAAGCGGCAGTACAGTTACGATTATATGTAGCGATTGTCGGCGAGCGTCGGGGAACAGATACAGATCTGATTGTGAGACAATGGTCAGACGGGTCTCGTCCACGCCGTGCACCGCCCAGGGCGCTAGGGTTGCTAGCTGCTCCTGCTACACTTGGAGTGGGTGAAAAAAACATTTAGTACCATAAAATTGGTCCTTTTGGCTTTGTCAGTTACTGCCAAAGATTGATTCATTGTACGCACGACTGATTGACATAACAAAGACTTATCTTTTAAACACGGGACAAAATAAAGTTTCACTAAAGCGTGACATGTGTGGCATGATTATTTTCATTTATCGAATTGCCAGCTTTTGGCCGCCGCTTCGCGTGTAGCTACGAAATTATCCCACGGGAACGTACTCTACGGGATATGAAAAAGCAAAAGAAGGAAGGGTATTGGTTTAAACGTGTGCCATTTGAATACAAATCGGAAAAGGTAACAGATATAATTATTATTGCATTGCCATGGTGGACAATCTAGGTGGGCTTCGAAGAAAGAATTCGTTTCTTAATTCGTAGCTTTGCAAATGTAGTACTAGTTTAGTCCCGCAGCCCTGATACAGTATCTGTTCCCTGGCTGGTCTGCCGAGCGGAAACGTCTGTCGGCGAGTTCCCATCACAACACCATGGGAACCCCCATTGTCTTATGGCTACAGTTACCACTGTCATATTACTATCATATTATGAACTTCTTTTTGACTTGCAAATCAAAACTCGAAAAAAAAACTGTTTATTGTATTAATAAAAACGTTTTGTCATATTCTGTACTTAACTGGACTGTAACTCAGTTCATGAAATGTACGAAGCGTCAAGAAAAAAAATTAATGCAAAAGCTTGCTTCTTTTGCACCTTGCCCATTAAATTACTTTTGCAGAAACCAAATATTTGATAAAGAAAGAAATAAAACAGTTTAATTCTGTGATTTCGAGGTAGCGAAGCTTTTGCTAAACTTCTGCTAGTCGTATAAACGTCACTCAGCTGTGAATGAGCGTCTCTTTTCATTTTAACACGATTTAGAGATGAGATGGTGTACAAACATTAAAATAACTTTACTACAAGACGAAAGAAAGTATACTAAAATATAATAGACAACATAAAGTACCTATAATTTTAACATAATGGGTGAAACGACTTTATAGCGTTTCGCACTGAAAATTAATTTGTAAGTAGATAACTGTAGCAGCCTTCACTTTTGATATCGCATTACAGTATATGTGGCGACAGTGACGGCCATGGGAAAGTATGTTCGCTATCTGTCATAATGGTGGGAAACATTCCGAAAATTTCGCCAAAATTTGTTGGGAAATAGCACGAGAAGAAACATGGCGACCGCTACTAATTCACGGTCGTCTATGAATCGCACGACCCAGTTCCAATAGCACGAAATTCTAAGACAGCCATTGTGTTTAGTTATCTGGAGTGTAGGAGGTTGTAGAAACAACACATCTATGACACGTCAGTAGTAGTTAGTGTAGCCATAGGTTACTATACACTGACCATTCTACAGCTAGAGAATAGACGGACAACAACTGCCACGGATGGTACAGTGTTCGCAAGTGCTACTACTGAGCTGGCTTGGGTTCGAGTCCCTGGTCTGGTATCGTGTCATTGTGTTATCCTATCAAGAATTCCTCAGTAACCGCTCGGAATCTGGATTTATGCCCGGTTGATATCAATATCATTTTGGATGGCATCTCGCCCACTTATACGTAGGGCTGAGTGTGGGTCTAGATACTGTAGTCGTAGATACAACTCTACGTTACGCGTTAGCGAAATGTTATGATACATTTTTTAATGAATATTGAACCACCAGTACCATCCACCATTCAATCAACTTACATTCATACATACGACGGACACAATATGTGATTCCTGTCAGTTTTATCGCTTGCACATGACCGCAAAGCCTCCGACCGTAGCGGCCACAACGCGTTTAGCGAAGATCAGAGTTTGGGGTCAAGGGACCACCCACGTAACTAAATGTACGCCAGCGCAGCCTCGCAGGCTAACTTGTCTAGTGACGTACAGATTACATCTAGTGCCTGTTTTGATAGAGGAGGTTTAGTGCAGTGGTGTGCCGAAGCTCAATGTTAGACAATGATGTAAGATTTTATTTATAACAATTAATTTGGTCTTCTCAGAATCGTAATTTTTTTCAATATGTTTTTATCCAGCGTGACATTAAAGACAGGATTTAGTTATGATTTTCAGCCGCATATTTTTATTAACATCATCAGTAATGGACCAATAGAACATAATTACTTTTAGGTTTTTCCCTAATTATATTGTCTCAATACACTATCAAATCTTCAAGAGCACATTGTGTAGGTATGTATATGACGGTTCTACAGGTCCGTAGACGCAAGAGCGTTATCTTCGTTAAATTCGTACCGTAGGTCCTGTACTACCGCAGAGTGATTCATGAGACGGGCTTCCAGCCGCCAAATTACCCCCGTAGGACAGGCAGCGCGGCAGCGGCCGGGGGGACAGCACCTCCCCGCAAAATGCCTTACGAATGACTCCTGCCAAAGGATTTCGAGTCATAATAAAATTATCAATTCTAGTAACATTAGTGTTTTGCTCGTGATCTTATGTTGATTTTTATATTTTAACACAATCTGAATTGTTTATGTTTACAATAATCTAATAATCTTTCGTATTTATGGAAATGCCTAGTGATAGTTAACCGTCCCGATAGAACAGTTAGAGTCATTGAAAATAATCACGTTTTCTTTGTGTTTTGGTTTTATGTAGCTTTGTTCATGTTTACATAATACAGCATTCAATGCTACGTGGACAATGAATATCGAAGTGATTTTATTCTTTACTAAAAGACGATTCCCAAAAACAGGCTCAAAGACTTTTCTGCTAAAATCTTAGTGATGAAAGATTCACTGCCTCAAGCCCAATCAATCATTAATAATAAATTCCGACAACCCAATTACACTCATGTAAATTTTTATTGACAGCTGTTCCAAATGTTACGAATCGTACCAGACGATTGAAACCAGCTAATATAGCTAGCATGTCTGCTTGTCATAAAGCTCAGTATTATACGAGGCATGCTTGTGTCACAGTAGACATTATATAAGTGTGAACATTCAGTATTTCAACTAGGAACAAATGGTCGGAATCGGCTCACACACGCAGGTAAAACTGTTTATACAAATTCTGCGCATGCGCCAACAGTAACAAGTTAGTTGTAAGTCGGGGCTCGGGAGCCGTGTCGAGACAAGTGGTTACGTTCTAGGGATGTAGCGCAAAATTTAGTTGACTACCCTAACATTCGCATTTGATATAACAAAAAGGGCCTACACATAAACTGACACTTACGGGATATCTTCCGTGATTGTCTATTATTTTGAGCTATATTTCGACGCTGTTGCAAGCGCCATGATCGGGGGTTGACTGGAGAATGCGGGTGGATGAAAAATAAATTGTTAAGAGCAGACAAATCTGTCTACCCTCTTTCTTTGTCTTTTGCAACAGCGTCGAAATATCGGGAGTTCAAAATAATAGACAATCACGGAAGATATCCTGTAAGTGAGAGTTTATGTGTAAGTGTATACCATGAAAGTTTAAAACAGTGTTTAAAAAGGGCCTAGTTGTTTTACTGGTTATCTTTATACATGCTTGTGTCGTGGGCAGTGATGTAGGTACAAGATACCTTAAAGTATCTGGAATACAAAATGCAAAATACTATTAAATTAAGTATTTCAGATACCAGATTCAAATAACTTTCTGGAATGGTACTTATCTGAAACACTAGATATAAAATACGTATTAGTCGAGTGCAATTAGACAATAAGATGGAACGAAGTTTATAGTGGTCGGATTTTCATGGGACTTTTTTTATTCTTTTTTCATTATTTATCGTGTGGTTAGTGCCCAACCTGGTGTCAGAATTTTTATGCCGCCCATAGGCCCCTGACTTCGCTTTACATGCCATCAAGAAATATCTGTCATGCATGCTGGTTTCCTCACGATGTTTCCCTTCACCGGAGCAAGTGATAATTATACAATACGCACATGAATCCGAAAAATCAGAGGTGCGTGCCTTGGGTTCTAACTCGAGATCTATGACTTGACAGTTGACTTGATAGCCTAGTGGTGTGACCGTTGGAGTCACACCACTAGGCTATCACTAGAAAATAGGAAATTAAAAAAAAAAAACTTGAAATATGCATTACATCGACAATAACTAACAAAGAAACAGACCAAATTGGCGTTTAATGGATGCACGCAGGTCACACTATTACGCCACAATATGAATTCGTCGAATTTGAAGTTGTTCATAAACTAAACTCTCGGAACTCAATAAAAAAGTCCCATGGAAATCCGACCACTATACACTTCGTTCCACCTTTTGACTATTTTTTGTCTAATTGCACTCGGCTATATCTTTTGAATACTATAAAAAGATAAAATACTTTTGTAAAAAAACTACTTTCTTTAATGGAAGTTTATTTTTATACAGATTTTTGTAAATCTCGTTGATCGCGCAAACGTGACACAACATAATATTATATTTTAAAGGTTTTCATTGAGACTTAAGTAAAACCAGTTCTTCAAACAGTTTGTCTCTCATTTTTCTTCGATGCGGCCTCATGATCATGCCCCCCAATGAGAAGAGTCACTCCACAGGGGCATAACTTGGGAAACAGGTGTTGTATTCTGAAAAAAAAAAACATTGTAGGATTAGCAGTTAAGCACTTTATGTTGGCATCCACGCCACGCCATCTATCATTTTGGGGTCAGAGTGTCGTCTTAGGGGCACTATGAAAAAAATACTTAGAAAAAATTCGCGTTCAATTTTAATTCGTGTTCAATTTTTTTAACCTAACCTAACCTATGGATATATTTGCAGGTACACACCGTTTTGTTTTCTGCACGGCTCATGGTGCCTATAAGCGTATGGTACCAATTCGAAAAAAAAAAAAAATTAAAAAAAATTCTAAGTGTTTGCCCCTAACCGTACTCAAGGTGAAAAGTCCCAAAAATTTTTTTTACCTAATTTTTTTTTGTTTTCTGCACGGCTCATGGTGCCTATAAGCGTATGGTACCAATTTGAAAAAAAAAAAAAAAAAATCGAAAAAATTTCTAAGTCCCGCGCCATAGCGCCCCTAAGGCTACACTCCAACCCATTTTGGCCCTAAAAGACTAAAAATTCAATGGCGCGTTCAGTTTTATCTACAACAACATTGACATTTAAAATTAATGTCACTAAGATGTCACAATAGAATCAGTTAAGGTGGAAGCGCAAGGGTAGGCCGCGAAATTCAAATTTTCTTGCGTTTTTTGCAATTTGTAGGTCTATTTAAGGTTGTATGTAAATAAAAAATGAGTCGCACGAGTAACACGTACGTATAATCATTAAAATCACCAATATTTTACCGGCCAAACCCGATTTCAGGCGAAACTAGGGATCATCACAAAAGGACATTCATAGAGCACCCCGACTAAATGGGTTAGGTTAGATTGGTGACCAACCACGCGTGAGCAGAGCAAGCGGTGCCGCGGCAGCGGCCTGCGAGCGCTACACCCAAGTTGGGCGCAGTTTAATTGCTTTGTTTTGGTTAGTGTATCCTGATAAGATAGACCAGTAAACCGGTTTGGCCTAGGACAAACTAGTTTGGCCTGAAATCGGGTTTGGCCGGTAACAAATACAACCCTCAAAGTTCATTTAACCCTATTCTATAACTAATTCGTGAAAAAGTCATTCAATGGGGTTAAATGAACTTAGAGGGTTGTATTGATAATTTTAATTTCGCGGGCTACTCTTGCGCTTCCACCTTAACTATTACTAAAAGTATCTTAGTAAAAATAGTATCTACAAAATACTAAGATACCAAACAAAAGGTATTTAAATAAAACATATACGAAATTAATTTAAAAAAAGTTATAGTTACTAGATAAAAATACGTATATTGTATCTTGTATCTGTATTTCAGATAAGTTACATCTCTGGTCGTGGGTGGCTCATTCAAGTCGAGTGCGAGCGGTTCCCACGCGCCGCCGTTTTCCTGGACATCGCAGACAGGTTCTAGCGATATCTCTCAGATCATGTGACGCGTAAACTGTATTGTTATGACTCTGTTTTGATTGGCCGAAGGTCACTGCCTTCTTTATACTTTGTTGTTACTTAAACGACTTGTTAGCGTTGGTTTCGATTGCCGGGTATTCGCATCTACACGTTTTTGATCGGTGAGGCCTGTATTTTGTTACAGGATTTTGGAAGATTCTATCATTACTTTATCCATTATTCAATTTTAGAAAACCTATTTAAAAATAGTTAATTATGAAACTTAGTAAAATTATAATGCAGGTCGGCGACGGACCCCGCGCCGACTGGTCCTGCTTTTTATTGCGTTCGCGCATCGTTCAGCGTATGCGCGATATAACTAGGTATAATATAAATTACTATTGTGAATATTGTGATCAGCCGTCAAGTATCTGTTTACTGACGATTTCATGAAAGTTTTATGAATCAAAATAGCTCTGTTAAATAATGGGCAGTTTGGTAATTTAAATAAAGAGAGGCCTAATACCTAGCAGTGGGTGAAGTCGGGCTGCGGATGATGATGATTTGTAATTTAATTATATGTACAATGCTTTGGTAAAGTACAGGTAATCCCCCCACAGTCCCATTTATTTAAAAACCTACCAAAAATGGTGTTGCATTTGGTGACGATACCTCTTTAATATTTAAGATAAACAGACGTTCCACAAATCTTGACGACGGAAATAATGCCCTAATGCAGGTTCATAATTGGTTCACCACGAATAGTTTAGTTTGCTCTACCGAATGTCAAAAGTAGTGATAGTGACATAGTATTGAATCAAGAGAAACTAGAATTCGACGAAAAAACTGTTTACCTGGGGATCAAGCTCGACTCAAGACCCATTGTAATGGGGTCCGCATATAACATCTCTTGCAGGACGGCTGAGTTCAGCACCATATGCTCTTAGAAAAATCCGTCAACTTACTGATGTAGATACCGCGAGGCTAGTCTATTTTAGTCATTTTCATAGTATTATGTGATTATGACATGGTATTTTGCTATGGGGACGGGCTGCAGACATCGAGTCAAAATTTATTCTGCAGAAAAGAGCTATCAGAGCCTTATATAATCTACGGAGGCGCGAATGCCAACAGAGAAATGGCATTTAAAGCCCAAAAACAATGTCTTAAAGCCGTATGTCTGTTAAAAACCACCGAAAGTTGCAAACCATTTTTTGTTAGTTTAAAAATACTTATGCTTCCATCCCATTACATTTATGGAATTGTAATATTTGTTAAGGAGAATCTGTCTAAATTTGATAAACTTAATACTAGAGGCCACCAACTGCACTTTTCTCTAAGAATTGTCTCGGCATGGGTCCAAAGATTTTCAATACCAAAAACTTTTAAAAGTATGAACAACATAAACCATTTTAAATCGCAACTTAAGAAATTCTTGATTGAAAAGGCTTACTACTCTATCAATGAGTTTTTAGATGATAAAAGCCTAAAATAAAATAAAAAATGTCCGATCCACTTGTTTACGACGTTACTTGTTTGAAACAGTTTTAGCTAGTTTGTAGTTTTTTTTTTACGCCTAATTTGTACGCCTTGCAAGGCAAAACATAGTGATACAACACAAATTTTATACCATGTGCCATATTACTTATATTACTTATATTCAACAAATAAAATACTTTGACATTGACTTTTTGACTTTGAATCTCTAAGAGAACTGTTTGAGGAAATTAACATCATGAATTCATGACAGTAGATACCTTGTCAATACATCTATGGAAACATCATATACATTAGGAAAAATCTGCATTTATTTAGTAAAAGAGGTGACAGACACTACTATTATAGTACTAGAAATAGGGACCAACTCTTTCAGCCAGGTTTCAGGCTAGTTAGAGAAGACTCATCTTTCATGGGGTACTATTTAAAATGTTACAATAAAATACCTCCCCACATTCTACAACTGAATGCGACGAAATTTAAATCTTGTATAAAACGCACTAACATATTATAAGTTGGTTATATGATTACATTGATGATAAAAATGCTTGGCTCAATGCTGGTCCTACTCCACATCCAGAACCATAGGGGCAAAGTAATTGATTACCATGTGAAGTTATTGTGGAAGCTGCAGAAGATTGTAAAAATATATTTGTATAGATTAAATCTCTTAGTAATAATATATTATAATGCACATGTGTGAGTAGTATACGTACTGTCAATAGTCAATACTTTATTTGCATTCCACAATGTGTAGGTACTTAGGTGGTAACTTAACAAATTGTGATCATTGTGGACCCTGTCGGGCACAGCAAAAGACAAATTATAGTAGGAGAGAGGAAGCTTTAAATACAAGATTTTATATCCTAAACTAAATCCAACAATACCATATTAGGAATTCTTTATATCTACACAGAATTCTCTATACATTATTTATATTTTATCGTTTAAATATTCGTTTACACTATAATAGCATTTTTCAGTTATAAATTGTTTTAGTTTTTTTTTATAAATATGTTTATTTTATCTTCTTTTTTTACTATATCAGGTAGTTTGTTATATAATTTTATAGACATTACATAGGGGCTTGTTGAATGAATTTTAGCCGAGAATGCGAGAAGTTTAATCTTGATTTGTGTCGGAGAGTGTAACGTGATTGTATATCTTCGCGCGTTGTGTAAAGTTCTTGATATTTTCGAACAAATTTACAGGTCTCTAATATATATATATATACTGGGGAGTGTTAACATATTATAATTTTTGAAGTGAAGTTTTTAGCTGTCAGTTTGATCGATATTTGCCAGGAAACTAACTAATTTTCTTTGAAGGGTAAATAGCGTTAGTGCCTCTGTGCTATTTCCGCAAAGGGTGACACCGTAGCTTAGCCATGCATAAGCATACGCATAGTAGGTGTTGAGCGCTGTTTGAAGGTTGGTGGTTTTTTTAAATTTCACGGAGAGCATATGAAAATCTTGAAATTTTTGATCTAAGTTTTTGTATGTGGGGTTTCCAATTTATATGAGTATCCAAATCTAGGCCAAGTAGCGTAAACTCTTTAACAATTTCTATTTTTAAGTTATTAAAAGTAAAATCTATATTTAAAGGTGTTTTTTGGTGGGGATGAAAGGTAATTAGTTTAGTTTTGGAATAATTTATTTCGAGGTTGTGTGCTTTCATCCAAGTGATGGTTTTGGTGAGTATTGAATTTAGTTCTTCGATTTGAATTGTTTTCACATGATACTAATAGATAAATGTCATCCGCGAATAATACACATGGTCATTCTATGATTTTTGGTAAGTCGTTGATAGATTAGAATTAAGAGACATCCTATTACACTTCCTTGGGGAATTGAGGCACTGATAGATTTGCTGTTAGATCGGGCTTTTTCTATTTCTTTTGACTGGTGATTAAAATATTCTATTTCTACCGTTTGGTCTCTGTTCTTTAAGTAAGATACAAGCCAATCATGAGCTTTTCCACGAACGCCTATTCCGCATAGTTTGGCAAGCAATATATTAAATTGGACTTAGTCGTAGGCTGTGGTCACATCTAGTAATATACCGACATATTTTAAATTAATTATAAAAGTGCTTCCTGAACAAATTTGTAAATTGCCAAAGTTGTTGAACGGTTTTTGCGAAAACAATTTTGGCACTCGTCAAATATTTTATATTTTTCGCAATATTTGTATATTCGGTCACACATGGCTTTTTCAAAGATCTTTGAGGCTGCAGGTAAGATAGCTATTGAGCGATAATTGTTTGGATCTGAATTTGGTTTTTTTTTTTGTGGATCGGTTTAATGTAAAGCTACCTGTCTCAGAGTAGTCAGGTACGAAACACCGGCCCCATCTAGTTTTAAAAAAAAGAGACGTGTAAAAGTGTTTTTAAAAACCTATTTGCAAAATAAACATCATTTATCATTTATCATTTACCATTAACATTTAGTTATCTTTCATTGACTCGAATGTGCCCTGGTGGCTGAGAGAATATCATTCTCACTCAAATGTCTCGCTCGCTGGCGGATGTGTCGGGTCATTTAGTTCCCTTCAATATGGTTGAATGAGGCTGATCCATGCGCCATGTTCGCGAAATGGCGCTGTCCATTGGGAGTCGTCATCTCTTAGCTGCCACAGTTGCTTTTAAATTGTTGATACAATCTTTTACTCTGGACGCTCTTAATGTGCAAGTCTTTCTACATCGTTCTCACATATGCAGGGTATAAGGGACAGGCCTCCACAAATTGATGGGGTGAACGGAGTATGTCATACTGAGATGATCGGTACCTACAAGGAATTATGTCAGGAACGTTAAGGGAATCCAATAAATGTGATTTGTTTTATTTCCCCATACGCAACGTATCGTTACCGTGGCAAAACGCACGTAGCGAATGACAAGCGCAACGACAAGTTCGATAAACTCTGTAGCTAGGCAGGAAGTGAACAGCTGATTTTACGCGTCGTTCGTTAGAGTATTTCAACATCCATTGTTGTATTTTTTATTTTAGCCGTATTATTTACATAAATGAAGTACTGTGTACAGGGAATGTAATTTTACATTGAATTATAGGAATAGTAACTCACAAAAATCCGTACCTACAAAAATTCCGGCGGAAAATGATTCAAAATAAAGAGCTGAAAGCACTATCAGTTCGTGAGGACTGTTCTGTTACACCTTGTATGTATAATCTCAATATGAAAAGAGTGCCAATGCAAAGACCGCTTTGGAATGGGCAACTACAGTACTTTCACAAGTTACTATGCCTTGTGTCTGTGACTGTACCTTCGCCTTTTTTTTTCTGAAATTCTAAAGTGCCTGTTATGGTCTAATTGAAATAATAAATGCTTTGAGTTTTGCATCTCTGATAATGCTACCATTCAAAACGAAGGTAGAATCGTGATCATAATCAATATTTTATCATTTGTCTTGAAGGACCAAAGTTTTTGAACCAGTTTATTATGTTAATGTTGAATTCAAATAATGAATTAAATAAGGAAACTGTGGCTATTTGTACCTACCTAACATTCGCAAAATCTCTGGTGTCGTTTACGCGGTGTGTGTTTTTTTATAAATCCACAAAGTTCTCCCGACTTAAGAAATACTTTTTTTTTCAGATGCAAGTTTAGATATCGTGGACCAGACAGTCCCAAATTATGGACAAGATGGAAAACACAGTGAGTGTGACAGTACCTTAGATAAATTAGATTATAATTCAGTATTCTTGACTCACGAAGAAAATTTATTTTTCAGATTCGTTGAAAGGGAGTCGCAACTTAAGTCCAAGTGAACATCATGACAAAGCACAATGTGAGTAATATTACATCAAACAAAATACCAGTATCTAAGAGCCTGTGCACACGATGCGTTGTGACCGTGTTCAAAGGCTCTAAGTAATCGGCCGCGTGAACGCAATCGTCGCGTTTTTAGTCTCTCACTTCTTTGGAAAATCAAACCGTCCGCTGTCAGTCAAAACGTCGAGTTCGCTGAAAAAAATGATCACTTGTTTTAGAACATAGTTCTATGTTAAGTTATCTGATGACAGTAGTTTACGACAAGTAGATTAGAAAGAAAACTAGTACTTTGCTGCCCCCTTTGCTTCGCGCCTTCTACAAATTTGGTAAAATTAAAAAACAATGAGATTTCAAATCTCATTGATAATCCTACTTCCTACTAATATTATAAATGAAAAAGTAAGTTAGTTTGTTTGTTACCTTTTCACGCCTAAACCTCTAAACCGATCAACCTGAAATTTTGCATATACGTTGTCAGGTGTGCAGAAACGGATATAGGGGGTACCTTTCATCCCGAAAAAAACTAGTTCCCGAGGAAAACAACAATCCCTTTCATACGATAATAGATGGCGACACGTATCTTTTGAATCATGATTGTATTTTAATATTACAAGTAGAGTACAACCCGAATTGATTGTCAAATTATAAATTAACGCGAGCGATGCCGCGGGCAAGAGCTAGTACATGATAATATTATCTGCACATTCACGTTCACATTCTGTGAAAGTCGTACAGCTCCCCTCAGTAATGACATCTCTATGCTTTCTTTCAGATACTGAGAATGATAGTGATGAGACACTTTCAGTTTTTGCAGATAGACAAAAAGTAATAATTAAAGGAGACAACACATTTGGTGAGTTTAAAGTATTGTGAGTTTTAGTTTAAAACACTGTGTTTTTAAAGGGCTCCCTAATAAACGATATTTCTCTTTTCTGCTGTGACAGTAGTTTGAAACATGTTGTGATTTTATGTAGTTTGATTACGTTGTCACCGAGTATAGCCACTTATATAACATAATTACGACCTAGCGTTCGTTCTCCGGGACTGACACAGTTCTCCTGACTCACTAAATCCCTATTATATCTATTTTCAGATATTAAGAATCGTTCTAAATTACATCGGAATGTTCGAGACAGTCGCTGGGGCAGAGCATATTTTTATGGTGAGGGTTTAGAGATGTTATTATTATTGTTTCTTAATCTTTTCTTTTGTAGTTATATTTCTCAGTGATTGTAAGGGGTGGGCCACTTTTTTTTTTTTTTTTTTTCGGATGGGTTATCATCAAATAACCCCTCCCGCTCTGGGCTGAGCAGGATGGGAGTGTCAGACTTTTACTGACTAAAACCCATCCATGTTCCTTCCTTTGCCCTTTGTGTTCCAGGGCCGCGGTATCTCTTTCGAACAGTCCCGCAACCCTGGCAGGCATCGGTCCTTTCGGACCCCTTCCTGTTTGCTGACTCTCTTTGAGGCGCGCGTGGAACACGAACGCGCCGTCGACACGGCCTGTCGTCATAAGACGGACGGACGGCGACCTAGCCCATAGCTCACACACGGGTCCACAGGCCCGCGCCTACGGTGGCCGGGGGCCACCACGTGGCCCCCGACGCCCGGTGCGTCTCCCGCGGCGGCTGGGACGTGAGGTTCTCTCCCTCTCACGTTCCGCCACCTCCTTCGCTAGCATGACTGCTTCGCAGAAGGAGGTGACGGCGTCCCATTCCGTCTCGCTCCGGACCATGGATTGAACCAAGGCCGGACGCGAGAGGACGCCGCCGCCGATCGCCGCTACGAGGACACGGCGCGGGCGGTGCTCCGCCCACGCGGGGCAGATCTCCACCGTGTGCTCCACCGTGTCCTCCGGTCGATCCTCACAATGGTAGCACCTGGGCGTTTCCTCCCGCCCGAGGGGTGGGCCCCTGGGATCACTTTTTCTCTCATCTGCGCCCTGAAGTATGTTTGAGGTGTACCTAATTTTGAATTTCCACCCTGTTCTCGTCTTCTTTGCATTTGGCTAGTGACTATAAATCTTCATAGACTCATACCCTGGTACCTATCTATAGTCAGTTCAATCAATTAGTAAACTACAGAATAAAAATAATATAATTTCAATTTCAGTAGGTTCTTTAATAATAAGACTAGACTTTTATTAGTAAATATGTTAATCGATTTTTATTAGAAGGACACAACACGGACACAACAAAACAAGGACAAATAGTGACTGTTTAGCTAAAGATACGGGTGACAGTGGACTTGGGCTGTGTGTATGTACGCTTGCGGATATAATCTTATTCCGTTGGTATTATTAATCTTATTCTTTGGCCTTCTTGAAGATTGAAATTCTGAGATCGACATTTTATAATGTGTTCTATCGGTCAAACACGGCCAATACACAACGAAAGCACAAGTTTAAACACTTTTTTTTATTAAACAATAAGCATAGCTCACAGAAATCCATTATTTTTCAGAAAAGCAGCTAGATAGTAAACCACACGTTTCTAATGACCGCCTACACAAAGCATTTCGTGAGTATTCATATAATATAAATTGATCATTGGAAACATCTTACTATTGGTCACTTGTTCACCAAAGTACGGCTCTAGAAAATACAATATTAGGTACCAGATAATAACTAAATGAAAGAGATTGAATCTAATCGGCAAATTACAGAATGCAGTCTTTTCGACAAGCTTTCTATTAACCTGATATTGAAGAGTTGCTTTGAAAGATCTCTGGCTAAGCCAATGTGTAAAAATTTTTGGAAGGTGCTGGTTCGTCCGCAAAACTAAACAATAAGTTAGGAAGCATAGTCCGGCAAATACACAAATACAGCATTGTGTATCGTATGTAAATCTCGACTGGTAACTGAGTAGCACTGTTGCCGTTCTGCGAAGAAATGCGTGCGCACACGGTGCGGCGCGGCAACGGCTCGATGACGGCTAAGCACCAACCATCAACATCAACAGCACCATCAGCATCAACCATCTTCTTTTCAAATGGATTATTTCCACTTTAATATCAATTTGTTGTCAGTGTAAATTAACTTGATTTCAAAATGACTAGTATCATTGAAAAAGTCATAAAGATTTGGCACAAACGGAACTTAATCAATAAACACATTTAAAGAAGGTATAGCCTAAAACTGTTACCAATCAGCTTCAGGCAAGAAGACGGAGCTGCCGTCAGCATGCATGTACGACGGGCGCTGGCACAGCGACGGGGCTGTGGTGAGCACGCGCGAGGACTGCCTGCGCTGCGTGTGCGCAGGCGGCGCGCTGTCGTGCCGCCGTCGCGCCTGCGCAGCACTGCCCGACCCGCTGCCGCCGCGCTGCCACGTGCGGCACCGCCGCGGCTCCTGCTGTCCTGAGCTACACTGTCCAGGTAAAAACTCTGATTATGTATGAATTGTTGTGTATCGAGCGCTTGGCGATGACTTTTAGGGAAGACGTTCTTGAGTGGCGACCGCGAATGAGCTCGGTGAGGCGCTCACAGGCTAGGGGAAGTGACCATATTCTCAGGTGGGATGGTAGCAGCTGGATGAGTGTTGCTGAGTAGTGATTTGATTGGCGAGCGATTCGAAAAGTCAATGTTCCGCAATGGACGTGGCAAGCTGATGATGTGTTTTTGTGATGTGGTTATTTGTATCTCATAGATAGTGTTAAACTTGTCAGATGGGGTGCAGCTAATGGAGCACGGAGCTTCTGCTAGACTCGACAGTGGGGACGTGTCAGACGTGTCTGAGGTGACGCCAGCCACCGCCAAAAACGGTATGTTGCTTTTCCACCTTTTATTTAATTGTCTCCTCTGTGTCTAATCTAAACTCCGGAGAAAGTGTATACGGCGGGTCCCAATATTCTTTCTGCCATTTGTGTCATTTATATCGCGCCCGCACGTCTTCTTATTTCGTATCGATGATATACCCTATATCAAATTACTTGGACCCAGTAGATGGTCACGTTAGTCGTGGCTTTTTTACGACCTCCAAATGCAGGTGTAGTAGGATTACCCTAGCCTCGAGTGCCGCATTCACTCTGAATGTGGGGAACAGGGTGTAAAGTTCCTCAGCCTCCATAGAAGATAAGAGTTGAAGCTTAGACGTGTGTCGGTGGCGTCACTGACGACTGATGATACTGGAGTGTTCCCAGCGTGCGTGGAAGGCGGCAGCGTGTTCGCGGCGGGGTCTGCGCTGGGTTCGCGCGTGGCGTGCGAGCAGTGCTTCTGCCTGCGCGGCGCACGGCGGTGCGTACGGCCGTCGTGCCTGCCGCCGCCGCCGCACTGCGTGCCGCGCCCCGCGCCCGGCGCCTGCTGCCCGCAGCGCTACTACTGCGACGCCGCGCACGACAAGCCTAACCAACACCACAACAAATATGGTGACCATTTTTGAACTAAATATCGTAAAGGGTAAGGTTTGTGTGAGGTGTAGGTTGAGGCTCATTTTATAAGGCGTGAGCCCATCGTCAGTAACACGAAGCCAGACTCCGAGCTTCAACTGAATTACCTCCTGAAGGAAACATTTCAGCAGAAAGTTATACTTCTAAACACTACCTACTTAAAAATAAAACAGTATTTCCCGTCATATACTGTGTCAACGTTACCTAGTAGCCTACTTACAGTGAAACTTAAGACCGTGTGGCATTCCCGCAGACTGCGAGGTAGACGGCGCGGTGGTGGCGGAGGGCTCGCCGGTGGCGGCGCGCGACAACTGCTCGGCGTGCTTCTGCCTGCGCGGCGCGGTGCGCTGCCAGGCGCTCGGCTGCGCGCCCGCACTGGCCGGCTGCCGGCCGGTGCGCGCGCGCGGCGACTGCTGCGCGCACCAGTACGTCTGCGACCACGACGACTCAGGTATATCATTAGCATATAATGTTCCCACTACTAAAACTCAGGCATCCCTTGTCCTCTGTCAGATGCTAACAGAAGGGCCTGCTAGCCGTAACCACCACGCAAACCTGGATAATAATACGGTGGTAATTCAGCTGACATTGCTAAATCCGAATTTATAATTATTATACTTCGGCAACTCGACTCATGCATATTTCTTTCATTTCCAGAATCACAGTTACACGTCATCGCGGCTCCAGCAAGCTCACCAGCGTCTCCAAGGCACGACGAGAGGACGCTCTATTCACACAAGTCCGGCAAGCTGGAGAGTACGACCAAGAAGATGTTAACTAGTCTGTACACCTTGAAACACTCGTCTTTCGCATCCGCCACTAAGAACCACCTCGTCACCACCAAGGTCAAAAGGAAAACTGACGATCCGCCCCTAAACGCCAGCATGAAACCAAAACAAAATACTAATACCATATCTCACAATATCACAACAACTGAAAAACCGATGAGCGCCGCCAAACTGATAGCTCTGCCTGAGTTTACTCAGTCGGTTGACCCTCATGATTCACCAGACAAAACTACAGAACAACCTGAAGGAACTGTCAAAATCGTGATCAATGGAACTATAAACTGCACAGCTGAACTATCCTCAACTTCCTTACCTCTGAGCATCATCAACGACACCGACAAGCCGCTGGAAGTGCTGCCACGAGTGCCGATCGTGAACGTGGAGGCGCAAACTTACTCGCCCAACGACATCATCACTGACAGGAATGTGAACGGAGGCTTCGACGAGGAGGACACTTTCACCATCAACGTGACGAGCTCGCTCATGACCAACACCAGCCAATCCACCAAGAGGCCGGGTATGACCGCGCCCCAGATACCGATGGACCTCGCGGAAGCACTCAATACCTCTAAGAAGAAGAAAGGAGAATATGATTATGACTACACTGAGCCGACGTTACCGCCGTCGCTGCCCAACTTAAAGTAATTAACAATAAATTGATACTTAGAGCGACAGCTGATCTTAGGTGTTGAGACTGCCTTCTAAAGTGTCACTGTACTGAGCTATGATTCAGTCAGTTAGTTACTTACTTTTTGAGCACCGTAAACAATTTGTTGCCAAAAAATCTTGAAGTAAGTCATAGTTTGCAAAGAAAAATAAGCAGTAGTCCACTTATCGTTAACTTCTAATTTCAGGATCATTCCATTTGTAGCCGCCGACGCAGTGGTCGACGATGAGCCAACAAAGGAAAGCCTCACATACCCCATCCTGGAGAGAGAAGACAAGTTCCCGGTGTACTACCCCTCTGCCGCCTCTGACGCCAAAGAGGGCCAGTTCCCTGTCAGACGAGAGGACACCTACCAACCTACACAGTACCCAGTGTTTGTGCTGGGTAAAGCGGAGCCGTCGTATCCTTCTATCAGTCACGAGGTGGACGTGCCCAGAGACAGGTATACTGAGCACAATGACCCAGAGGTTCAAAAGTACACCGTGTCGGCTTCGCTGGGCAGCTCAGATGTGGAGACTGCGACACAGGCTCCTGCGGCTAGCACCACGTTTGTGGCGGAGAAGCCCACGGTCAACCTTTTCTCTCCGCCAGTGGAAACTGAAGGTAAGCATGCTTATCAATGTCAGATATAAATCTGTCTACGTGTACATACTATGTGGTAGACGTTGTATGGATGATATCAACATCACCACCGAACTGCACAGGGTCTTGTCATGGATTACGGCCATCTCTCTCTCACGGAGGCCGTGCCCAAGCAGTGGGTTTATAGTTTGACGATATTTTTAAGGATTAGCAAAAAAAATATATGACTGAAACTTGAATTTTCTGGTTTTGCAATCGAATGTATCTTTGTGATTTTTGTTTTAGGTGGTTTCCTCCCGAAGGGTTCGGGGGTCATCGACGAGTACTTCGGGGTGTACCCCAGCACCCCGTCGGGCCCCGCGGTGCCCCATCTCACCACCTCCATGCAACTTGATGTCGTCAAAGACATACCGGGTAAGATTTTAACATTTTAGTTCAGGATGAAAATAGACTTCATGAGAAATTGTCATTAATATAAGGTGCTTGATTTGAGGGAATAAAATACAAAAGAATGTTTTCGGTGACCAGTCAATGGGAGACCATCAATCTGACAGAGTCCCCTCTCTTTGTTCGTTTCCTTCACCTGAGATGGCACCACAAAAGGGTTGCCGTCTTTATTCCGCTAGTCATTGACAAGATATGAACTTAGAGAGTTTTGTACACTCAGTATATATATAGGGTGACTGGTAATTAGTGACCGATACTTCAACACGTGGTTGTACTCATGATAACAAACAACTTTCCCAAAGAAATATTTTTGCTTATACTTATTCACTATAATCACAATAACACAACAGCCGTATGAAATTCGCGCGCGCAGTCTTTGGATACAATTTTTTAATTTGTTTACATTGTTGCACGGTACCATAGTAATGAGACAGAACAGGCGCGGCTATAACAGCTGATAGATCAAGCGCGCGCGCGCGAATTTCACACGGCTGTCGTGTTATTGTGATTAAAGTGAATGAGTACCTATAAAAAAAAAAATCTTTGGGAAAGTTGTTTGTTATCATGAGTACAATCACGAGTTTAAGTATCGGTCACTAATTACCAGTCACCCTATATACACGCGTTGCAAAATAGTAGATCGTACATCAAGTGCATAAAACGCACCATTTATGTGAGATGTTTATCCATCCGAGCGGGCTTGCGAGCGAGGATGGATATAAAGTAGAGTTCAAAATGAGTTTTATGGACGAGTTGTATACTTTACTTTTCACTTCGATTCCGAGGAAATGAAACAGAAACATGTAAATATTGTATTTACTTTATGCTCTAGAGCATAATAAGCGACATAAAGTCTTATGTCGCCTACGCACGACATAAAGATGAACTTTTAGAGCATGAGAAGTGAAAATAACTTATAGTGAAGGTACGTGCAATGTCAGTGTACAGTCCTTTATAAGTTATTTTACCTCTGATTTTGCAATACTAGTAAAATGACAGTGACCTTTAATCTCGTTATTATAGAGTTGCTGTTGGGTTACTGACCGAATGATATTTGGACCAACTCTGGTAAAATAATAATAATAATCATCTGAACGGATTCAAGACGAAAAAACGAAATGGAGCTCACTTGAACAAATGGAATTCATTGAGTTATCAGAGTCTGATATAACTAGTGTTACAGCGAGACTACACAATTGGAAATCTCCTGGTATTGATAAGATACATAATTACGGGTATAAAAATTAGAATCATTGCACAAAATGTTAGCTAAAAATCTAACAGAAATCATTTTAGGAAAACAAAACATTCCGGAATTTATTGCTACAGGAATAACTTACATGTTGCCAAAAACCCAATACTCACCAGAGCCTTCCCAATACAGACCGATTACATGCCTACCCACAATATACAAGATCTTAACGTCAGCAATCATTACAAAAATTAATAAACACGTAGAACATTACAACATAATAGCAGAAGAACAAAAGGGATGCAGACGAGGACACATGGGTTGTAAGGAGCAACTAGTCATAGATTCGATCCTACACAAACATGCTGCCACGAAAAATAGAAATTTACACTGCACCTATATAGATTATAAAAAAGCTTTTGATAGCATCCCACACTCCTGGCTTATACAAATATTACACATTTATAAAATAAACCCAAAAATCATAGAGTTCTTGCAAAATATTATGTCCCGATGGAAAACTACGCTTCAATTAAATTATCGCGATAAGTCTGTCACAACTCGCCAGATTGCTATAAAAAAAGGTATTTATCTGGGAGACTCCCTGAGCCCTTTATAGTTCTGCCTCGCTCTAAACCCACTATCTCACCTACTACAGCGTTGTCAGGCTGGATATTGCTTGAAACAAATAACAGAAGAAACCACTATCTTTCGTCTTATTTATATGGACGACATTAAATTATACTCAAAAGCAGAAAAAGAGATAAAAAAACTAATAGATATCACGACACAATTTAGTAGAGACATAAACATGCATTTTGGACTAGACAAATGTAAAACAGTACATATAAATAAGAGGAAAAATTAAACCTGGCGACTATGCCATTAACACTACTGACACAATTACAGCTATGGAACCCATCGATTTATATAAATATTTAGGATACAAGCAGCTCAAAGGATTAGATCACGCAACAATTAAACAAACATTGAACACAGAATACAAGAGAAGAGTGATCGCAGTATGTAAAACTCAACTCTCCGGAAAACATTTAATAAAGGCATTGAACACATACGCGATCCCCATACTAACATACTCCTTTGGAGTGATCAAATGGTCAAAAACTGACATCCAGCAAATCGAGAGACCAACACGCACCACACTTACTAAACACAATAACCTACACCCTAAATCTGCAATAGAAAGGCTAAATATCAAACGGCAAAACGGAGGGAGAGGCCTAATTGGTATCCATAATCTTTGGCAGAAACAAATAACTAGGTTAAAAACATTCTTTCACAGTAAATCTCACACAAGTAACATACATAAAGCTGTAGTAATGAATGACAACAGCTACACCCCACTTAACCTAAACGAACAGACATTTTTGTTAAGAATGAGAATTTTTGTTTTAAAAAATAGTCATTTTTTTAAATTTGGTTTTTCTAATGAAGTAGCCTTTTTTTCATCAACCAGTTTAAATAATATGCTATTAGAAGCGCAACTAAAAGTCTTTATTCTGTTTTTTATTTCATTGATCTAACTTTTACAGTTCTGGAAGTATTTCAATTTTTGTGACTGACCCGTAATTTTTGGAACCGAGTGTAGCTTAAGCTAGTCAATGAGCTAAGAAACAGAACATGTTTACCTAAAATAATAATAATCATTTTCTTATAAGGCAACTAAAGGCCCATAGATAAAATACATACATATTAAAAAACCTTAAAAACTATGGCAATACACGTAACGTTGTCGGCGTCGTGTTTCGCTACGTGGTGTCGCGTAACCGTCCTCGGAAACGTCGATATACGACACCTTTCGGCCAAAAGTCCTCTTTCAAGCAGGTCTGTAGATGTTGGGTTGGAACTATAACCACGAATGACTTAAAGTTGATGTTGTGGCGCGATTCCAACCTATCGACCCTCAGAGTCCAGTTGGTCTCCCTTGACCTTCAAATACTGCACGACTTCCTCAGTTGTCGTGGAGTGATGCAGACGCGAAAGGTACAGCTGCGTCGTAGGCACAGCAGGGTGCAGCGGCATGTTGGGTCCACTCGGTGCGGTGCCACACAAGTTACGAGAACAGGGCTTCTTTTTCTTCCTTTCTACTTTCATGAAACCCTCCTCATCAACTTGGCTGGCGCTTGGCAAAGAGCTGCGGACCGCAGTCAGGGCAGGTTGAGCACCCTTTATCCGTTTTTCCCCTTTTCTAATTTGTCACTTAGGCTGCGACGCATCTGATTTGCCGCTGATGACAATAGCAGCGTAGGCACGTTTAGGGGTCGATGTAGCGACGCGTGACGTTTCCGCAGCCGGTGTTGGGGCGCGCGGGTGACGGCAGTGGCAGGCGGCGCTAGCTCAGCATTATCGGCAGCTGGTGACGCACTAGTGTTCGCCGATTCCAAACTGCCAACGAATGCATTTTGCGCCCCTCGTCGTGTGTTCACCTTTGAGGCCTCAGGTGACCCAATTATCTGGAACCAATGTTGCGCAGTGATGCTATTTCCGCACGTAGTTCAGTATTGGTTCTTTCTGAAACCTCCATACTGGACTGCATCTTGGTCATCTCCGCTTTCAAAGAAGTGATGTCCTTTAACAGCCGCGTAACGTCGACGTGATCGAACGTGACGGGGGGCAGTTTACTTAGCTCCTTCGCCACGAAATCTGGCATGTCGTCCGGGTCAGTCTTCTTGAACATATCCATGTTATCTTGAATACTCTTCTCGGATCCATCCCTGCGGCGAGACGGCATCTGGTCGAGTTTTCCAAGTGACTGGAACAGTAACAGTTTTCCGCTGCTGATCTCGTCCTCCTTGTATTTAGAACGGCATATCTGCAGGATGCTCACCTCGTCCATGTAGTCGATAGCATGAACCAGGAATGCCAGCAATTAATTGACTATGAGTTGTTTGGTACTCATAGTGTGGGCAGCGGCTATGGCCGCGCAACACGCGAATAAAATTCGTGCCGTGCACAGTGGAAACACGTCCGTAATAAGGTTGCTGCTATTAGAGGTAAAATAACTGTGGAGTTATAGATGAATAATGTGCTTCTTTCTTCCCAGGAGAGTGCTCAGTGGAGCAGCAGCGCGTGGCGAGCGGGCAGAGCATCGTGCTGGGCTGCCGCCTGTGCGCGTGCGCGTGGGGGCAGCTGACGTGCGCGCGCCGGCCATGCGCGCCGCCCGCGCCCGCCTGCCGCCGCCTGCCGCTCACCAACAACTCGCAGGACCTCTGCTGCGGGGATATCGAATGCCACGCAGGTAAAATGGCCTGACTCTCTGACTCTTGTTCTCGTGGATGCGCTTTCTGAACGAAGTGGCATCAATAAGAAGAAACAAATTAAACTAATTCAGGCAGAATGTTATCGGTTTTGGATCATTTCGTTACCTTCATGGTTGACCTGAATGGTGCTGAACTGCTGATCCATGCGTCATGTTCGTAAACAGACGCTATCAGTCTGTAGGGCTGGTTATCTCTTAGCTGCCATGGTTTGTTTAATTTTTTTATTGTTATCTTTTTCCTCTGGATGCTCCTAACTTGCACGTTTTTATGCATCGTTCTCACATGTGTATAATCTCAACATGAATAAATAGCAACCAAGATGTTGTAATAATATTCTGATTCAAAAGAGTGTCCATGGAGTTTCTTACCCATTTTTCTCCATAGAGATCTACGCTTTGGAATGGGCAACTACAGTACTTTCACAAGTCATTATGCCTTGTGACCAAAAGTGCCTGAAATGGTCTAATTGAAATAAATGCTTTAGTTTGAGTTTGACACATAAATGTTTACGTTTTTACAACAAACTTCCCAACATAGAACGAGGCGAGTGCGATGTACAGTCGCCATCAGATATATCGTAGCGGGCGAGGTACTCAAATATTTCGGAGCAACATTACTTTTCAATAAATTCGTGGTCTATAACATCAGAACATGCAATTTGTCTTAAATATAAGAGCAGCGACTTTTCAATAGATTCGGTATACACATAACTATTTATTATAGTCCACAATAGTTGTCAAAATAATTTTTGACAACTAAAAAGTCAATATAGTAAAGAATTTAAACTGTGATACATATTTATGATACTTATGGTATATTTTCCATAAATGTTCCGATCTTTATGATCATCCGGATTGCGTAGATTCTATACGTTTGAAGTTCTGTGCTTTCTGATATTTTTGCCTCGATAAGTGTTCCGAATTTATTGTTGAAATGCTGCTCCGATATATTTGGGTACCACGCCCGCTACGATATATCTGATGGCGACTGTACAGCAGAATATTCAGGTCAACGTCAAGTCTCCAAGCATGTGAGGTGTTCCAGACCCAACTGATGAGCCTTGGCGCTCATGTATTTAAACAAGGTAGTTCTATAATTTTGACGTTCATATGATTTTCTTTACAGAAACGAATATTACTTCTGCAGAAACACTTAGTGCTGCCAACGTATCAGCTTCCACAAACGAAACAGTGGTAAACGAAAACAAACAAAATGTTACCAACGACGAAGTGCCCAGTACAATGCCTGAGCCCTCGGCAGCCCCTCGGACTAATACGACAGACATAGCTAACACCAAAGCAAATAATACTGAGAAAGTGACCGTCAATGACGGCACCACACCGCCGCAAGTGAATAGTGAGTCGGTTCGGAAAACCTCTACTACTGCTGTTCCTCCTAGTACTTCTACAAAACCGAAACAAACGACTACCACCACGACGCCTGCTCCGATCAGCCAGGTCGACGATTCTTCTTTAGAGGAAGACGACGACGATGATGATGACGGAGCGTTTTCCTTCGGCAGCGTGCTGAAGCTACTGCTCAGTGATAGCTACGAGACGACCACTGCTCCGAGTAAGAAGCCCTCCACCAGACCGCCCACCCGGCCCCCAACTACCCCGCCCATCCGTAACCCCTCCGCCAGCGCACCCGTCGCTAGCAGGCCTGAAGAAGAACAGACGTTCTTCAAACCTCTCCCACCGCGCCCGTACAACATTCCCAAAATACAACCAAACACAGTCAACAGGATAGACCACCTCGTGCTCGGCGAGGCCACCGCCATCAAACGAACAACTCCTCGACCAATCACGAACAAGACAAGTCCTCCCTCAACCTCTCGTCCGACACCGCAGACATATGAACGTCCGACACCACAGGCGTATGACACGACAGAGAGAAGACCAGTGATGCAGGAGGAGTCTGTTCTCTTCACGCCTGTAGCGACCGGAGGACCACGGCCTCCAAGCCTGGGAGGTCTGCCCAGCATAGGCTCAGGTCTTCTGAAGTTGGCGGGCTGTAACATCTACGGGAGGATGTATAGGGTCGGGAGGATCATCACCGAGTTATCCACTCCTTGCTCGGAGTGCTGGTGCACGGAGCTGGGCGTCCAGTGCAAGCCGCTCAACTGCTGAGGATCAAAGAAGACACATTTAGTGTACAGCAGGTGATTAAGTGGTTGGTTATAAGGCTCAAGGAATGTGCACTCACTACTGGACGTGTTCGGACCTTGCAGGCTTGTGGTGGAATATTTACGCAATTTAAAAGGAGACTGAGCTTGTCCTTTATTATTTTGATAAATTGTTATCCCTCATAATAATGTAGGTCAATCACAAACATAGAGGTCAATATAGTCGAAAAGAATGAAGTGTCCGGTGGTGACTGTTCGTGTTCTGTCGGGAGCTTTAGGTAAAATATTTATTTATATAAAATGGCCGGCAATGATCTCATACGACATAGACTATCATAGACTTGAATATATTGTGGACGGAGTGGTGAACAGATGGAGTGCCTGTGTGTAATCGCAGAGCAAGTTGTAAACTTGTAACGTTACAACAAATTGCTAAGGTGCAATTACAAAGGTCGATGACATCGTCCGTACCAACCGACACAGTATGTATGTTTCACGGCAGCCAGGTAACTTCAACCGTGATCTATGTAGTTGTTCACAGTGTAATTCTTTAGTTGTTCAGGTTCGCGTGCTGGCACTCCATTTTTTGTTACTCAGTGTACTTCCTTCGGCGTTACATTTGATTGAACGCATCACAAACCGTAGTGCCTTAACGTTACATGATAGCCTCAATGTATTTTAGACTCGTACTGTAGAATTATATAACAGTTAAATATAATATTATTGTTAACTTAGAAAATAAATTTAATTAAACATTACAGACTTTGTTTTCTTTTGCCTTGTTAGAACTCAGAGTTTCCATCTTCTACATATTATGTAAAACATAAAACCCTAGAAATCAAGGAAAGGTAATGAAACAACAACAGTATGCAATTTGAACTTTTATAAGATCACAATAATCACTGAAGCGACATAGAGGTATATGACACTGGAGTCTGGACGATACTAACATACCAACATAACATCAATGTTGCAACATTTTCATATGATAATGATATGTATATTTTTGTATACTTCGATAATATGGCACTTATCTAACATTTGAAGCAGTTGAGATCATAGTGGAAGAGTTCAGCATTATCAAACAAAAATAATGTGCGTGCAGATGACTGTCATGCTTGTTATCAACTGAAGATACGTAGGCTACATTATATTACGTTAGGCAGTGCCCCAGATAAAAGACAATGTCCTAAATTCAGGTTTTTTTAAATCTCATTCGCCCACTCCTCACCTACACAGGGATCACGGACCCACAACAACTGAGTGCGGCCTATTCCTTTGGTTGAAGAATTATTTATTTATTAAAACTTTATGCACATATTGCACAAAGGCGGACTTGGGCATTTTCTACCAGTCTAACTTAGTTACCTTTCCTTAATTATAAACCCTAGAAGTCGAATTAACCATGAATAACATCATTCTTCTCAGCATTCAGCATAATATTCGTATTCGCACTCCAGATGCAATGTCTGTTTTCATAATGGTTTATATACGTATCATCTGCCTAGCCCCTTCCAACTATACTGAATGAATCGACTTCCAGTCTAACCGCATGCAGCTAAACAGCAGTATAGAATATGGAGTGACTGCTTATCTGAACTCCACAAGCCGGCTATCGTGTAATCCAGTTGCTGGGTAACACGATACCCTTAGGCAAGACTACTTACCCAATAAGACTTTCGCACTACTCTTCAGTTTATAATAATCTTGTCTTATAATGGTTTCTGCTCAGTGCTCAGTATCGTAAGTATTATTATGTTTATTAAAATAACAACAAAAACAGTTCAGATAAGTCATGTATTATAACTTAAGTCAGTGTTGACTAGAATACAATAATCTCTTTGGTTGCTGTCGTTGTTTGGTATCTTTAACTATTTGCAATGTCCGGAGTACATTGCCTTCTTATAATTTATGTAGAAGGACAACTTGTTAGCTAAGTCATAGGACGAATAAGTCAACAACTCCAAAGCAATTAAACTTAATTACTTTGGTTACCAATTTTTATTTACACGACCTAAAGATCAGTCCATTTATCAATGTTTTTACAGTTCACTGATAATTCAGAAGTTAATAGCATGTGATGTATGTTTTAGTTAACTTTGTCCGCTACTTGATATGATATAGTTCGTTGCTTAGTTATCTATTTTAGTGCCAATTACAGAAGCGCTAATGAGGAACATTAACACAAACAAAATTCGCGATTACACAAAATATTTCTGGAAAAATATGATGATGCAATGAAATGTGAGACTGAAATATTATAATATGTATGAGAGTTTTTGAAGGTTTCATTACAATTGCACTTGTTTACTGCTAACATTACATTATAATAGAACCTTTGCATAAAAACAAAGCTTACAAAATATCACTAGCCGTTTATTCAACGTTTTGATGCAAAACAATCGAAAGTGATTTCATAGAAATCAATAACATTCTTGACTCCGCCATTTATAACGAACCTACATTATTAGGCACAATCTTTAGCATGCAAATGTTACAGACAGTTCTGTAATGGTTCTGCAGTCATTGTAGTCGCGGAGTCACAATTTAGAATTTACGACTTATTTTACATTTTCCTTAAAACATTAATTCCAAAGGATGTCTGTACACAACGCTTACTTCTAGAACGTGAAAAAGATCCATAAATCTTATAATATGGCGACGTGGTTACACTGGCGACTATCTTCGTACTATATACAGTACAAAGGTGTAAAACTTCCATCAAAAGCTATTCTAAGCCACGCATAGTGGACGGATGAGTACGAATTGCACTTTCCATTGAGACGCAACTGATTCGCGTCCAGGGTTCAGGTCTGGTCGGCGTCGGCGTACCAGCCGTAGTACCCGGTGGCGACCACCACGCCGGCCACCAGGAGTGCTCCTGAGATCACGCGGCACGCTATCACGTAAGCCTTCCTTTTATTTTCACCTGTAACCGAAGAAAATTAACATAAATATAACAAAGTCTTTAAAAGCTTCGAAAAAAATTATTTAATGTAATAATTAACGATATCTAAAAAAAACTTACCAGTAAAAACAATGAAGGCGAGCGGTATCCCGACGCTGGCGCCGAGGATGTGCGCAGCCCAGGCGTCGTCGTGGCCGGTGGAGGCACGCGCGTGCGCCGCGGTCGACGAGCCTGCGGGCAGCGGCGCCCGCACCAGCGCCCAGCACATCTCTGACGTGCAAAGCACCACCACGCTCAGCGGTCGGAACCACCACAGGGGGATGTGGCCGAACCTATAGCAACGAAAATCTTCGTTAGACATTGACAATTGAAAACATCAAGAAGACATTGAGGTTAAATTGAGATTATCTATTTGTAGGTATCTATTTCCAAACGAAGGTTTGCGAACTACAACTAGGTTACATGACAAAAAGGAATAACTGTATCGTTCGACAGATAACTGCTGAGCCAGTTCAAGGATGAACTTTACATTACAAAACCACAAATATATCACAGTCTTTATTCAAATATATTTAGATAAACAGCTCACCTAAGGCACACATTAGCGAGATGCGCAGTGAGCAGCGCGTACACAGCCGCGGAGGCGCCTACGACGTGCACGTGCGGCTGGAGTGCGCCCGCGCCGAGCGCGCCAGCCGCCACCCCGCCGGCCCAGAGGACCACCACGCGCCAGGCACCCTGCTCACGCTCGAGAGGCCAGCCCACCTGGGAAACAGACGATAGATTTGAACAAATTGCTAAGGAATTCGATTTTGTTTACAACAGCGTCACATATCAAAATCTAAACGAGGTGACTCTGCAGTCACCAATCCTTCTAACCAAAAACAAGCCTGGGATTGAAGAATTTAAATAAATAAATGGTTATGATTAAGCTATACATATATTATATTCAGAAAAAATGATACTTACAGCTAGTGCCACAAGCGCGTTGAGAGCCAGGTGAGCATGGCTGGCGTGCAAGCAGCCGTAGGTGAACAGCCTCCAGGGCTCGCACCACCAGTCGTCCGGGTCCCACTCCAGCGCCGCGCGCATGTCGGCCGTCAGCGATATGTGCACGAGCACCTGAGATCAACAGGAAGAGAAATGTTAACATCAGGAATAGCTTACTCAGCTGACTAATAAGATAACTTAAGAGGTTACTAAAAGGTTCTATTGTACCATAGTTCTAAGATAAAAGATCCAGATATAAAGAGGAAGCGTTGGGAGGCCTTTGCCCAGCAACGACGAAAAGGCTATTTATAAAAACGTCAAGGTTCTGATAAAATACTTACAAGTAAAATGATCATCGAGACTATAAAGTACGGCGGCTTCAATAAAGCTATGAGCTTGTCTTTTCTTTTCTCGAACTTGGTTTTAGCGTATGCTTTCTGTGCCTTTGTGATTTGGGGGTATTTGTTGTGCACTCCTAGTGTTAGGCCAGCCTGAAGGCGGGACTTGTGCTTAGCTGGGGGCCCGCTCGTGGGTAGCAGGCGTCTGTTCTCTCCAGGGCTGTTGGTATTGTCTCCAGGCCGTTCTTCCTCGTTCTCGGTCCAGGCGCTGGCCGGCTGCTGGCCGTTCGGTAGGATCCTCCTGCCATGATGCACAGGCACTTGCTCTATGTTCACTCGCACTGTTTCGAAGTCTTCGGCATCTGGCGCCATGGTGGCTGCTCCTCATGTTCCAGGGTCAGCACGACATGAGCTCACCACTCCGGTCCGCTCTCTGCCGCCTGTTGCGAACAAATGTAATCAATCAGTAACGTGCTCGCGAATTTATACAAAATGAGAAGGAAAATCTATTAAAGTTAACTAATTAGGAATTCCACTATAAAGGGAAGTATCCCGATTAATCGTGCCGGGATGAGACCACACACTTAGATAGATTACATTAAGTGATCTATTGTCAAGCAAACGGTGTACTTAAGATTGATTCTATAATATATATATATACATTTTTTTTTCTAATTAAGTTGTAAATTGTATTTTTACTTAATGAAACTGAATAACATTAAACTTGTTTAGAAAGCTTATCAAGCTGGGAAAACCGTCCATCATTAGATATGTAGTGAAATAAGGAAAAATATATTTAATAAGTGCCCTGATTATATAGCAAATTAAAAAATCCATGTTAACCATAATCACCTACACGCCTACTGTATTTTCGCAGATAAATCAAGATCGTTTAAAAAAATATTTAACCAGATCAAATCCTTAAAAACTTTATATATCAGTAGCATGAAAAGATGCGTATTGATAGGGTAAAATAAATAAAGAAATATTAAAAACGAATAATACATAACTAGCCTTTCAGGGATTCGAAGCCCAAAGGGAGGGTTAAGTGATGGACCTGTATGTATGTATGTACATAAATGTAGGCGTTTCTTTATGCGTTCCTTACTTTTGAATCTTCGATGAATAAGACTAAGGATTATAGATCGATGTTTTAAATGAGTGAAGATGAACCGAGTTGGATAAATTATACGTCTTCAGACTTGACTTGTTGGTGCAAGTGTCAATAAGAAACAAAAAAAAAAAAAAAAAAATAAAAATCTCGCTATTTGGGTGCCAAATTGTCGAGTTCCGTTTTTTTTTTCTTCCAAAGCGACTGAGGTATCACAATTAAGAGTCTTATAAGTTGTTTACATGTTTGAAAGTTATTCGAAATGACAAAACGTTTAGATACTTAGAAAGTGAAAAAATCGTGTGATAAAGAAGTTCATTCGTCTGCGAAATGTTTCCCGTTACTAAACTAACAAACTGAAATTGAAAAAAGTAATTTAATAAACTAGAAAACCCGTTTGTAAATAAAATATCACCGTCACCATCCGCCGGTAGCTTGGTCCCAACTATGGGGTCAGCTTCCACTCTAACCGGATGCAGCTGAATACCAGTGCACTTTTTGAATGTGTCATATGAAACTCGGTAATAATGATGGGGAAGGTGTGTTATAAATTACAGTAAACCCGAACAGGAGAAATAAATAGTAAAATGATTTAGTAGACACCAATAAAAGATAATATTTATATAATATCATATACCTACATACACATATGTGCTCACAGGTTTTCCCGTTCGAAGTATAACAATTATTAATCCTGATTTTTATTAATTTACCATTATCACAATAAATGACCCGGAAAATAAATAACAATGTAAAATTATGCAACAGCGCGGCGCGTGCGCCGTATTCTCGTGAGCAAGTACCTACTATAGGTGCCTGGCACGACTGTTTTGTGCGGTTAAAGCATGATTACAATCATAAACATAATATAATAATGAAACATCACGCCTGTACTCCTCGATGGGGAAGGCAGGAGTGTCACGAGCACCCACATTTCGGCCAGTTTTGTTTCAATGCAATGTGATAAGGGGTGAGCCCATTGCCACCAAATTGACACAAATCCAGAGTTATGAGGAGTCAGGAGACTACTACTAAAACATTCTTAATAGAAAAGCATAATATTAGGTACTTTTCTTGGTCTGAATGCAAGAGTAAAAATTTATTTATTTATACATACATACATGCAAACATAATGTGTGATGCATAGTCTCTTATCTATGAAACTGATTAGAGGTTTACGGAGTGCGCTCAGAAAAGCTCAGGCTACTACGATAATTCCATAACGTAAGATGAAGTCTACAGGATATCATAGCCATCAAAAAAATCTGTTTCCGGCGACGAAACTAATTAGCCTGATCTGAGGCAATTTGTTTATCCATCCATACATAAGAGATGGTGGTATATTATTACTCTACGTTCAAGAATTGAAATAAAACAGTACTTACTACTGCATCGTAAAACTTAAGTACGAATATTTGATAAGTTCACACGATCCCTGAGCCCTTACCCAACCAGCGACAATCCGCAGTTACTATCAAACAGCAAACAAAGGGGCTTCATTGACGTGGGCAAATATATATGCGTTAAAGATTAATATACGAATCATTGCGGTTTTACTGTACATAAATTATTTACATGTTTATCTCCGTAGCAACAGATTACTGCAAATCCGAATGCCCATTATTAAAATTCTTTGACGTAATTGTAGATGAAGTAATACGTATTTGATACAATATTCCTCGAACTATATATGTATAAATGGCGATAACATTGCTATAAATTATTTAAGCACAATTATTTAAGGAAAATCTACCTGCTTCGTGCGACAGCCCAGCTTCTGAAATACTAGCTGACGTAGGTGCGTAGGCAGTATATATAAGATGCTCTGTGCTTAGGAGCCATATGATTACCAAATACCAGTATATAAATATGATGCTCTGAGTATATATAAGATGCTCTGTGCTCTGTGCATATGATTGACGTCGGTGACATATTAATCATTGTCTATGTTGTATGTGTACATACAGGTAAATAATATGTTTGAAACTGTTTGGAACTTAACCCGAAAAGGATGTATAGCGAGAATTAAACGATACAGGTTTTATTTAGTTCGAAAACAACAAGTTGGAAGATTCAACCTCCCTAAGACGACCTACAGACTTCGCATTCACGTCATAATTCCCGAAAATTATAATAATAAGACATAATACGAGTAACACGTCAGTATGGACCATCTAACGTGATGTGATAATATCTCATCATGCTGCAAATGCTGTAATCAAATACATTGCTCCATCGCGATAAGTTTGGGTTCTATGCGTGTGCGCATCCGTAACATCTCAAGACGGATTGGACATCAGCTGTATGCTCACAACAGCCCAATATTTTCTCAGGTTTCAGTTGGAAGAGCGGAAATATGGAAGTCAGAGTTTTACTCTACTAACTTAGGTATACAGTTTTATATCCTGATGGCACGGTTGGCGCAGTGGCTGAGCGAATGGCTGCTGCGCTGCGTGTCGCGGGTTCGATCCCCGCACGGTACAAATATTTGTATGACCTACAGGCAGTTGTTCCGGGTCTGGCTGTTTGTGTATGTGAGTATAAATGTTTGTAAACGCACCCACGATACAGGAGAAATTCCTAGTGTGGGGCAAAGTTAAAACGTCTCCTTCGTTATCAAGATGGGCAGGCGCATGCCTACCTACTACAAGTTTCTGTGTCTAACCAACTGGCAACCACCAGTAGGTACACGAATATAACTTATATCCATACTGTCCTGTTTGCGAAGCTCAAAGTCACCCTACATGATACATGGGTATCCATTAAACAGCAAATAGGTAAACCATTTATTTATGTAACCGGGTGTTAAGGTTGCATTGTTCCAGATAACCTCTTTTCTGAACTTTGAACAATGACTGCAGATTCGAAATGAAAAAACAAAAAGTAAGGTAAACAATAATTAAGTATGATAAAATAATCTACGAAACTAACTAACCCACCATTGTTTAGTTTCCCAATATTTATCCGCTAGCAATGTTTTCCCGGGACAGCTTATTAATTACGAGTAGGTATGTAACAGAATCACGTGTGTTCTACCCAAGGGTTCGCAGAGGTATACCCAATAGGTAGGTAGTACATCCTCATTTCGCTATTTATGCTTTAAGTTCCATGTAACAGTAGCGAGTCTATTGTATCATGAACCGAGCACGAATCTAGTCCAGGAGCTGCGACTGAATAAAATCCTAGTGAAAAATGCACTACACCAATGAGGCAGTCAAAATTCTATTCATTCGTTTGAATGTTAATTTTCACCTCATAGTGGAACTAGGTGTCACAGCACTTCGCAGACAGCTGGGTCGTAAACAATGGTGTTATTATCATGTAATAGTGATTTATTATAATAGTATAACGGTACCTACCTACAATTGGCAGCCTGGCTCGATGACTCGGTGGCTACACACACTCGCCAAATTCTGCCGCGAATAATAAATAGCTCCATTATATTGTTGTAGCCCAATTTATTAGCCGATAGACTTAGTTCGTGGCTTTGTCTGATTAGAAATTGTTTATTAATAGTTTTGACATTATTATTAGGCCTTATTTATTTAAATGGAGGTCGTCTTGTGGTCTATTAGCGCGCCTAATGAGCGTGGATTCCCCGGTTTGGCTTAGTTTTATCTTTGGGTATTTATCGCAGTTCAAAAAAGGTGCCATTTGAAAGGAATTACCTCGTACCAGAATCCGGGAAAACCGTTTTCCATGCTTTATATCATCGTGTTGTTAAGAAGAAATAGCCTTACCATATTTGTACGGCTGAAAGACGTTCTTCGCTGTAAAATATGATAATGTAGGTACGTCCGTCGAACTCCGAACAAGTAGCTTGTTATGAGAGAACGCAACCATTTCGAGCAGTCGCGAGTCGTTTTAAATAGTTATCCATTATAACAACAGACGCACACTTAACACTAACTACTAACATCTAACTGTATTGTTTGGAAGACTTAGCCTTCCAAAAACAATGCGTTTTAGAATCTTCTCAAGGCTGAACTGAAATTGTCTTACATTTACGAGTTTGTTTTATTACTGCTCTTCGGTTGATCTACCTGCAGGTACCTTCTACTACTGAACATTCAACGTCCATGTCCCCAAATAATATGAGAGCTCGCGCCATGGCCCCGCTCAGGGACAGATGATAAAAGTCCCCTACGAACGTTTAAAAAAAATTCTAAGTAGTTACCTGATTTAAGCACAAAAATAACTGACTGCGCTGAACCAACACCTGTTGTATCACATTCAAAGCAGCTTTAACTAACTGCTATTACTTCCTAAGCTCATGTGGACATCCATTCCGGACTAAACGGTGTCATAAATGTCTGCCGAACAATACCCTCACGGGACATGCGGCAGACAGGATATTTAGCTAATGATAGCTTTAAACCCGCCATCAATATTCATTGCGGGATGCCGTGAACTTATAAATGTCTATCGGTTGTCTGTCGCGACTCGCGATCGGGAAATACGATAAACGGTAGGTAGACACCTGCGAATGATTCGCAGTATGGTACGGCATTGAAGAGCTTTCAAGTGCGTAAGACTACGATAGACGGTGCGTCTACGCGCAATGACGTAATCAAATCGAGCGAGATACGAGATAACAACACTCGCAATATCGATAAAATTTTCCACATTTTCCGTATTCTGATTATGAATTGTCTAGTAGACTTCCCTGTGTAGCAATGTTACTAACAGCTAGCTCCTAAAATAATAGAATTGATGTGAATTCGTGAATAGTGTTATTTTTGTTTGCAGATCCTGTTTACGGCTTCTGTGGCAGTGCAAGTTCGATATTTTGTCAAGTTAAGAAAGTAAGTAGTCATCTGTTACGACACATTCTCAATATATATAATTATACTACATAGGTAGTATGGGAGGACTCGGCGTCTGCAAATTTTCTAGTATTAGTTTACCAGCTTTTATATCCTCGGTCCACGGCACTGAGAAATTAATCAGGAATGGCTTCCACACTGATTGATTTTGATGTGCCGTGCTTCTCCGAGGCTATCAATGCCTGGAAACTCGTTTGCCCGAATTCTGAAGAACCCGACCATCCATTTTCCCAGAGACGGTGGGACGAGCCGCTCTGCAGAGTAGTTCAGAACAATTTTCCGAACATGTCTGCTGCTACTCCTGAGCGTGCGCGTCTGCTGGCTGTGGGTGAGTGGGAGTCGGATCTTTGGCTTCACGCACTACCGTCGTCGAGCATATGTATGTTGTTCGACGACACTACTTTACACCTCGCTGCTTCTCTACGCTTAAAGGTGCCGCATTATGTTCTCCTCATCGCTGTCACTGTGGTGAAGTTGTCAACAGCCTTGGACACCACGGCCTATCATGCAGCCGAAGTGCGGGCCGTTTTGCACGGCACGCGAACTTAAATGACATCATCCGACGAGCTCTTGTCACCGTCGTTCGTCGGCGTTCCAGCTAAACCTATTGGAACCGAATGACACGCGACGATGGTTAGAGACCGGACGGGGTGTCTTTGTTTCCATGGAAGATGGGTAGGCCTTTAGTGTGGGACGCAACATGTGTCGATACTCTTGCGCCATCCCATCTTCCTAGCTCATCGTGCTGTGCTGGGGCTGCCACTACGGCTGCAGAGAACCTTAAGCGGCATAAATATAGTACCTAACCTAATTGGTAACTATATTTTCGAGCCGTGGGGTCCGAGGGCTCACAGCCTTTTCAAAGACATTTCAAAACGCTTAGTTGAAGCTTCCCGTGACCCAAGGGCGTGATTTTACCTTGGCCAAAGGCTTAGTATTGCCACACAACGTGGCAACGCCGCCAGTCTTTTGGGTACATTACCAGTTGACAGCGTTAAGGAGTTTTTTGACACCATTGTTTAAGTTTATTGTTAAGTTAGTTACTTTAGGTTATTTTAATTTATAAATTTATATACTATACTAGTAAACAAGTAACCTTTAATTAAAAGTATCAAAACATGTGCCTATATTTGTCCTTTAAATTTTCGATAGGTTTGAAAATCCGCTATTTTTTTTGACACGTATCTAAGTACACTTGGATTTTTTAAACAAATGTAATGATTTAATCGTCGAAATCCATCCAGCCATTTGGAACATATGAGGTACATTCCACTATACATATCCAGTATAACCTGATCTCGCTTTGTATGAGCTACGCGTACAATGAGAGATCAGCTTAATTTGGATTTGCATAGCTTGATTAGTCGCCGTGTTTACAAAAACAAACATACAAGATAAGCGCGAAAAACATAACCCTTCCTTGGTAGTCGGGTAAAAAAGTGTAATAAAAATTTTACTAACTGGCTAACTTAAACCATTATCGATTGTACAGAATTTACAATAATGTACCCACCTAAAGTACCTATGTGTTTACTTACCTAAGTAGTCGAGAATAAAATTGAGGTAAACCCAACTAGGTATCTAAAATAAATAACAATGGGGATAAAATTATAGACTCACAATTATAGACTCACAATTATAGACTCACAGATTACAACATTGGTCTTGTTCAACAATTAACGTGATTCACTGAAACAAGCCCTGGGTCCAAGTCTCTACATCCCTTGTACGGTATCTTGTACTTATTGAATGTTTCCGGTTGTCAGTCCGTCTGTCACACGTCACATCGTTTTCATATTTCAATAGTATCTGCGAGGTTATCTGTGTGATTGTCACGGCCAGCATGCGAGGTGCATGTCACCGAGTTTGGGTATGCAATCACAGATAAGGTGCAGGTAACTACTTGGGAGATGTAATCTTAAGTATAGTATACTTCTTAGTATAGTTATAGCAGTTATGATTATGGTCGACGGATCATGGAAACTTGGAGTGGGAGCTTGAGGTCCTGGGTACGAGTCCCGGGCCGGGCTCTATTACTATTGGGTTTCTCCATTAGGAATTTCTCGCCCCCTATTCCATGAGACTTAGACATAACTGGCGAAATGAGGTTGAACTTATACGTATGACTACTAGGTAGACCTCTGCTTAACTGATTCGCAATTACAGGCGTGATGTGTGCGATGTGTTAAAATTGTTATAGGTACCTAAGTACCTACCTATTTTAATTATTTTAAACACAAAATTGTACCTAGGTATTTAATATTTAAATTAAATAAAGAAAAAACCTAATTGCAGCTGAATATTAATGAAGCATGCATGAAATCATTTAAAATAATTACCCACCTTATTATAAACAAATATTAAACTATGGAAAAAACTTACCGTTCAAAAATGCGCAATAAGTATCGCTGCCGCTGCATTAACACAAAAACAGCTGATCTATGTAAACAACACGCCGCCCGCGCCGACACAACGTAGTGCAGATACGAACTAATGATTACCAAACATAATATAAGCACGACAAAACAAAGTCACTGGTGCGTCACCAGACGAACACAGACGCTGCACTTATTGGCACGAGTGAACGACTATATCCCTAAAATTATGATTCAAAAATGAGGAACATTATAACCGCACCAGCTCGAAAGCTGAGTGGAGAATGAGTGGGCACCTGCGCGTGCGCCGACCTGCGCCGCCGAAACACGCACACAGACGCATTTCTTTTGTGTATAATGTACAGATAGGCAGCTTTAGCATCTGTGTTAATATTAATACTGATAAGATTCGGGCAGACTTGCAGCGCTGCAGATTAACTTGTATTTTTAGAACGAACCTGCTTTATATCCACGCGAATGAAACAAAAGCACTACAACAAATCAAAATAAATCTCGCAGGAAATGATTAACAGTTTTTCGCATGTTTTTTTTAATGAAATGTTATCTAAATTAATGTGGGCGTTATGATAAATTGGTACGAATATACATCTGCCTCTACTATACTATTGACAATTGGACTATACTATTGTATTATTTATCGTTAATTGTAGAGATTGGAAGAAAGCTGCCAAAAAAACTGTAATTTCATGGGTTATCCCAAACCACGATATCAATAGTATCAGTTATCAAGCTGATAACAAGTTTGTTTGCTCATAGCTCGCTTGTTCGAGAGATCGAACATTGCTTTCTGTTCTGCGTAAGCTTTGACTATTACAATATGAGACACACTTTGACCTAAGTTAAAAAACAACTTTACAATCAATATAATATTTTCAACTAGAGTGAAAATTGTGCTTTCGTTCAGTACCTACACGCTTACGACTTGCTCTCTTGATCATGATGTTGAATATTTATTTATGAACACATGGCAAGAATAACATTCTGTCTACATCCTCGTTCTCATATCGTTCTCACATCACGTGTGAGGACTGGTTCAAGTTCAAGCTGTGCGCCTGCGCATGTGGACGCGGACAGGTGCTGTTCTCTGCAGGCTGCACAAAAAAAGGGCACCATCTGCTCACGGCATTCCTGAATAATAAGATAATACTAAAGTAAGGAGCACGCTCCCAATTGTTGGAGGTTCTTGTTATCTTCAACTTTCTTGTAATTTTGAAGATTTCGTAGTTTGTATTTCGTGTTTGCGGAATAATGTGCGTATGTATGTATGTATCATTAAAAACGTTCTTTAGGGCTTAGGGACAAAGCGAGATGTTATCAGTGATAACGATGATAGGCTTCGCCTCTATTACATGCGATTTAAACATTACTGGCGGAATGTGGTTACAGTGTACTATCAGATACTTCTCTGTCGAGCCCTGCGGGGACAACAGGCGTGAGGTTATGTTATGTAATGATGATGGACAAGTCATTCATTCGACACCTGATACTCCATTTCAGTTAAGATAGGAATTGAAGTTTTTCAAAGAAATTGCAGCAGCATGAAATAATACGACGTGACGTGCACCGCCATTCAAATGTTTTTCTTTCGTTAATTTAGTGAATCATTATATCCTACTAGTATTACACATTGCATTAATGAATGGATAATTTCTCAAGCGTCACGCCGAGTCACTGCACTATCTTGTGGTCAGGCCTCACCTAAAGTGGCTATGCAGACCATGACTTAGTAACATGGAACTTATACATGGCTGGTGAAATGTGGCTTATACTATAAGTAGAAACATCTCTGCCAATCCCTTTGGAGGTCTACAAGCAACATGTTATGGTTTCACTTTCATAGATCATAATCCACAGCTCTTGGCAAACGGATTACTGAAAACGATTTCTGACATAACCCCTAATCGCCCCACGACATGGGAACAGAGTGGTATTTTTCGTCGAAAGTCGGGCAGCTCACTAGGTATGAATGTATTATAGGTAATCTCCAAGATAATAAAACATTTATAGTATGGTTGCTTGTCTTAGTCCGGTATGCAGTTTAGCAGTCCGCGTAGGTAGCTTGTTTTAAAAGTTAAAAAGGAATTTCATTGTTCTAATGCTCAGCCAGGATTAGCTGCTTCCCATTGTTTTACGGAACAACGTCAATTTGCAGTAATCCTGTGAGTTTTTATTTATCGCTGCTTAAAAAGCCGGTTATAAGTAATAAGATTTCAAGAGTTATTGAGAGCAATAAAAAAAGCATTCACAAGTAAGCCAGTAGGATTGCTGGAGTAAAAATACCACACGTCAAGATTATAGCTAAGTAGGACCTATGTATATGTACCTACTTATCCGCATTAATAAACCCTTGGAAGTTATAACTCTCCCTAAAACAATCTTCGGCTATCTATTGATACCTAACCCCCACATCATGTAAGCACAGCCAGCATGCAGCAACAAGTGCTGTACATTCTTATAAATAAACATGACCGGCGACTGGTCGTAGTAATACCTCGTAGTAACAGGTACGTGGTACCTACCCACACAGTTCACAGTTCACAGTAACCCACAAATATTTTACTAGGAAACGTGAGATAAACTACAATTATCCAGCATTTCTTGTTAATACGTTTAAATTGTTCTTGTTCAATATTAATATTTACTAAGTACATAATATAATATCGAATGAGGAAAACTGGGGTTACGGGAATTCACACCATACTCCATGGATGGTACTTTAGTATCTATTGTTATTTCGGTACTAATTAGTCCAAGGAGATGTACTATATACTATAATATTATAACCCCTCAATTGTCAAGTAAACAAGGCTTTGTTTACATCGTAGGCACAATTGCACATGGATGAGAATCATCACAATAACACATAACAAGCTTTGCTGCGCAATATGAATGCGCCTATGCTATAATACTGGGAACATTAATAAAGTAAAAATATGTTCTTTATATTGTGTCAGATAATGCATCTCAAAATTCCATGTTATTTTGTTTATAAGAACGTCGCGAGCATAAATAGCTCGTAATGTTTACCTCTGAGTATAAAATAAAATAGAAAAGGACCGGCCTAGCCACAACACGATAGTTAACGAACAAGTTCATAAAAGAGAATAGGTTTCATAAATAGCAGAAGTGAAGACAACGACATAAGTGATGATCTTCGCAGTGGCTGGTGGTAGCTGGACGGAAGTTGCCGAGAATAGAGACTATTGGATACCGCAACGGGTCAGTGGTAGTACTAGTCTAACACTTGCACTAGGCCGATGCCGCAATGACAGACTAGTAGACTGCTAATATTATACGATGATCAAAACTTATACTATCACTTACGGGATCCCGTAAGTGATAGTATAAGTTTAGTTGTAAACCTTGAACGCTTAAAACAGTGTTTATACGATGATGACTAACACCTGGGTACTCAAATACCCAATTTCGGTAATCGACGTTTGTTCAACATTTTACCTCCACAAAGCAATTATAGGGGAAGTAAAACACAAGCAGACTATTTTAATAATGAACATGTAACACGATTGTGCTGGGAACTCCTGCGTCCAACATAGATATTATACGTAGTTACGGAATATTAGACGAGTAATTGCGAAGCAGATTAAAAGTTAATAATTAATGAGACCCGGAAACCGGGAAACTTAATGTGGGAACTGACCCCTCAGGCAGATAGACAGACAATCTGAAGGAGATGTATGTATAAGTATTTGTTAGTTAATCTTAGAACATTTAGGAGTTTATTATGTTAGATATGGATCATATGGAGCACTCCTTAATAACGTGAAAAAGTTCGTACGCTGAAGAAATACATAATATTCATTAATGTTTGCATGCCTAATATAAGGTAGATTGTACAAGGCTCACCCATCTTATTGTTACATCTTATTTTATGTACTTACCTGCAATCTATGCAAATAAATTTTACTTTACTTACATTAATCTATCGTTGCGTGACAACCGTGTTCCGACTAATGTAAACGATGCTGGCAGATAATTGTCTAAAACAAAATTAGCATAAAAAACATTTCAGTAGGTAAGGTAGGACGTCTTCTGTCAACTAAAAGGTATATTATTATCGCTACTAGCTTATGACTTCGGTAATTGTCCCGTTGACCTAGAATCACGAAATTTGGCAAAAAGCAAGGCCTTACGGCAGAAATAAAGGAAACATTCCAAAATAAAAAAAGTTGAAAATTAAAGGGTGACCCCATACATACATAGTTGACGCCAATTAAGATATATATTTTTTCTTATATACTGGTACGGAACCCTTCGTGCGCGAGTCCTCCTCGCACTTGGCCGGTTATTTAATCAACTAAACACAAATGAATTACATCGTTTATCCTCAACCGTGATTGACTTCGTGCTGTACCTTGCGTAATATATATTGTATCACTATGTTACATTATCTTTAAACGCTAGGTTGCGGTCAGGGGACCCCGACCACAGAACTATCCTGTCGGCAGGCTACGCGCACGAACTATATCACTAAGCTAGCACATAATTTCCTAGGGCTATAAATACAGTTCTATATAAAGAAACAAATACAGTATAATAAACTATAGTATTCTATCTAAGACATGCCCGCTTCCGCTGCAAGTCCTGTGCAATTGAATCACTAAATTAAATATAATATTGTATTTTAATTTTAGCTCAACCAGATTTCCTCTGGATTTCCTCTAGGTTGCAGTACAATATGAATTATATTCATAACCTAGTTTTATTTTAATTAATTCTTCGTATTGTTCTGTTACTAATACTACCACCTTATAGGTATATATGGGAACTTACGTACCTAGAATGATCAATTAACACGTGGACAATTTATCAGTGTCAAAACTGTCAAATGATAGTACCTACCATAGTACCTACTATTCGCTAAGGGCAGGCCTAAGTAATTGCCTTCGTGAAAAATTGGCAAATATATTCGACAATTTCGATGTAAGGACAGGTACCGACCTATTTTGATCTATGTTTTGAGGATTGTCCGGGTGATTAATAACCAGGTAACGTTTTAGCAATCAATTAGCAATCCACGAATATACACTTACCGGCGAGTTATTTCAGTACAATGCCAGTTAGCAACTCGTTACTTTTAACGCAGAAATAGTAACTATACTTGTTGGCACAGACCGAACAATCTATTTACCGCGTTAGGAACCGAAATGAAATATTTTCATAATGTTTTTACAGCCAGAACGTGTAAGCGATGACAGATGATGATGATATAACACAAAATGAAGTACCTACGCAAACTAATACCGACGTAAAATAAACGCAAAATAAGTCTAGTAAGAAATATTCGCGAACGCAAGGTCGCGGGGCATCATAAATAGCGAACATTCTTAGTTGCTTTGTTTACGAGTTTATGAGTTAACAATCTTGAGATATTCTACAAAAACGCTTGTAAACATCACAGATGTTAGAATGTTTACATCGTTAAGTGTAGACTTTTTGCAGCTGATTCTAGGAATAACATTCTAGTGCATGTCTACGAAACTTAGAACATTCGAAAAGCTAACCCAGGTTATTATTAGGCATGGCGTTCTCGTACAACCGCGCTTTAGTTAGATTGATTGATGATAAAAGAGCAAAATGTTATAGCGATTAGGAAATGAAGGGCTAAAAATGTAAGTAGGTAATAATCCAATATGTTCAAAGATTCTACAGCAATAGATTTGACCAAGACACGCCTGAGCGCCTGAAATTAGACAAGCCTTTGCTAATACTGGATTACGCAATATAAGTAAAGTAACGGTTTGAAATCACAATTTCAGAATTGCACGCTATTAACACTTCAGGGTCAGCCCACGGTTAGTACTTCTATTGAAAGTAACCATTAACGATCTCCACTCACTGGGTGTAACCACCACGCGAACTGAAATGTTTATCGCGGGCCCGTTACATCGAATGATCGCGGCTGCGGTTATAGCCACCTGGCCATACGTCCGTGTGGCCGCGTGGATATGGCCACTTGATACTTGTTATTTATTACATGTATTACGTATATCAGTCAGTGGATAATTTAGCAGCTTTTCGGCTGAGATATTATGTGTTGAGCGAGAATTTTACGCGAATCACGAGGTCGAATGTTACTGGGTGACCGGAAAAGTGTGATGGGTTAAACGTATCGTTTTTCCGCACGGACACAGGATACAGGATGCAGGCCTTTTGGGACGATCCTGCGGGCGGGATTACGGGCTCCTTTCCCCACAAATATATATCGGCCAGGGGCCTTAGTCTGCTATTGCAATAGTGTCAGAATGGTCTATCATTGATTTAATAAGGCCCCTAGACCACGGCGTATAGAAGCGCGTTCGAAACTCGTTTGACGTGCGTACAAAGGGTAATTCGTCTGCGCGGGGCCTTATTAAATCAATGATAGACCATTCTGACACTATTGCAACAGCAGACTAAGGCCCCTGGCCTTATGCGCATAGTAACAGATATTATAAGCTTTTACTGACCATTTTCTATACATATAGTAGAAGGGTAAAAGTCGACAACTACATAGTTCGCGACAAGCTTGGCAGATGATGAGAAGGATAGATTCAAAAAATCTGCTGGTCGAATCGTCGTCGAAAATGACCCGTGGCCGGGTTTTAGGGGGCGAACCTAAGTGACTGATACGTACTCGTAGTACATACGTGCTGTTTGTTTCCGTCAATTTAGGAATTTACTTAAAATCCTTGAAGGAGTTAATATCTCATTTATGCAAAAATGTGTTTAAACAGTCGCTTTCGGCTTATCGGTTTTAGGTTAATGCGTTATGGAAAACCACATTATTAATGAATAAATTGTAAAACTTGTAAACATTGGAAAAAAAAACATTTTTTTTAAACCTGGCAAAATTTTATTCTAAATTACTTATGCAGCGACATTTGGCGAAAGAGACATTCTGCGAAAGAGGCACTGTGAGACAGCAACCCTTTACTTGTACTTATTATTATTCTGTGCTGTTACGAACAGTTAACATTTTGCGAAAGAGACGTTTTGCGACTAAGCCGTCGATTCCTATTAGTTGACCAATCACCTCGAAATAAGCTAGATCTTCTTCTTGTATTTTCCTACAATATGATTAACAAAAATAAATGAAGTAAGTGTTTCATACGCCAGTGTCGTCAACAATAACCGCACACATACCCACGTGACCCCGATACCCGCACATATTCTGTTATCTTAATCACACAAACTCGTAATGTAATCGAGGTGTGATCGTAAGCGAGCTGGACTAATTAATGACATTTTTATGAGAATGGTCCCATTGTACGGAAAACCACGAAAAGCCCCCTTACAGCTGCGGAATAAAGGTGCAATCGAAGTCAACTGGAAGTGTAGTAACCGTACCACCGACTAGCAAGGCAGGGGTCTTGAACTGTGCTACTACCATCCTTACTGCTACGTAATAAAGGCCCTATTGAAGTCAAACTGTCGCCTACACGTGCGGTTGCCTGCACGACAGGGGTGTTGAACTGTTGGTGTGTGCTGTGCTACTTATGGAGTTATGAACGGTCGCCTTTTATTGCTGCATACTGGCGGACAATAACTATTCATTTACTTAACTTTCACAGTTTGACCCGCTGGGAAAATAGGGATGGGTGGTTGTAGGGACACCTTCATATGACCGGGCATTCCTAGTTGTCGTATAGGTACGAACACTACTACATTATAGCTTAGTACAGAAACTAAGCATGAGCTTATAGCACGATGTCCCAAGGTACGATAGTACTTAATTATTGATCCACTATGAATGACTATGATATGTTTTATGTGTTGAGTACACTTTTGGGAACAGCTCTAATTTTTTATTGGAATTAATTCTAGCGGCTTAGAATTGAGATAAGCCTGAACCATAGAAACAGGGTCTATAATAAAAACAAACTTGCTTTACAAAGAGGTTACGTTCCAAAGTAACTCATTCATTTAATTCAGTTTTAAAACTACTCATGTTACTAATGTATCTGATCTGTCCGCACGTGTCTAAGGCATCCGGATCAGCAAGAAACTGAAGTAGACTTACCAGATAATTATGATATAAGTACTAAAAACTAGTTTCGGTGACATTTACGTTATCTACGAGTTTAGATTTACGCAATCGATGAAACATGATCGGCTAACGATGTGATTTTTTTTGCGGTGTAGCTTACCTTGTTGGTTCAGTACATAAACATATAGGTTAGAAACATTATTTAAAAATAAAACATGTGGTAATGATATACCGTTATTCAGGTGGTGCGAACTCTTTAGATACTATACTAGTAATCTATGATGGACCAGTAACTGAATTTCGTCTTGATGCCATGGCATAGTGACACACGGATTAATAAATCGACGGTTGTGTCAAAGATTGAGCACTGAAGGGAGGCTCAGCAGCCCGCAGCATTTCTCGTCAATCCTGACGGACGGACATCGTGTGTGTCGATAACCCATATCTTTCACAGACAGAGCATTCTTTAGGGTAACTCACTCGAAAAATAGTCCATAAAATGAATGACACTTTCCGCTTCGGTCTGTACTCTTTACATTTCGTTATGAAGCAATTCCGCGGAGCTGTGTCCCTATTCAAACAGGGGGTGAGCTGTTGACCCGCGCGTGCGTCACCCGCGACTGTTTGCTGCGCCCTCGAGGTGACCACGGCGCGAGTCCGGCGTGGGACTACAGGAGTGTCTGTTTGCACTTTGCTGGAGGACTAGGCACGTGGACTGGGTTGGAGAAGCGTGGGAAATGGAGAAGAATATTAACCAACTTTAATACGTGAATTACACTACATACAAGTTCTAAAGGAATACTGCTAGGAATTATTCATATTTTCGGTTTAATTTAGTTCGAACACGTAATCTCGTATTCTATTAAACTAGGTCTAAACTTGACCCTACCAAAATATGTGCCTGTACTAATGAGGCCTACTTCCCCTATAACTATAACGATCATTAACGCTTCAAAAGATTAAGTTATCATTAGCAACTATGCAAATACGTCATTATCTTATCGCTAGTTAAAAACGGTCAAGATACCTCCGTAGTGGTCGCAATAGAACTACTCTACACGACATGAGTGTGGCTGCAATAGCGGTTTAATTTCAAGTTATATTTATACGTCATCAAAATAAATATATCGTTGCCAAAAAGGATATATATACACTTACAGTGTAATGAATGTTCATCTGACCAGGCGGCTAATCAATCATCGGCTACCTACTTGAGAAGCAAGTGAGGTTCATTACTGTGTAAATGTCATTATCACGTGGCGTTTTATAGTTTTCACGGAAAAAGAGATGTACATAAATTATGTATATGACCTAGGTACATAATGTATGAAAAAAGTTTACAATCAAACTACACTTATACCACAGACCAATGACCTCAGTTCCACGAAAGCAGCTGCTGCAAAAAATCACGATAAAACAGTATTTATTTTTCCTGCTGCGTGGTCACTGCAGTCTTATCAGTAAACACCTAATTACCTGTTTTAATTCGAGGTCACGGCATTAGGTGGGGGCCACAGAGGGGGTGTAGGGGTGCAGGGTGGGCCAGCAACACGTAGTCGCTCTTTGTGCCCCGCGGTGGGTCAGTGGGCCTCCGTGACGTCGGCGCGGCATACGGCACAGGGTCTACCTTATCTAGAACATTGAACTTGGTGACAAAGTGCGTGGTTATGATAGGGAGTTTTATAGAGATAACATGTTTTGTTGGAATATTGCACTGATGACGTTGTCTTTAGGGCACGAGTGTCACTATATCAGGACAGCGGTCACCTCTGCCCACAAATATTACTTTATTAATGTAGCTGTTAGACTGCGTCATCCCACTGCTGGGCAAACGCCACTCCCCATGACTTGCAGTGGTATCGATCCAGAGCTACAGTGGACCATTGCTGGTCGTTGGTTTCGCCCAGCTCCCCAGCCCGTCCACGTTTTTTCTAAGCCCTTTAGAAAAGTTTTCATCCCATTGAGAGTACCTAATATAGGTCAATGTCATTATGATAACGTTATCGATTCGTTATCGTAACGACACCATTTCCCAATCTCTAATGGAGTTCAAACAACTGCTACAGTTGTGTGGACTTCATTCAGAGATTACTTATCAGTAGATAAGATAGGAATAAAAAGTTGTAAGTTGTTGTAGTACTACCTATCTTAATATCCACCGAATTTCGTCCATGGCAGGCATTTTCAGCAGAGACTAGCGGAGGATTGAGATTTATAACAGTGCACAAATCACAGGTGCACTCGCTATACCCTCATCTGTTGGCTCGATGGGATGGCTATCCGATACCACAGTCACCAGGCGCTGCCCTAGTAGCTCCGAGATATATAAGAATAGCTCAAACATCATATTATAGTCGACAAAGATTCATGAAGAGATTTATGGCATTTAATTAAGCCATACATAGGAACAATAGACTGATTTCAACACGATTGACGAAACGTTCCCTCTCGCCCCAAGAATCGAGAACGATCGATCTTCACTTTAATAGGAAACATTTCCTATTGTAATGCCGTCATTAGTTTAGTCCTTATAAATATCTTAGCTTAGCTCGACCAACGAACGCCTGACTATCTGCTATAGAATTGCGGTAAGTGTATTATATTATTCATTAGTTTAACGTTATGGTCAGCCCCCACTAATGGGGAACTTGCCATAATGGGAGTTCTTTATACCCCAACGTTGTACACGCAAATGGTGGTTTTTCATGGCAGAGTTATTTTGATTGTATCGGTTATTTCGATATTATAACTACTTACCATTTGGAGAAGCTAGGTAAAGAAACTCAGTGAAAAACGCACAGTAAAGAGATTATAATGAAATAGGTAGTTCGTTTTTCCATTCAGAGTCGTGCTATTTCGCACAAATGCGACAAAGGCGAATACCTTTTCTTATGTGGAGAAAGGACGAGCAATGACTACGTTTTACGATATTCCGTTTAAGTATTTCATTTCACCAGATTCTGAAATAAATGCTTCAGGTACCTATGTCTTTCATGGTGGTCCTTGCCAAATACATATACTTATGTAAGTAATATTGTTGAATGTTGCTGATAACAAACAATACATGAATGACGTTTAACACAAAAATAATCAGATTTAATATTGTTATTCAGCACAGTTCGACCGGCGCGGGTTGAGGTCACTCTCAGCAGCTGATAATGTTATCACTGTTATCATTCTGCGGTAGGTGAGATAATCACCATGCGAAACGTTCAGTCACTGCCCACGGGATATGTCACCAGACAGGGACAAAATGAATGCTGGTATAGTGCGGTGGTGACAGTATTTATCTAAGATTGATGGCGATGAGTTTCCATCAGACATCGTACCGAAATAATTTCTGTTAATTTTTTTGTATTATTTTTTAAGGTTCGTAAATAGTTTAATAATTAAAATTGGTCCCCGATGCTCAACCGCAATCTTTTAACCTTTTCGCACTAGTAGATTGCTATATAGTTGTGCTACGTTTCCATCAAATCGAATGTCCATTTTTTCACGCACACTAGGCACCAGCTAAAGGTAAAGCATAAACAAAGGAGTACTGTTGGATATTCAACTCTCGGCCATAATATTGAAGCATCACATACAAGTATCACCACTGTCAGTGAAAAGACTTCGCGTAGACAAAGTGCCTCAAGAGAATAATTCAGTAGCATACACATGATGTATTAGTTGCCGGAAGAGATCGGCGTGCTCTATTCTTGTGCGTAATAAATTCCCTGGCATGAGTGTGTCGCACAATTAGACCTGCCTCGGTGGCGCCTGGAACTTCAGCGCGTTTCTATAGTGCGGTGAACATAGGACACGATGTGAATATAACCACTATATAATGCCCGATGGGTTGGCTGTCCTCTGAATAACCCGGCGGGGATTACGAGCGTGCTGTTAGTGTACCGAGTAGTACACTCACATCCCGCCAGCTATGTTCAGTTCAAGTCTCATGGTGCCTATTACCATTAACCGGGCACGAATCCAGACTCCGTGGAAGCTACTGAGTAATTCCTGATGGAAAAATCCATTATCAATTGGTCCGACCTGGGAATATACGTAACCAGGACCTTATGGCCAGCAGGAGCGCTTGCAACCGCTTGGTCACCGATGAGACAATCAAAACCACTATATTCATCAGATAAGTTTGGTATCTATAACTTCTGTTCAGCTTTGTAGTGGAACGGAAGCCTTATCTCGTGTTATCACCACTGATATCCGTTTGTTTATCTGAATAGAAAATCTGGTTCTTTATTGTACATTTTAATTGCTTTGTTATGTACAGATACGACTCATGCATTTTTAAAATGGAACGATAAAATGTTGTGTCGAGGATGATAATGGCTTGAAAACCGGTGTCTGACGAGATGACGATTAATAGATAAGTATGGAAGAAGACATGATGCTGTGCCGACCCCAATTTGTTCTAACTTCCTCACAAAAAAACGCAAAAATTGGGTTTTTAATTAACTACCATGTATTTTCCGCTATATTATTCACACTGATAGGATTAACATGTTTAGCCACTGTTTGTATTTTTTTTAGGCAAATGTTTACCTACGTCCATTGTTTGTAAATCAATGTTGCTTGATTCCTTCCAGGACAAACAATATATCAGCTGTTGGACTTTACTTAGTTGGGGAAACCCGATGAGAACAAACCCGTGCTTTAATAGACAAATTAATAATTTAATATTCTATTTAAAAGCACTCCATAAATAAAATAAGAATTAAAGTTTACCTCAATCAACGTTATCCTATAGTCCTCGAGGCCTGCGGTTTCTCCACAAATAGAACGCACTGTAAAATAGTAACAATTTTGGAACTTGTAAAATTACCCACTAAACTAATCTCGCGTTATCTGGTATTATCGCTGAATATCGCGATAAAGCTCAGTACGTCTGGCCGTCGCGATAACAAACAGCTGACTGGCAGCGCCGTGCCTTCGCGTGTTTTGATAACTCACTCATGTTTATCTAAGATGGTATTATTGTTTACTATATAGGTAGTGCTTGTGCTTATTCACTAGAGGTGGAGGTGGCTACATGCTAGAGCCAGGTCTGCGCCGACAGTACCTATTGTTTTTCATTTGGAAAATATTATACAATTATAGTGAACGTACAAGTAGGATCGACTGTATTATTTACTTAACTATTAGGTACGATACTTTTCCAGTGAAGTCTTAAGGAAATAAATGATTGTGAGATAATAAGTGTTAGGTATTTAATAATGAGTAAACTCTTAAATTAAGAGCTTATATTTTGAATTGGTTAAAACGATATTTTTAATTAAGATTAAACCCATTATATTTGTGTATACCGTTTAGGTAGTTTATATCTTGGGTATTACTTAGAGCTCTTTTATTTTTTTTAATCTTTAAAATTATATTTGATATCGACTGCACTGCAGTAGCGCTTGATCTTTGATGCTGTCGACCACAGTGTGCACTGCCCGAGGGCCCAGTCGTAGGTCGTAGCAGGATTAACCTAAGCCTCGACCTCGAACCCTACGCTACCTTCGTTAGCGTATCAAAGAAGGACGCTACTAAACCGAAAACAACTTAAAATAGAAATGGTTTGAAGAAATATCTATCTGTATTGTTTATATACAGGCAGCCAACCTCCCATTGATCATGAAATCTCTCTATATAACCGTCTAACGTCCATAACATCTTCCTAAGCATTCCGTTTGCCGGACGATGGGCACTAAGCGAGCCATCAGATGGTATTGCCACCTGGAGCCTGCACGTGTGAGCTCATATAATCTAGACTGAAGGTTACTGTAGGTTATCACACAGAGATAACGGAGACTGGATTACTGCGCTTATCGCATGACCTGTGGGATGGAGCGGCTCCGTGCGCTTTAACAATGTGGCCATGGTATTTTACTGCGAAAAAATGTTATGAAACTGAAAGATCTCGTACATACATATAAACCTTCCTCTTGAATCACTCTATCTATTAACCTTTCGTATGCCGAGTATATAGACACAATTAAAAACCTATTGTGTCTCGCGTAGGAATCTCACGAAGGATTAAAAAAACCCCATCAAATTCCGTTGCGGAGTTTTAAAGATCTAAGCATGCATAGGGACAGACAGAAGGAAGCGACTTTGTTTTATACTATGTAGTGATAGTGATTACCCTTAAAATAACGTTATAAATGTACATATTATTTTGTTAGTAACTAGTTTTAGTTTTCTTAATCTAAGTTAGTATGTTCCTTGGGATATGGCCCCCTCCACGGGTGAAGGCCTCGTCCAGTTCCTTCCATTTGTCCCTGTCATTTTCAATATTCTGCCAATCGTTCCCTGCTGTATGTATTATGCGTTATGTAAAATTAATTACAATGAGTACCGTGCATAGTAAAAACATATTGGAAACGTTTTCCAACTGTCTCTTATCTTAGTTTCTGTCTACTTATATCGGAATAGGACGCTAGGTGCACGTTGTAATGTGCATGTTTCGCCCGCAGTGTGAACACATATTAAATTAACGAACGCCATACAGTTGAATGCACAAGAATCACAATCAAATCAATCAAATTCTTTGTTAAAGAATCAGAGAAGACAACTTGATTTAATCTCAGAGGAAATTGTACATGTAGGTAGTAATAAATTGTACGCTTTTCCTGTCCGAGGGGCCGCCGCCAGGGGAGGCCTAACATGATAAATGTAAGCATCAAGAACAGCAGACAGTGAAGGGATCTTCAAAGAGATACCTACGGGGGTAGGCAGAGGCCACGGTTGGTTGGCTGGATGCCGACTGCATTATGCATGAGTACGTGTATCTTTGTGTACGGGCTGTACGGCCTATCTTTCACTGTGAAAAGAGTCGGCGCAATTTTTTGCATAAAACATGAAGTGCTGTACAACCTGTGTTAAATTCAAAAGGCGAAAACGCACCGCAGATAAGTAAAGGTACGCTTATTGCTTGCTTTTACAGGATTTTCCATTTGAAAATAATAAATGGAATGGAATGAGACTATTTACTAAATAAATAAATAAATAAGCTAGCCGAACATCATGTTTTTCTTTTTAAATAGCTAGTGAGACTCAATATATCCGTTCCGACTGAGAATGTATGGCTAAACAAACTCAGAGAACAAGTCTAAGTTCAGACAAAATGGGTCCTAATTAGAACTGACACAGTTGAACTCAAAAAAATAAAGTGATTAACAACATAGTGTGCATTGACGCTATGTCATAGACTCATAGCATTTATAATTATGTATATCTACTGTCAACAAACTGTTATCCTTATTTTGATGATCATTAATATTCTGTTTTCTCTTTGTTACTCGTAGCTTTAAATACAAACTGTTTTGACATCATTAAAGTTAATGGACAATAAACATCGAACATTACTGTGTTTAAACGAAGCCAGAGGACAGTTAACTGATGTTTTGAACCAACCCCTTCGGACGGTTAGTGGCACTGTGGTACTATGTCGGGCGTGGTACCAACTGGCAGACAAGTGACGGTTTCATACTCTTCCTTCTTATCTAGGTTATACCTCCATGAAACGTCGAGTTTATATTAAAACGCGTGTTTGATACGCTTTAGCCACGCTAGCTTTCAAAACTAATTAGAAGTTGAAACTTAATTTAATAATTCTGTGATAAATGTAGTCAAATAATAAATGTAATGTAGTAAATGTGCGTGCTTGTTTTTAAATAAGGCTGATTTAACAGTCTAGGTTTTTTGTCAATTCGATATGAATGTTTTTCCGCTGATTTGCCTGTTTTTGAATTTGATTCGGATAAACTAAGTTCAGAGATATTAGTACAGAATTTCCGCATTGACAAAAATATACTTATGTCAAAGGAAAATAGGGGGACAATACATCCTGTAAACTTGTGCATGGGCACTGAAATAAAATATCTCAAACCGACTAATTATACAGGCTCAGGCTGTCGTTTTACATCCTAGTCAAATTCAAGGAGGTATCTATACTAAAGATTCTCGACTCGAATCGATAATAAAAAGGGTAGCTTTTTTATCTTTTCTCGGGAGTGTAAGTGTAAATCACGCGTATTCAAACTCAGCCCGTCTGTTCGTAGCCCATATAAACGCGCTGCCACACACTCAAACGCAAACGTTTATTCCACAGTATAATTATTGACAATATTATGGACTAGGGGGTGGTTTACGCTTACAGATTTCCATAAAAAAATAAAAAAACCTACCCTTGTTATTATAGATTCGGGTCGAGAATCATTAGTTTAGATACCTCCATGAATTTGATCGGGATGCAAAACGACAGCCTGTATTTTGCTTATCAATTTATTTTTGTACAAGGTTTTTGTATTGGGGATTCATTGTGGTTAAATTCCGTCATTTTAAATCAATAAGTATTTCTTGCCTCTTTTTTTTTTGACCACTGCATACGTGTGGACGTATGGAGACAGATACATATGTATATGTTACGGTAAAAGATGGGTGTGAACATAACATTAAGATTAGCCGGCTATTGTATTGTATTGTATTGTATAGCGGGCTGGTGTCCGCAACTCCACGTCTAAGCGCGTATTTTGCGTGCGGGTGGGAAATCTATTCGATCCACCCTAACTCCCCGAGAAAGGCCAGCAGCGCCTTGATGTTGCTGGTAATCTCGCGGAGAGTACCTGGGTTACCGAAGTACTTTGCCCTGTATGCTGCAACCCCTGGGCAGTGCAGAAGCACGTGGGCTGCTGTCTCGTCTACCTCCATGCAGGCTCGGCATAGGGGGCTGTCCGTAACTCCTATGACAAAGAGGTGTTTATTAAAAGAGCCGTGTCCAGTGACGGCGGCTGTAACTGTGCGCAGCTGTGGTTTGGACAGCCGAAGCGCCCGTTTGGTGAAGCGGCCGTCGATAGTAGGAAGTGCTTCCTTGGCCTGCCTGCACTCGCCATGGTCCAGCCATAGCTTGTGGTGTTGTTCACTAGTTCGTTTCCTTACCAGTGTGCGTAGGTATCCGAAAGGGAGTGGCACGATGGGTTCGGGTCCCACCGCTGCCATACTTGATCCCCTTCTAGCGAGATCGTCCGCTGCATCGTTGCCTCGGGAATCGCTGTGTCCTTTTATCCATTGGATGGTTATATTATTGAGATTACCAACCTGGTTCAGACGTTGATGACACTCGTATATTAACCCAGAGTTGACTATGTGGTTGTTTAGTGCTAGCAGTACAGCCATGCTGTCTGAGAGTATACGAATAGGGTGGTCCACAACCTCTCTGGCTAAGATAGCTGATGCCGCCAGGGTAATGCCCATGCATTCTGCCTGAAATACCGTGTTGTGGGCCCCTAGTGGAGCGGCAATGTGGATGTTGAGATCCTCAGAGAAGACTCCAGCTCCAGTGCCAGTACCTGTTTTGGATCCATCCGTGAAGATCCGCAGCTCTGCGGGGTTTAGTCCCTCGCAGCGGTGGTCTTCATGGAGTTGGATCTTGTATTTTTTATCGAATACGAACTGTTTGGGTATCCGATCGATTATCGATTAGCCGGCTAAAGTTAACATAATCTAATCTAACCCAACATAAGTTTAGCCGGATAATCATAAGTATAAAAAGAATAAAAAACTTTTCTTTACAATTTTTCCTTACAAAAAATGCGCTGTCGTGTGGTTACTCTACATTATTATAATTATTTTTAAATAGTAACTATTTTGCAACAAGCAGAAAGCCAAACCCAAAAATATGAAAGTCAGTGATAATGGCAGCTAGAGCTCTCACTACGACCTAGGTATAGCGTGTTGAGTCTGGGCGCAGCTGGCCGCGAGTCAGTGACGGACGGCCAGTTAGATCAGCCTGAACCATTGACACGTCACGACATGCTGACAAGTGTGTCCGACTATAAGTGAATTCACTGATAAGTAATATGTATTAATATTTTTTTGGCCTCATTTTAGGCACCCATAAAGTTTAGATTAGTTAGAGACTTATTACTATTAGGAGTAGAGCCTATTGAAAACTTTTTGTCTGTATGACGCATGTGAATACCAGGGTATATTACCCACTCTTGTGTACCTGGAACAGTGTACATACGGATTTCATAGCACCGTTAATTTTAGATGAAGTTAACAAACATAGTTTTTAGGTTTCTTAACAAAATATAGATTCTGTTATTACATATATGTATTATTCGAATTCTATAAAAGTGTAGGTAGTATAGGTATAACTATAATGTTTTTCTCTAAGCAGCTGACTTTTTGGTATAGTTCTCGAAATTAATGAGTAACTTTTACAGTTATCAAAGCTTGCGCATACACAACGTTAGCTTGAGGCACACCATGATCTCAGGGGTTTCCTGCTACCGATCGCAGATAACCTGACATGGGCATGATAAAGCTAACCTTTAAATAGAATAGCGTGAGTACACCTACCTATGTTACCTACCATGTTTCATAAAAAGTAGTTAAATTTCAAGGACTCCCCTGGTTAGCACACCATCCCCGACGTCACACCGTGGCGTGGCGGAATTAACTTAATATTTATGTCCAAGCGGGTGCGGTGAGTTATGGGAACCAAATTAAACTATTTTAATTTACCCATGAATAATAATATTTTTATGGGATTTTACGAAGGGGTTAAAGTAACACACACGATAGTAATTAAAAAACAAACAATAACATTACTTACCATTATGTTGTTACATTAAAAGCAACCCCATGTTTAATGAAGTAAAACACAGTTTGCAATAAATATCTATTAACGAACAACTTAAAAGGAAACAGTATCAATTACTTACGTTCTCCGTCACATCATAAACAGCGCACAGCAATGAGCATCAATTACTGCGCGCTGCGGGGTCGCCGCCCTGCATCACAACTACTCCTCAATTAAGGACACACTCATAAAACCCCAGCCCCCCAACACTTCACCATCACACTTGCTATCGATAAGAAATAGTTTGACAAAACAGTTGTTTGTAAATAAGGCCGGGGCGGGCGGCGCGCGCTGGGCGGGCGGCGCGAGTGACGTGGGTCAACGACCGCGCTGTTGGCGCGCGTCGCCATGGCAACGCTGCAGTCTACCTAGAGCAGTTCCGGTAGATGGGAGACAAGGTAGAGATTACAGGCGATGTAGCCGGTCGGTACCTGATCATGTTAATACGTAACAGTTTCAGTAGTTCCCTTTGTCTTGGTATGGACATGAATGACTATGGATGGATTGTGTGAGGAATGATATGGAAGAGAAAGGACTAAATGATGCCGTGACGTCTGACAGGGGAGAATGGGAGAAGAGGACATGTTGCGCCGACCACGAGTAGATGAGGATGAGTTTCAGTAGTTCCCTACCAGCTCGACCTCTTTAAGTTCCGATTGAGATAATTAATTTAGGGTAGTCTATTAATTAGCAAAATAATTCTCTATACACTCTGGCAACAGAATTTTATACTCGTTCCAAAATCTTCCAGAATTAGACAATTAGGTCCAGCTGAACTCTGGTTTTGAAGGCTAGACGATGATAAACAAGACGTAGGTACGTAAGAGCACACACATTGCCTGCGCCACATCTGAAGATACATCTGTGCTGTGGCCTTCAGACATCGCGGAATGTTAGTTATTTGTGTGTTTATTTATGTTCTGTCTAACCACCGTATGTTAGTTATGTGAATCACCACGAACACAGACAGATGAGAACAGTATTACGAATAGGTAAATATTGTAGTGTGTATATAGTATTTGAGTTTTACTTAATTATTTTCGATTTTACAGAATTTCATCATCAGATCTTTTCCAATTTCCCAATCGTCTACGAAATATAGCTTTTTAAGTATATTCTATTTATATATCGAAACCGTTTTATGAGCATACATAGGTTAACTAGAAAATTAAAGCATTATGCTTACAATAAAAGGGTAGGTACATAACATCAGGAAAATTAAAATAGGCCTTCCTAGAGAGCCACTTCAACTAGGCATGAACTAGTACTGCTAGAACATTATCTAGTCTATGCGATGCATTATGTGAGCTCTGCACTCGGTCAAGGCTGAGAGGCGCTTGCTCTTTGTCGCTACCTCGTGTTGTCTGACACTTGGCATGTAATGTTATGTCATGACTTGGTATGAGTGGATTATGACTTATGAGTTACGATCCTGATACAAAAAGGGTTCGTTTGAAACGTGGTAGTAGGTAATACAAGCGAGATATATATCGCTGGGCTATTGTCAAAATCTGAAACTATAACAGTGTGCCTAGAAGAATTAGAAACCTCACAATCTTGTGTGGAGGTACTATGCATCACTGAACATTTTATCATGGAAGGCTATGAAAAACATGTAGAGAGCTGATAATTAGGAAGAATTATCAGCTCACAGCCTGCTACGCAAGAAAAAATAGCAAAAGAGGTGGAGCATGTATTCTTACTAGAAACGGTCTACAATATATGGAATTAAAAAGGATTTCAAGATTTTCTGTAACCGGTGTCTTTGAATGCTGTGCCATCGAACTGATTGACTACAAGATTGTTATTGTCTGTATCTATAGAGTCCCAAATAGTAGTAATTTCAATACGTGCATTGAAAAATTACACATGATTTTACAAGAACTGTCTAATAAGCACTTTCTAAATAGCAATATTGTAATAGCGGGTGATTTCAATGTCGATATCCCGAAGAGGACTTATCAAACCTTAGATTTTGAATGTCTGTTATTGAATTATAATATGAGATTGTCTATTTTTCAGCCCGCTAGAATTAAGAGTCAAACATGTATAGATAACTTTGCTCACAATTTTGAGAAAAAATGCAAAGCGGAAGTGATTGAATTTGTTCTATCGGATCACACTGCGCAATTGCTCAAATGTCCCGTAAGGGTGGACTATGTTTTGAAATATTGGTTCAAATCTCAACGGGATTTCAGCGCGGAGAATATGATTAAATTCAGATCCTGTCTTGAAAAGCTGACGTTCTCTGAAATCTATAACAGCGATGATCCAAATGTTGCTTTTAACTCATTTATAGATCAATTTAAATTATTTTACGATTTATGCTTCCCCAATGTAGGCTCATAAAATGCAAACAAGTAAAAAGCCAAAATGGATATCGCGTGGTATCAAATTATGTAGCTTAAAGAAAAGGCAACTATTATGGGCTTCTAGACTCCAACCGACTCAAATAAACAAAATAAAATATTCTAACTTCACCAAATTGTTTAAAAAATTTATTAAACTGACTAAGCGATCTCAGTCATTTGACTACAATATTTAAAACTCTGACAATAAAAGCAAAATGACATGGAAACTAATAAAGAACTCTAAATTTAATTTACCAAATAACTTAATAAATAAAATTCAAGCTGACAATAAAACAATTAAAAATCCTCAATTAATTGCTGACAAGTTTAACGCCTATTTCATTGATAAAATTGTACCAATACCAGGGATACGCAAACAATCAACTGCGCACATTTTAAACAGTCAAAAATCCATGTTCATGGCACCATGTCAACCACCGCAAATATTTAATATTATAAAAAGTTTAAAAAACACCAATAGCGTAGGGTATGACGAAATTTCAACAAAGATCATAAAACATGTTGCTGATCTTATATCTGTCTATCTGAGCCATATACTTAATTTATGTATCAGTCACGGTGTTTTTCCTGACCGTCTGAAGGTCTCTATTGTAAAACCCATTTTCAAAAAAGGGGATAAACAGCAAATGGAAAATTATAGGCCTATAGCGCTTATGTCAATTGCCATGACACTTCCCGTGGTATACTTTGGCGTACCACAGGGCAGTGTTCTGGGTCCTTTACTTTTTCTAATTTACATTAATGACCTGCCCAAAGCCATAAATTACCCTATAACCCTATTTGCTGATGATAGCACGGTAACAGTAGCTAGTAATAAACCTGACCAATACGAAGCAGATGTAAAAGAAGTGTTAATCGCAATAATCGATTGGCATAACAATAACAACTTAAAAATTAATCTAGGTAAGACTCAAATTATGCACTTTGGACATAGAAAACCTAATACAAAAATGAACGTAAAATACAAAAACAACGTAATTAATGACGTAGACAGTACAAAATTCCTAGGACTTATAGACTTATTTTAGATAGACAGCTTAACTGGAAGAATCATCGAAACATTATGTAATAAAATAAGTTGCTCATCCTATGCCATATGCCATATGTATAAACTTGCTCCAACTGTTAACACGGATGCACTCACAGCCTATCATGGTCTTGTTGCATCTGTGTTAAGATACGGCATCATGTTTTGGGGTAACTCTACAAATAGGGAAGCCGCGTTTAAAGCGCAAAAGCGTTGCATAAGATCTATGTTTGGGCTTCAGGTGACGGACAGTTTTGTACCATATTTCAAAAAGCATAAAATTCTGACACTATCAGCTCTGTATATATATGAAACTGCCTTATTTGTTAGATTAAATCCAAATTTGTTTTCCTGTCTATCTGATACTTGTACAACGTAACAGGCGAAATGACATGCTACGCGGACGCAGAGCCAATACAGCTCTAATGCGGAAAAGCATTTTCTGCAGAGCCCCGCAAATTTATAATAAAATTAATAAATCCATTAGAGAGTTAGATTTGGCTAGATTTAAGAAGCAATTTAAAGATTTTTTATGTAATAAATGCTATTATAATTTGAATGACTATTTAAATGACACTGACATATTAATATAATTCAATTATTATTTATATTTTTTTAATTTGTAACTGACATCCCTTTTTGAATTTTAACTTTATTTAATAAAAATATTTTTTATTAAAATATTATTATCGATCAAATGTAACATATTAACATTTGTACGCCCATGTGGTAGACACTGGCGGAGTGTGATGACACGAATCTATGTAAACTCAAGACCATGTAATATACATACCGACCATGTTCTGACAAATAAATGATTTGATTTGATTTGAGATGCGATTTTATATTTAATTGTGAATAAGAAATAAACGTACCTGAAATTTATAGAATTGATTAAAAATAAAACAGTAATTTGGAAGAAGACAAGAGAGGGTTCAATGAAATTATTCATAAGGACATAGCTCGTGGAGTAATGGTGTTATATGGTTTGAGGAGTACTTATCACTTGAGAACGTACAATTAAAAACTCGGTTACTATAAAATTAATAACTAAACTTAACTAAATATGGGACAACGTTTAAAAAAATATTTTTATCATTTAATTTTTTTACCAATGAAATAGATGAGAATATAAGAAAGAGAGGATGGTTGCCATCCTCGGTTCAGAAGAATACATTGAAGTATGTAGGCTTTGATGATGAATTAAGTTTTCATCATCGAAAGAATTTATTCATCATCAACGCCTACACATTCACCCCTCGCGCCAAAACACCCATACAGATAGAAGCTCTTGCTGCTCATCATCACACGAAGAGTACTACGCCATTAACGCCATCTCTTGCTGGTTACAACCGTTCCAATAAAGGTTGTATCATATTAATACCCATTTTATGTATGGAAAAGTCAAAGTCAAAAGTCAAATTTGTTTATTTTGCTGTAAATGTGGTAAATATAACAAAGGGTGTAACAACGGCCTAGCCTTAACGAAGCCGAAAGGCAGTTGTTCTCCCCGTCATTGAGATCATTGTTTTGTTCTAGACTATAATTATCTTAAACCTTCGAGTTAAAGTTCGTTAAATTGGGGGTCAAAGTTCCAAATTTCTCACGTTTTTTTTTCGACGACCCCCGTACTTTTCAATCCATCCATCAGCACAATGTTTTGAGAACGTTACATTGAGTCCTACCTTAAAACGTGATATTTCACCCAAAAAAATACGTCGTTTACCAGCAATGTTTTTTGCATAAAGTTACTTACTTACTTAATTTGATGTACTTAACCGGATTCCAAGTTGACGGCTTCGTTATGGGTCTTGTTACACTCTGTAGGTAGTGCAATGACACATTTCGCCATAAAAATAGCAAGCAAATATTAATAAACACAAACATTAAATTGGGTAGGTAACTAAATAAAGAAGTATATTTCTATGTTAAATCAATTCAATGCAAAACAAATTTTGCTGTTAAATTAGTATTTAACAGCAAAATTTGTTTAAAAACGTGTTTTGTGTCAAACGAATTGTTAAAATAATTGAATAAATAATGAATAATGTAGCTTAGATAATTATAATACCAATTCAGACTGTACGAAATCATTGGTTATATACCTATATTTAGAAAAATAAAGTGTTTAGATGATATTCTGCAAGTTTCTTCACTGACATCTAGAATCACTAGTAATAACTAAAACAACTTCTGCCATATCTTGGTAGTTCCACTACTTTTCACTGAGGGGGCGCTGGTGTACAAAGCCTATGAGGGGTAAGCACTGCCATCTGTCCACATTCATGTGAATAGCGTTTGAAACACTGAAGGGATAATGCTAATGCTATTTTCTTAAAGAGGGCGCTACTATACGCATTGTGTTGGATAATCTAAGCGCAATACGCTTTGAGGAACTGAAAGTCATGGATGGAAGTTGTTCCGTAGCACTAGTGGAATATCGTCAATTCTCACTTTACTTCATCACACTTTTCTCTCTTTTTAGGGTTCCGTAGCCGAATGGCAAAACACGGAACCCTTATAGATTCGACATGTCTGTCTGTCTGTCCGTCCGTGTGTCACAGCCACTTTATTCCGAAACTATTAGGACTACACAGTTGAAACTTGGTAGGTAGATATATTCTGTGAACCGCTTTACGATTTAAATACAAAAATAAACAAAATAAAAGATAGAACATTATGAACTGCAGTAGGTATTTTTGTATGCAGTTTTCAGTTTTCATCCCATTTTATTGTGATATTATTTTCATGACTCATATCGATAACCTGGACTTATAAACTACATTATTATTCTGTGCCACGGACCGTTAATTTTACTCCGATTAAAACTCATTTCGACACTTTTATAAGATTCGCCTCAAATTCATTATTTTATGTATTTAACGGGGCCTTTTACCTGGAGACCAATTAGTTTCCGTTTCCGTCACAACCACACAAATTGATTGGCAAATTAAACATGAACTCTAATGTGGAATTGATTAAAGTTCATTGATTACGTAGAGCAGGTACCTACAAACACACAATTAACAAAATTATTAGTGGAACAATCTAGCTCTAATACAATCTTCTGTCGGTTAATTATAAATTTATTATTGATTGATAATTACTCGGCAAATATAGGAATACATTAATTGTTATACGGTCTATTGATTACGTACTGATTAGGTACATGTATGAAATTATCGGAGTTCTGGTAAACATTTTACAATAATACTAAAATTATCCTAATAATGTTAGCTAGCTAAAACGTACCTAAATGATAACGTTGAGCCGCTTGAGGATCTTAGAATTGAAGTAGGTATTTTTATATGTATATAACGACCTCAAGATAATCACTGTTGCTATTTAATACAATGCCATTCTTGGTAAACTAATTAGATCGGCGTCAATATAGGTCTTTGTTAAAATAGCAAGTATAATATTTATAAACTTATTTTTAATATTTAACTATTAGGTACTGGTAGCATAATTAATATCTTCATTGCTTTCTGGGTAGCTAGTTACCATCAGACAGCGAAAATTAATACATATAGATAAGTAATTCGATTTGTCCAGTGACACCCACGGCACCGGATTCCTCAAAGGAGTTATTTCAAAGCCAATCAAGAACAAAGCTCTCTCCCTTCCTTTATTTTAATACAATTAAGAAGCCATTAAATTATAATAACTTCTGTTTTATGAGTAATGGCGGCTCCAAGGTGTAACGAGACAAAGAAAGGAGTTACAGAAATAATGAAGTGTAAAATTAGATATCGTTTCTCTTTAGACGGCGAGGGCGTGAAATAATTTTAATTAGCACCTAATTGGAGTAAAAGTATTGTTCCGTTATTTTTAATCAAAAGTGTTCCAAAATTGATGTCACTTTCACGCTGATCAGACAGTATCGTCTGCTGTCTAGTTCAAGGTAGGAGTTCCAATCATCTATCAATCTTCGTACGTACCGTAATCGGTTAAAAAAGGTTAGATATTTAGCGTTACACTTATCCCAAATATTCTGTAGATCTAGTACCTACATAATACATCAAGGATTTAAGCTTGATTTTAAGAAACACCGGGTCATATGAGCATGATGGACTGGACTTGAAAAATTCCAATGCTAGTTGTTATATCTGTTCGGCTATAACTTTGAAAGCCACCATGATTGACTTAGATACGTGACCATGTCAAACCAATTTACACGTAAAGGTGCTCCCTCACCAGGAGCATTCGTCTGTAATGTAACGTTACAGATTCGAGCATTCCATCAGGGAGGAAGGAAAATCGAGAATTACAGCGCGCACCTTGTAATGTTACAAAACGAGTACCCATTACATCAGTGAAGGAGGAGAACCGAGCATTACAATGCGCACCTTGTTATGATACAATGTGTAATACCTCAATGATACAATTTGTAATATCAATGCGCTCCACTTGTAATTCGTAGATCAACTAAATCACACGCGAATGCTCGCAAAGTCAAATCTGTAATGTTACATTACACGCGAATGCTCATCAGTCAGGAAGGTAGTTGTAATGTAATATTCAAAGTCGTGTGTGTAATGTGTTACATTACACGCGAATGCTCCTAGTGAGGGAGCACCTTTAGGACCATGGTAGCCGCTCCAATTGTCAACAACACGGTTCCCACGTCCGGATATGAGTCAAAGAGCTACAGTTTGTTAGTAACGTCTCGTGTTACCTTCATCCCGACACTCAATTGGTTGCTAATTGTGCCGTTTGTGCCGTCTGCGACGTAGCCGTCGCGTATTCAACGGCTGATATATTCAGGGCACGACTGAATACGTTTACAAACCAGAAATATGATTTTAAATTAGGGACGTGTGATACGAGTAAAGGTTGATTTTTGCACAAGGACGGTTACTAATGTTGTAAATAACTTGGAAATCCTTGATCTTCGATTGTGTTGTACCCATAGAAATATAAATATTTGTATGGGCGTACCTAATGACGTTATTGACTGATGTGTAGGTAAAGTTACCTTAGTAAATACGTAACATATACTGAACAGAAATAATTCGTCGGTAATTTAAAATAAAAACCGGTCAAGTGTCGTACTCACACGCACACAGGGTTCCGTAGCACCTAGTAATATAATAAAAATATTTTCATATGTTGTATTTTTGTAAACAAATTTAGTTTTGCTGTTGAATAACAGCAAAACTAAATTTGTTTTTCATAGATAAGTTATTGTTTTAATGAAAAACAAAGTTACTGCTGCCGTTTGATGAAAAAGTCCCATATCTCAAAAACTAAACATCTTATCTCAAATCTTATTCAAACCAATTTTGGTTGGAAGGTTAAAAAAATATTTCTTTTCAGAATTTTCCTCCTCTTACTGTAGAAATTGAGGGAGGGACACATATTTTACCAGTTTGGAAGTGTCTATCTTTCAAACGATTGACTTTGAGAAAAAATGGTTTGAGGAACCTCAATCTCATTTTTAGAGACCTATTTATAGACACCCCGCACGTATAGGTTTGATGAATAAAAATGATGATTTCTTTATTTTTTTAAATTTTTGTGTAAAAATCGTAAAGCTGTTCAGAAAATGCATCTATCTACTAAGTTTCAAGTGTGTACTCCTAATAGTTTCGGAATTAAGTGGCTGTGACATACACGGACAGATAGACAGACAAACATGGCGAATCTATAAGGGTTCCGTTTTTTGCCATTCGGTTACGGAACCCTAAAAAGAACTGTGTGAACACACACATCGTCAAAAAGTATAGAGTAACAGATTTTGTTTCAATTACCGACGAAATGTTTCTGTGTGCCATTGACATTTTGGTTAGTTTGGTATGTTGTACTGAACACATGGTAACTTTTTGTATGTCGATGTCCCTCCAGTACCGTATAGTACCGTGTAGTAGCTCAAGAATGTAGATTAGGTGTGTTGAAAGTTGAAACAATCGAAAATAAATACTATTATCGTAGGAAGGCAAAACACTACGCTACGATAACAAATGGGAGGCCAAAGAGCGCAGTAATCACTTCGATTGAATTGTTTCCATGTTATGTTAGCTGTGATAGACGGAGAGGCCGAAGATGAGCTGTAAGTGAATTTACTTGATTCCAGAAAGGGATTCCCGGAGACCGTCGCAATCAGGCCCCGGGCTAGAGGGGAAATCTAATAGGAACAATAATAAAGCACCTCAAACGAATGCCAGCGACAAAACTCACTTGTTTGTTGGGTTTGACACTTGCCTGCAAGCGAGGAGAAGCTGATGTGCAATCGTTAAGTTGGTTCGCAGATGCAAAGTTGCCCCTCTTCTCTCAGTACATACATTTCATTCGCTTAGGTATCGATTCCTACGAATCGGAATAAGGAGCAATGAAATAGAAATAACGATAACGCAGACAGACAGCTTCATGTCTAATATTATGATAGGTGAGCAGATTGTTCGTCTGTACCTACTCATACATAGTTTTCATTTTCTTTTCTTCGTCGACATTTATATAGATAGGTAGTTCTTTTATTGAATGTTATCTTTTCCAAAATCAGTTTTGCTTAACATTCAAAGGTAGGTACAGATCAAAACCTGGGTACTTTCTTATTACAAGTAATTTGCCAAGAAAGCAGTCTCTCTGTAACTAAATTAATAGTGAGAGCTTCCAACACAAAAAGCTATCGATACATTTAGTGGCGTAGGTACACAAAAACGGATCGATAAAAACAATTTGAGATGCCACAGACATTCTCCGGTGTGGGTTCGATCAGTGTGATCATACCGGTCCAGTCATTAGGCCTATTCCACACCGCGGCCAATTCCACGGCCGCCATCACGGTCGGCCCGCTCCACACAATACCTGCATCGCCCACATCGGAGCTCGTTTGTTTCCATTCTATAGCGCTATTGTTGCTTCCTTTTACAGAAATAATTGCCCTTTTTGCGGGCTTAGACGCTTGTAAAGTAGATTCACTTTTGTATATTGTGCTCGTAAATTGATAGTGAAATGTGGGAAGCGCCTGTTGTTAAGCGCTATAACCAATATTGTTGAAGGTTATTGAGATGGTAGGCCGTTACCTACCATCCCAATGGCGGAATACACTTCAATCACAATCCATAGGATAGTGAAGGAAATTCATTATCCGTTGCTTCATATTATGTTTCTAAAATTCGGATCCCCGATAAAAATACCCAAACAATGCAAAGAATATTGTAGGATTGACAATAGTATATTTTGATTTAATTGGGGAAACTTTGTTATTACATTCGAAGCAGAATTTATACCCGAGCCACAGCGCAGGCGAGGTTGTTATGATGCCGAGAACTGCAGTAACAAATGTCCAAGTGTAGGAAACGAAGTTTTTCAATACTTTCGAAGAAATAAAATAAGTAATAGAACGAAAAGTATTTTTGTAATGAATAATTAGGAAACTATGATTTCATTTGCGTTTTTTTCGCGCTTTGTTTTTCCCAGGTTGAAGAAGAAGTAAAGGTAAGAAAGCCGCTAAAGAGCCTAGTATTGATTGAGTTAATTAAAAAAAAAAACCATCAAGTCTAGTTATCTGTGGAAATTTTGATTTCCGCACACGTTGGTAGAAATGAAAAAATCAATCAGAAGTACATTGCATGTTGAACCTAATCGTAGCACAGAATAATAGGTAAGTTAGTGCGATATGAAACAATTTTGGAGGAAGTGTATTGAAAAATAATTGGCATTGTGATTGTGAGTGTGTTACTCAATTACCCCACTGCACTTATTTAAATCAATATATGAATGGGGTCTGTGTGGAATGTGGCCACTTTTGCATGCGACGGGTGCATCCCCCGCGGCCGTGTCGCAATGGAGAGTCCCTATGTCCAGCTACGGTCAGCGGTACACGGAGTTGATTGATTGATGCGGATATTGTGTGCTTGTCCTCCATTTAAGCATACTTAACTAATTTATTCGTTAATACGAGTACATCGAACGATTGCCTCTTAATAAGAACCACTTTCACATTGTTTGATTATGATTCATCAATCTGGTCGCTTGACAAATCAAACATCTTGAACTAGAGTTGATTTATTCAATAATATGAAGCATAATGCATGTCTCGTTGCGAACTGCTGTTGCGGAGTTTGAGGTCCTGCAGGGTTTGATTTAATTCGAATTCCAGACCATGCACAGCTCTGTGTTTGATCTCGTGCCCAGTTGTCCACTGCCCGAGTGATGGCAATACTTTTGCTTTGCTTCCTATTATATGGGGCTTCAACAAAACTGTCGATATGTGGTTATACTATGTGTACACCTCAGCCTAAGCCTCTCCCGAAGATAGGGATGATTATGTTATGTATGTACGTAGCCATTTTCTTTCAAAGGAAACTAAACGATAACAGAACACGTGTAATTTAATAGGAATATTGTCCTGATTGCTGAAGCCTTACACTCCAGTTGACGTGTTCACAAATAAATGTGGGAATATAGATAAAGATGAAGGAATACGCTCCGAGTGTGAAGTTATCGTTACGAGTCGGTTTGACAGACATAGGTATATTGAACACAGATGGAAATATTCTCTGTAATATACCGCGCCGCCGCCGTCGGAGTTGCTCATGCGTGAACAGTGTTTTTCTTTCATGAGCTCGAAGGTATTTTTTCCATTGAAAGAATAATAATATTGTATTATTACCTAACGGACCATAGTACCATTCCAGACATTTATCATGATCATCTCCATCAAGATATATTTTAAAGCTGAAAAGTAGAATACATAGAATAGTTAAAATGGATTGATTTGGCATAAATAAACCACGAAAAGCTTAATACACCAATCCTGTTGAATTGGACGTCGTTGTACAAGTATGCTTGCAGTCGATTGGCTGTTCGTTTGTCTGGTGATTTTAACTACTACGTTTGGCATCGGTTCCGTCTCATTAATCCAAATGATTTGTCATAAAAAAATTGATAGAGATACTAAGGAATGAACCAATATCTCCTTGTAATGAAGTAGTAGTGGTTTCATCGCCAAAAAAAACTGTCGTTAATTTTAATGCTTTGTGAGCTGACACCATAGCAGTCATAATTGCTTGGCTATTTAAATTTATAGGACTTTTGACTTCAACAGCTTCATAAATAACTCAGCGATTTTACTTCAACCAACTTTTAACTAAAATCCATTATCCTTGACAACTTTGTACATAAGTTACAAGTTCCAAGTATTTGCGTTAGTGCTTGCATTTAGTTAAATTGAAATCTATTTTTAGAGGCGCTTTGTGTGAAATTACTGGTTATACTTGGCGCTGCATTCAACTATATAGAACAGGAAGTTCTCAGTTACTCTTGTGTCGAATCACAGGATTCAATGTTGAAACTTTAAATGTATCAGTCAACTGTCATTAGTTAATCACTAGCAGCTTTGGACGTTTTTAAAATATGGGCACAAAAACAAAATGCAGTGATAAACAAATCATTTTTTAAATAAAATTTTAATAGGACGTAGGTATTTCTCATTCTAATATGTTCAAAGTCACAAATATTACATTGATATTAGTTTCAAAAAGGATCAATATAATATTTTATAACTTGAATGTTTTAATATCTCGCGGGCATTTTCGTGAGCTCACTGTGTGTTCTGGGCTGATTGGTCCTTTGAGTATCAACAAACGATTGAACATATTAGTTTCCTTAATGTCAACAGCGCGGAGCAAACGTATTGTGAACTGTTAAACCGCAATACGTACCTTTTTGGGGATTTGTAGACCAATTTAATGTACGGGAGTTCTTTGAAGATAAGTTTTTCAATAACTGCTTGAACCCATACCAATATTATAAACTGCGCAAGTAGCTCAATCTGTTTGTTTGCGGATTTGGATGAAAGTTGGGAGATGGGCAGATCAGGTTAGATCATACGATTGTTGTCCCGGTACATTATTATGATTCCGTGGAATTATTTCCGGATTTTACGCAGGCGAAGCCGCGGTTAAATATAGTCTACTATAAGTAAGACAAACGGGTTTTTTTATGAGCCCTACCAGTCATACTGTGGTCCTACATGCCTGGGAAACTTAAGTAGGTAGGTACCTATAGTTTCAAGTTTTCAAGTGGCCAATCTGACAATGGGTTTTTCCATCGATAATTTCTCAGTGAGAGTCTAAATTTGTGCCCGGTTGGTGGCAATAGGCTCACCCCCCATAACATTGGACTTTAACATAGCTGGCGATATGTAGTATAGTATTAAGTACACCTCTGCCTAACACTTCGTGATTACAATAGTCATGTTAATAATTTGTAACTTAGATATGGCGCAGAAAGCTCAATCTTTTGATAAATCACTGCACCCGTGTGAAGCTGGGGCGGGGCGCCAGTAGTTTATGATTACGATAATTTCTAAATTAATTTCGATACACGATACTTGACAAGCTCGTGAACATACAAACATGTATCACAAATTGTTTCTTTGATTGACGCGAGAAAGTTCTTATGTAATGCAATTCATTTACTCGCGACTTTCTAAAGCGGTTGCCATCAATACATACAATACAAATGAAATTACATACAATAGATGTTGCTGTGAGGCGTACAGGATTAGAAAATTGATATAAAAGAGATATTGGGTTGTGTGATGTAAACGGAATTGTATTCAAGAGACTTGATTGATTGGGTAATGTAATCGTAGCCAGGCTGTGGAGGTGTAACTTATGGAAAGGTAAGTCTGGGAACGAAATACATTCCTATTTGTGATAGAAAACATTTGCGTAGGGAGGTGCCTGTATTTGTATGTACACAAGTTCCCAATATTCGCCTTTCGCCGACGGGGTAGGCAGTTACACAGAACGCCACCTGCTGCTATCCTTACCTTCCTTCTGCTCCGCTTACGTTCATACTTCTAGTTAGACTCCCTCACCGGTTGCGAGTACTATACACACCTGGTGTTTCTGAAGAACATCACCGATAAGGAGAGTGCAAGCCTCCTAGAGGGTATCCCTTCCTGGTGTTTCCACTCACAGCTACCTCGTGTACCTTTCTCTTGAAGATTGAATTCGTTTTACTTCAGCAAGGAGCATTACTCGTGCTAGCTGTTTCGTTCCTGGCATTAACACCGATGCAGGAAGGCATTTAAATTGAAAGAGAAATAAAGAAAGCTACGACTTACTGCCGCACAGGCGCGCAGGTCGCCTAACAGGTGCTTTATTCTCAGTGGCTTTTAAATCTCAAATGGCATGGTTTAGTGCCCAGAGTCGCAGCAACTGGAGGATGTTGTGTTTTCTACAGAAAGCCTACACGGACATTGTCTAATCATTCAAAATAAAACAGTGCTAAAACCTTTAAGAATATTTTCTGTCGTTTATTAAAACTTTTTGTGATATACGATGTTATTAATCCTATATTTCTAAAAGAATAGAAAATCGTGACTAAATAATAACAGCCGCTCGGGTCGATCTTCAGGTTAAGCCGCGCTTGCCGAGGTTGGTCGTGGATGGGTGAATATCCATAATTATGAGTATCGTCCGTGCCTCGGAAATCACTTAAAGCCGTTGGTTTCGGCTGTCATTTGTAGATCTTTGACAGTCGTTACAGGTTATCAGTGGCCCGAAAGTCTAACAACCAGTCTACTAAGGAGTATCGTATTATCCAGTACCGACTAAGTTGTGGAGGACATGCAGATAGGCTCTCGCTGCATGTCATCAATCTCCTGCCCTCATCCCATGTAACATTCTGATATTCGCCGATGAAGCCGATCCCAACATAGTTGTGTTGGACTTTGTGAACGAAACCTCTTTATCGACTCTATGATGATTGTTTTTGGTACTTATGTGTCTTTCACTTTTACCGTGTTCTTTTTTATCTCTCTTGTCATGGTCGTGCAAATAAAACTATTGTGATCTTATTTGACTAAAGTATATTAATTCCACACCTAAACACCTATTTATAACAGGTTATGCGCCCATGCACCTACTCAAATAAGGAAAGTTATTTTTCGTAAGAAAATAAGCAAAATATAAAAAACGATCGGCACGTGTTTTTTCTTTGGTGACAATATTAGAAGAAAAACATGACCAGCGAAGCCAACCACACTGGAATTCCTATAGAAAGGCTGAAGGGGGCGGAAAACTATAATAATTGGAAGTTTTCAATGAAAATGCTCCTAATGCACGAAGACCTACTCGAATGTATCGAGTCCACCGACGGAAGCAAAGATGTAAGAAAAAATCAACGCGCGCTTGCAAAAATTTGTCTTTCTGTACATCCCAATGCTTTCTCGCTTGTGCGTAACGCAAAATCAGCTTATGAAGCCTGGACAAATCTACAAAAGGCGTATGAGGACAAGGGTCTGTGCAGACGCTTAGGATTACTGCGGTTGCTTTTTGGAACTAAGCTCGAAGAGAGTGCTTGTAACATGGAGGCTTACATAACGAAAATAACGGATATTTCACAACAATTGCATGACATAGGTTCTCCACTAGACGATGACTTCATAGCTGTCATCATGTTGAGCGGACTCACACCAGATTACGACCCGCTCATCATGGCGTTAGAGAACACAAGTGACAAACTTGTCAGTGACACTGTAAAAAACAAGTTATTACAAGAGTTTCATAGGAGAGATGAGAAATCAGAGTCTGCATCGGCTTTGTCTACTACCAAGATGATGAAATGTTATCGATGTAAGAAGCCAGGACACACAAAGAAGAATTGCCCTAAGAATGCTGCTGCTTCTACGACTCCAGTGAGTAATGTCAAGGACAAGAAGAAGGTGTTATTATCAGCATTGTCGGTTAATCTCAAGAATGATGTCTGGTATGTGGACTCTGGTGCAACCAACCATATGTGCAACAACAAGAGTATTATGTCAGAGTTGAAATCAATCAAAAAACTCTCTGTGAACATTGCAAATGGTGAACAATTATGTACTGCAGGATTAGGTAAAGTTAGAATTGAGTTAGACAGCGGTTTTACAACAATAACTAATGTTTATTTGGTTCCTCAACTGTCAACTAACCTTTTATCAGTCAGTGAGTTAACAAGAAAAGGTTATAAAGTCAATTTTAATTCTAAAACCTGTAGGATAATGGACGGGCATGAAACCATTGCGACTGCTAGTTATGTGAATGGTATTTTTCAATTAGATTCTATAGGGAATAGCAGTAGAGCTGATGTCGAAGTACAGCCTCAATGCATGGTCTCTGACAGCAGCAGTAAATCAATACTGGACTGTGATGTGTCAGAGCAAGAGCAGAGCAGCTTGGTGTCACAAGAAGTATGGCATCGCAGGCTGGGGCACCTCAACTCTAGGAGCATGAATGTCATGAGACAAGGTATGGTCATTGGTATGAATTATGATAGTACTTGTTTTCAATCATGTATTGCCTGTATTAAAAGAAAACTTACAAAATTATCTTTTCCAAAAGTTTCTCACAGTAGGTCTAAGAAGATTTTAGGTTTAATACATACAGATTTATGTGGTCCAATGCAAGAGAAGTCATTTGGTGGTGCTTGTTATTTTCTTACTTTCATTGACGACTGTTCAAGAAAAACATTTGTTTATTTTTTAAAAACAAAAGGTGAAGTTTTTGAAAAATTCAAAATATTTAAAAAGCTTGTTGAAAATGAAACTAATAAGAAAATAAAAACTATTCGTAGTGACAATGGTGGTGAATATATCAATAAACATTTTCAGGAGTTTCTGCAGCAGCAAGGAATCCAGCACCAAACGACTGTCCCGCATTGTAGTCAACAGAATGGTGTGGCAGAAAGAGCAAATCGTACCATCATGGACAAAGCTCGCTGTATGCTAGAAGATGCTGGTCTTGACAAACGTTTTTGGGCAGAGGCCGTAAACACTTCAGTGTATCTGAAGAACCGCTCACCTACAAAAGCTGTCATGGGCATGACACCACTGGAGAAATGGACTAATACAAAGACCGATGTAAGTCACCTTCGTACATTTGGTTGCTTGACTTATGCTTTGACTTCAAATCACAAGAAACTTGATTCGAAGGCAAAGAAATACATATTTGTCGGTTACTGTAACGATACAAAGGGTTATAAACTTATGGATCCTGAGAACCTTGGGCATTGCATTAAAGCACACCATGTGAGGTTTTTAGAAGATTGTTTTTGGAAGAAGGATCTGCCAGATGATGATACTAAACATGTGGTTCATGTTGTTTCTCGTACAGAACCGACATGTAGGGCAGGCGACAACACTGGGAATGAAAGTGCACAGGATGTCTCTGAAAATTGTAATTCTGATGTCAGAAATAGGAACAGGGACACAGTATTTAGTATCAATGACAGTGGTAGTTCATCTGAAGCAGATAACTCATCGGATGAAACCTATATTCCAGGGAGTTCAAGTGAAGACTCGACAATTACAGACTTCACTGATGCTGTAGAGGAAAATCTATCTGCACAACTGGTAGCTCAGCAGTACAGGGATCTTGGAGACCCGGAGACTGTTAAGGAGGCACTTGGTGGCAATGAAGCTAAAGAATGGAAGGAAGCCATGGAAGATGAGTATAAATCCTTTAATACCAATAAAGTCTGGCACCTTGTGGATCTACCTAAAGATCACAAAGCAGTAAAATGCAAATGGATCTTTAAAAGAAAAAGGAACTTAGATGGAAGTCTCCTAAAATACAAGGCACGGCTGGTTGCCAAAGGATTTACTCAAAGGTATGGCATTGACTACTATGAAACTTTTTCACCTGTTGTCCGTTACTCTACTATCCGTTTGTTGTTAGCACTAGCTGCAGAATATGATCTGGAAATAAATCACCTAGACGTCAAAACAGCTTTTTTGAACGGTGATCTAAAAGAGCATGTGCTAATGGAACAACCAGAAGGATTTGTTAAGATAGGACAAGAACATAAGGTGTATAAGTTGGATAAAGTCGTTTATGGATTAAAACAGGCTGCAAAATCATGGTATGAAAAAATTAACGGAGTGTTAATAAATAAACTCCATTTCAATAGAATGCCTTCAGAACCATGTGTCTATTATAAAGGACAAAAGAGGGAAATGGTTATAATTGCCCTTTATGTCGACGACATAATGTTATTCTCTTCATCGATATCCAGAGAAAGAGATATGGTGAAAGAAAAACTCAGGTCAGAGTTTGAGATGAAAGATTTGGGTCCAGCTCATCAAATATTGGGCATGTGCGTACGCAGGAATAAAGAATCGATTACTTTAAATCAGTCACATTACATTGAAACTGTTCTACGTAAATTTAATATGACTGAATGCAAGCCGTCTCCAACCCCTATGGAAGCTGGATCGAAACTAAAGAAAAGTGAAGTCAAGGATACTCGTCTCGACTACAGAAATCTCATAGGTTGCTTAATGTATATTTCGGTGTGTTCCAGACCAGACATCTCGCATGCGTAAGTTTTTTGAGCCAATTTAATGAATGTTTCGATGAAACTCATTGGAAAGCGGCGAAAAGGGTCCTGCGATACCTCAAAGGTACAAGTCATTACTTTCTTAAGTATGTTAAGGGCGGATTGATCATAAATGGCTACACAGATGCTGATTGGGCATCTAATGAGGTAGATCGTCGGTCATACACAGGATATATATTTAAATTAGGCGATTCTGTTATATCTTGGGAAAGCCGTAAGCAGAGGACTGTGGCTCTCTCAAGTACTGAAGCAGAATACATGGCTATTTCAGATGCTTGCAAAGAAGCGTTGTTTTTACGTACTTTTTTGATTGAATGCCTTCAAGTTAATTGTAAGATAAATTTGTACAATGATAATCAGTCAGCACAAAAACTATGCTCTAATTCAATGTTTCATGCCCGTAACAAACATATAGATATTAGACATCATTTTATAAGGGATATTGTAAATAATAAATTTATTGATATCTGTTATATGCCTACTGGTGACATGGTAGCTGACTTGCTTACTAAACCGTTAACTAAAGAGAAACATGTTAAGTTCTCTTTGTCTCTTTTATCGGTTTAATATTTTTATACATTGTACATCTTATAACAGTGTAATATTGTTATTCTTATTTATTACTATGTGATGTAACATTTCTTAAAACAATAAAATATTATTTAAGATGTTAGATGTTACATTTATATGAGTAACGTTTGTTTTTATCTAAGACAAAAGTTTAAGGGGTAGTGTTGTGATTTAATTAAAATTGATGCATATGTTTAGTTCAAGGGGTAGTGTTGGACTTTGTGAACGAAACCTCTTTATCGACTCTATGATGATTGTTTTTGGTACTTATGTGTCTTTCACTTTTACCGTGTTCTTTTTTATCTCTCTTGTCATGGTCGTGCAAATAAAACTATTGTGATCTTATTTGACTAAAGTATATTAATTCCACACCTAAACACCTATTTATAACAAGTTGATGATTATGATTTCCAAAAGAATAACACAATTCACATTTTCCTCAGGTTTTCTTTTTCTGTTCTCAGCGGTTCATATAGCTGATGTAATAGTAGGACTTCATGAAAACACCGGCCGTGCTCCCGCACTGCAACACACTCGTTAAACGATCAGTTAATGCTGCACGTGCCGCCAGCTCTAACATCGCTCTAGTGTTATTTCACACAAGCGATATAACGCAGAGAATGATGTACATAATTACGATCCATCTTACTCAACCTTCACTCAAGAATAACATCAAGTTCTGGCCAAGACTCAGGCTATACGTCCCGTTCTTGGATGCCATGATTGTTCAGGCCGTCAGCAAACTTTTTATTCCAAACGCAGTAACTTTCAATCCAATGGTAAATACTTACACCCCTATTGTAAGTACTTCCGATCTGGAGTCATTATTTGTACTTCTTCTTCGTCTTCATTGCAGCAGTGTGTGGCCACTTTCACAGCGCTATTATTCAAATTCGTATAAATCCTGAATTCGTTAAAATCCTGAAAGGTCCAGTAGTTATGGAGAGATGCTTCACCGAATTGCGAGAATGGTTTCCTGTTACGAAATGAAAAACAGCACTCGAATGGTAGTTTACAAACACGGTCGAATATTCAATATTACAAGCTTGTTGACCCACCACTCACATAGGCCTGTACGCCACACAATCTGTTCGTCGAACGTTTGCCCATGACCCAATATCTTTACCATTGATACGGAACCAGCGCACCATGAGAGCGATCATCTGGCTTTAGATGAAAACACTTCAATCGAACCAAGAATAGTAGGCGTTTATTTTTTGTTTAGCAATAACGTAAACTGAGTTGAATCGAATACGTTATCTGAATGTTTCTCAAAAGATTTTAATGTGAGGCAGATGTTGTATCGTCTGTCCTTGGTAGTCCTTACACTGTTCTATTTTTCTAATTCGATTCTTTTCAGTCTGCACCCACACTGCAAATGGGCGTAAAGATCTCTGTTTACATTTGTTACAAAAGAATAAACCAGAGCGCGGGTTTTACATCTCGTTTATTTGGGTGCATCAACACACAACGTTTATTTCATAATAAAAAATAACGAGAGACGTAATATTTTCATCAAAACTTTACGTTTCACGTACATCACCCGCCGCCCGGCGAGCTTTTTGTTTGATAGCGGCAGTCAAACCAGACGGACACTGATCTGTTTGTGTTCATCACCGCAGAGCTGCGACTAAAGGTACGGTTTCACTATAGCGCGTTCGCTTCATCCAAAATAGTTGCCTGGTATAGCCATCACAGTGGAATAGTTTTCTTACGTTTTCTTTTCTTGTAGTCGCTATAACGTGATCTTAATAACATTCTTAGCCCTTATGTGAACAGAGGAACAGACCTTAATGTTCTTTACTGCCTATTAAGCCTTGTTTGGTGACGCCATATACAGATTAAAGACTGCAGTGATGTAGAGGAATCAGATAAGGGTATCGAGTATCTAGTCACAGGCGGTGGAAATGGCATTAATTTCTGTTTGCTAGACCCTTCCTCTAAGCGAGCCTACACGTGCTTGTGATGATAACTAGGAAGGGGTACAGTTTGATTTATTGTTTGTTATCATTTTATGGAAATTGAAGCTCCGTTACGTGACTAATTAATAACGAACTAAAATTCTGGAATTTTGCGGCGGTAAGCACTGTTGTAACAAAGTTACGATTATGCTATCGTAAAACCTGTATTGAATAAAATTTTGTTATCCATCGAATATGAAACATTATTATGACTGTAAATATTATTACTCATCCAATGTTTTACACAACTTTTGGCACATTCCTCGGCTCTTTAGTTTGAATAGTAAAGTTTTCAGGCTGTTAACGTTTGAAGTGAATGAATGTGACGATATTTTCTAGTGAGTTCTGAGAAAATCCCCAAATATTAGTATTTTCAGGCAATGTGTGATCTGCGAGGGTCGGCGTGTGTTTTACAGATTCGTGGAAAATATCCCGCGGTTTATAATGTTGACCGAACGTAAACATTAGTTCCCGTCTTAAGTACTCGCTAGAGATGCGGAAAGTGCTATTTTCAGTTGAAATTCATATATTTTTAAGGTGTGGTAAACCTCTGGCTGGTTAATGTAAAAAGTAATTTCGGATTCATTTGAACTTCTTTCTTGATTTCCTTTTTACGACATTCGTAAGAACTGCTGAGACTGAGACCTCATAGCAAACATTTTATATTTAAAAACTTTTTAGTGAATTTTTAAAAGTAAATGTATTTTTTTTTTTTCAAAAAAGTAAGAAGCAGTGGATCATAATTTTCTTCATCGTGATACTAATAAAAACAATACTAAGTACACTCTTATTAATTTACCCTCTGTTTGCTAATAATATTCGAGCCCAGCTCAAGCCAAGCGTGCGGACTAGCCGGGAAGCATCAGATCCGCTCATTAACTTAAGACCACATGTGATGCGTTAATGACCGCGCCAGATTAGCTGTATCCTCATCAGTTCTATTGTAATTAATAGGGAAACGCTACTTAACCTGCCGCTGCCCACGGTTGCCCACGCGTGGAGCTCGTCGAAGCTTTCAGCATAGAAATAGGAAACGTCAGATGTGGCAGGAGACGGCTCAATATCGTTAAAATTACATAAACACATTGGAAGCTTTAGTTGTATTGCATTGGAACGTATTATACCTTTTTTGTATGATATTCTATGGTCATAGCACCTACTTATGTCACGCAGTTGTTGTAGTTTTAGAGTTAGATTTTTAATAGTTTTTTTGCAATTTTTTCCGATCCAAAGATAAAACCTGGGTCCAAATCCAGACACACGTAGCACAACCATTTTCAATCATATAGGAAGACCAATTCTGCGCTAAATATTACTAGTACTACGATTATGGTACCTCCTTTCGTTTCGTGGCTCTGTGGTGTCTATATCTATAGTAACATACTTAATAGCTAGCACTAACTGGCGGACGCAGCTTGCACCGAAACACGCGCGAGTAGTCTGGAATGACGAAACATTACACTATTAAATTATCATGTGCAATACAGCTCTGCGGTATTTATGACCGCCTGGTACTTTTAAATTAATTGGCAGTGCAATAAAACTGATTTACTAATTATTTCCACTTTCATTACTCACATTGGGAAGCGGTCAGTAAGTTGCGGGTAATTTGCTGCTGTTATTGAGATAGAAAACAATGATTTCATATTGGGATTATTTGGACTCATCATCATATACCTGGTTTTTCCCAACTTCTTATGTATGGGTCGGTTTTCAGTCTTACCGGATGCAGCTGAATAATAGTATTTTAATGAAAGCGAATGGCTATCTGGCCTCCACGGCCTAGTAACTGGACCACATGATTGATACCCATGGCAAGACCTTGACTTTGTTGGAATTTTATATTATTTTTAATTGCATAAATACGTTCTTTAAACCAAAACAATAATTTTATTTTTACAAAATAAACTGCCATAATGTAATTCAATATGCAATTGTGGTTACCAATTTCGAAGAATTACAATTGTATACAGAAGTAGCAATGCGATCCTTGCATGAGTAACGAGTTGACCGCAAGGTGTGAGTACTTCGAGTGCGTAGCTCAGGTGTTGGTAAACAGCCGCCTGTACTTGACAATGACAATGGGTTAGCATTACTTACAGGGGAACGTACACACTGACGAAATATACGTTTTGATTCATCCCAACAGTGTGCGTTTCATGTTTCTGAGTGAGCATGAAACGTTTCCGGAATGATGTGAGCGACCTAAACAGACATGGGAAAAAAACCCAGCTTACCCAAACGATGGCTTTTGAAATGAATAACAGGTTGGGGTTGATATATTAGGAAGTCTCTGTTGGTCACATCTGATAAGGCTGGAACCCGACCCCAACATGTTGGGGAAAAAGGTCGGGCCTAAGTTAGGCGGATGAACATTATTTTATAATGTCCTTTCTAGAAAAAATATTATATAAGCAATAGCCAGGCAACTTGTCCCGAAAACAGTTCACACAGGGTCCTGTCAATATTTCTTATTTCTTTCTTCACAACATGGTAATTTGATTGTCTAGTCTAGAGAGTAATTCAGTGGATTCCTGCTTACTGTTTGAGTGTATGTTATGTTATCGCCTTGACCTACCTGGAACATTAGAACAATGGTGTTTTGATAGCAGTTCCGCCGCTTGAACACCATCAAAGGTGAGGTAGACGTCATTACTCCGGTTTTGTTGTTCCATTCGACCTGCGCTGATGGTTCCGCGAAAGTGGTCATGTCCTGTGTGGTGAATGGTGGATATTGGTCACACTTTCATGATGACACACTATTTTTTCCGCATTAAATTCGGATCTAACCTAACACAATTATATATTCCGGAAGGATGATATTATTACTCAATTGATTTAGCAAAACATACACGGTAATGTAATGTTAAGTTAGGTTAGAGGTACCTTGAAGCTATCACTAGCTAGATGATTAAACAATCGATAAAAGTTCATCTATTTGCAAGAAATGTTTCTTCAGGAGCGTACATTCAAAAATGTTTTTCTGACATTACAAAAGATCCGACAAGCTGATTGTTTTTCAGATTTTAACAACATTTTGAGACTCCTGATTTTGAAATCTGTCACAAAAGTTGTGGAATTCTAATTGTTTTGTAACTAAATTAGTGTTGCAGTTAATAGCATTTGATTTTTGGTAGACTTGAACTAGGTATGGTCCAAACGACAGTTTCATATTTTCAATTCATAAAACCCGCTAATCATAAATCCATCGGTTAGAGGCGTATTAACGTCAATAAAACGAGAAGGTGAACCGTCCGTAACGTAACATACGTCTGTATTACCAGACGCGCGACGGGTCGGGCAGAGGCGTACTTGTACCTACCTACTACCTACACCCACATTGCACCAGTATGATTTAGCCCAATGACCAAAGCCTGCCATCAACAGCGTACAATTCCAAAATTCGATCTGCCATAAGTACTGAGTTTGTAATGAAAAAACTGCGTTCTGTGTGAGTGGCAAGCGCAGCTCTGTGTGCACAACTAGTGTAGATATAAGCCGCATCATCGCAACCTATTTATTACGTATTATAAGATAAAGGGCTATGTCTATCAGATACTGGCCGTCTCCCGACTGACATCATTTGTAAACCATGCTTCAGTAAACAAAGGCCTTTCAGTTCCCTTTGAATATCAGTTTCAGGAAACCCTTTATTTACGTCAACATCAACATTACTGTCTTAGTCTGATTGAACGTGCGGTTCATTTTGAATTAAATTAGACGCAAATGTGACGCTACCGAGATTAGTTGTAACCGACTGCTGAGGCTGACTGCCTCGTTGGTCCAGTGGTGGCAATTGCGGCTGCTCAGCATGAGATCCTGGGTTCGATTTCTGGGTCGGGCAAATTGTTGGGTTTTTTCATCAGGTAGGTATTTGTTAGTAGCAGCCACGGAGTCTGGATTTGTGCCCGGTTGATGGCAATAGGCTCGCCTCATGTGGGTTTAGGTACGTAAAAAAATATATACCTACAGCGAGATTACGAATGTTACCCAACATATAATTAGAAACCTATTTACCGTTGACCAAATTGGTAGGCTGTATCGTTGTAAAATTAAACAAATGTCAACTATAATAGGTAGACGGTCACCTGAAGGGCAAAGCTAATGAGTAGGTACAGGTTACCAAATACTAGTTAATTTCTCAGTAATTGGTACAAGTCGTAACAATGAAACCCAACCAGCGGCTGCTCCGAGCCGCCACCCGCCATCGCCACTACATTACCAAGCGCTATTAAAACTTTATAGGCTTCACTTTTTTTACTGAAATTAAATTTGGTTTTCAATCAAGTCGACCTGTTTAGTGAGAACAACGAATTTAATTAAAACAGGTTCGATGATTCTGGAAACTTTGGTGGTTGTTGTGTTTGAAACTCATACTGACCAAAACGTTAAAAAAAAAAAAAATGCGAAATTGTGCAGTCTGTCACTGCACACGAGTGGCAACCCGAAGGCGAGGCCGTCTTGTCGAGAGTGCAATAATAAATGCTTCGTGTGTTACTATAGTAAATGTCGGTTTTCAACGCAATGCAACCCTGTAATCAGTGTGTGTTCGTCCAACGGTCGAGATTGACGTGCACAATATCTAATTTAAATACTAGTCAAATAAACAATTTTTGTGATACCACCTGCACCGCACGTGTTAGGGTCGTGCGCCGCGCGCCGCCCGTCGCGATAACAGCCGATGCGCCGGCCGGCCACCTGTGTGGTCTCGCAGCGTAAACAATGTCGAGTACCAACACATTAGCGAATAATATTACCTCAAATATAACGCAGACGAATACGCAAGAAACAGAAGACAATATACAATTAGATGAGATGGAGACGAACATTGAAGACCAACCAACAAATAATGTACAAACCAGAAAAAAACGAAAAGAGACAGAAAAAGACAGTGATGAGGACTGGACCGAGGTCAGAAAAGCAGGAAAGCGCTCTAAGAACTTGAGTAATTCTACCACACGAACATCAGAGGACAAATTAGAAGTAACAATAATGTGTAAAGAAGCCTTACCTAAACAGTTCAAATTAGCCAAACTATTACAAACCAACAACATCAATCGTATCACACGCATTAAGTATTACAATCCTTTTAAAGTGATGTTACAATTTGAGAGCGAGTTAGAATTACAGAAATTAATTAATTGCACAGAGTTTAAGGAAAAGCAATGGACTATCTCAAAAACTATGGAGGTGGAGAGAACTTACGGAGTAATTAAAAACATAGAACTTGATTGTAAAGATGAAGAAATAATGGAAAGTTTGTCGTCTGTCACAGAAATAATAGCTGTAAAACGATTAAGTCGCAGAAATCCAGATGCTTCTGGATGGATTGAGAGTGAAACCTTAAGAATATGTTTCAAAGGTTCCTCACTACCAGCTTATATTTATATGTATGGTGTCAGAATAAATGTGGAGCCGTATGTTTATCCGGTTACACAATGCTCCAATTGTTGGAAATTCGGCCACTACAAAAAGATTTGCCCTATTAAGAAAATTGTATGCCCCAAATGCAGTGAAAATCACGAATGCTGTGAAACGACTTCATATACGTGCGTTAACTGTAAAGGAGGTCATATGGCATTGAGTAATGTCTGCCCTGTGTATGAAAGGGAGAAGAAAATTAGAAGTATTATGTCCCAGTTCAACTGTACTTACAAAAAAGCCCTCACGTTGTACGTTCCATCTTCTACTCCAATTCCTGATGAGTTACCCGCCTTTACAACTAATTCTGTACCATTATCTGGACCTCAGATTGAGATTATTCATACAAATTCAACTCCATTATACTCCTCAGTTTGTGCGGCCAGTTCAAAGTCAGCCGACGTAATTGAAAACACCGTAGATCCAGCAGTCCCCGCCACGTCATTCAACAAATTAGAGGCTTCAAAGACTCAGAGAAAACGACATAGCCGAAAGATTAATGACATATCCTTTGACTGGGAATGTATATGTTCAGACTCGGATTGTAATACCAGCAAAACGGAAACCGATGAAAACAACGAGAAATCTAAAGACCACAAAAAAGACAAAACGGAGAACAAAACTAGGGATTTAATAGAAAAAATTAAGTCAATTATTTTAAAGCAAAAATATACAATAACTGATAAAATTAAAATGTGCCTCCAAATACTATTTCAGTGGTTTTTAAAATTGATTTTAAATAAGACTTTAAACTTGACCGGTTTTAATTTTAGTGCAAGCGATGGCCACGAAAACTAACAGTAAATATAAATTAAAAATTATCCAATGGAATTGTCAAAGTTTAAAAGGGAAAGTTACTCAATTAGACGCCCTTCTCTCTCAAGAAAAAATACATATCGCTGCACTGTCAGAGACCTGGTTAGAACCGGAGTTCAACCTGCGAGTAAGTGGATATAATATATATCGGAAAGACAGATGTGACGGGTATGGAGGAGTTTCAATCTTAGTCCACTACTCAGTTAAAGCTCAAATAGCTCAATGTCAATCCCGGAATCCTGGTTTCGAAATCATACATCTTAAAATTTATAATTGTGAGTCTCTGAATAATATAATATCCATATACTGCCCTCCCTCTGTTCGTACCTGTCAACAAGATTGGGATGAAATATTTTCAATGTGTGATGAAAAAACTTTGCTGCTAGGAGACTTGAACGGTCACCACAGTAACTGGTCATATAAAAATGATACAAGGGGCAAACAAATATTCGATTCTTTACTCTGCCATAACCTTACAGTGATGAATGATGGAGCTCCGACAAGAATTAAGTTAGTAGACGGATCTTTACAAAGATCTTCTCCCGATGTGTCACTCGCAACAACAGATATTGCTGTTAAATGCGATTGGACCGTGACCAATGAATGCCTTGGTAGCGACCACCTCATCATACAAATTTCTACTAACTGTTCGTCCACAAAGGAACCAACTATAAGAAGAAACTTTAAAAAGGCCAATTGGCAGCAATACCGTTCATATCTAGAAGAGGAATTCAACAATTTTAATATTACGTGTGACCTGCAACAGACATACGACCAGTTTGTGAATATTTTAAATAAAGCAGCGGATCTCCATATTCCTGTGATAAAATTTAACCAAAACCCTCACAATAGCTTTAGACCAAAAACCTACTGGAGTTCCGCTTTGTCTAGAACGGTGGCAGAACGTAGGCTTGCACTGGCTGAGTTTCGAAGTAACCCGACTCCTAATAATCTATCAGTGTTACAATCTAAGATTAGCATCGCGCAAAGAGACATAAGAAGAGGGAGAAGTGAGTCGTTTCAAGGTTTTGTTTCATCTGTTGATAATTCAACTTCATCTAGTGATATGTGGAGAAAAATGAAATGGTTCAAGGGTTATCATAACAATCGCAACCTGTATGTAAGTGAATCCCAAGCAAAGAAATTGTTATACAGTCTGACACCTGATTACGTAATTAACGAGCCGCCAAAATTTAAATCAAGTAATTTAGTTTTAGAAAAATGTATTTCCCTGCATGAATTAGAGAAAAATATAAAACAGTCAGACACAGCCCCAGGTTGTGACGGTATATCATTTTCAATGTTAAAAAATTTACCAACTAATGCTAAAATTATATTAATTAATTTATACAATTTGTATTTACAAAATGGTTTTGTTCCTAGACAATGGCGTGACATCCGTATATTCCCCATTTCAAAACCTGGGAGAAATCCTGATTCATTAGATTCACTAAGGCCTATCTCGTTGATATCTTGCTTGTGCAAGACATTTCACACAATTCTTAACAAACGTTTAGAATGGTATCTAGAAAAAAACAACGTATTTTCTGAGAACATGGTGGGATTTAGGAAAACACGCTCATGTCTGGATAGTCTGTCTAGTCTTGTTTCTAAAATACAGTATGGTTTTGAATCGAATTCTTTTACATTATCTTGCTTTATAGACATAAATAATGCTTATAACAATGTTGACATAAACAGTTTATTGATTATTCTAGATAATTTAGGAGCGGGTTCTAAAATATGTTCTTATTTATATAATTTTTTGAAAGAGAGGTCTTTACTCATTAAATGTGACAGTGACACCATATCTATGCACAGATGCACAGGAATCGGATTGGCCCAGGGTGATCCCTTATCACCATTACTATTTAATGTGGCAACCATTGAAGTTTGTAAACAAGTTTATAATGAAGTAGCGGTGTCTCAATATGCAGATGATATTGTTATCTATGTAACTGGCAAAAATATTAGTGACGCCGTAGCTGATATTCAATGTATGCTGAATAACACTATATCTATTTTAGCAGAATTGGGTCTTGAAATATCCCCTAACAAAAGTAAATTATGTCTGTTTTCAAAAGGGAGGAAATATTCTAGATATCCGATTGATATTTATGTTAATGGTACTTCTTTACCCATTGTTGTTTGTGTTAAGTACTTGGGTCTGTGGATGGATTGTTCTTTAAGATGGGGGAAACATTTGAATGAAATTATCGAAAAAGCCCATAAATTCCTTAATATATTTAAAGTTTTATCCGGATCAGGTTGGGGTATGCACCAAAAACATTTACGACGGTTATATATATCGACTATTCGAAGCCGTCTAGATTACGCTAGTTTTTTATATAATACCAGTGCCAAAAAATATTTAAATAAATTGGAGGTTGCACAAAATCAATGCATGAGGGTAATAGGGGGATTTATTAGAACTACACCCACACACGTCATGGAATGCGAACTTAGTTTACCACCGTTGGAAGTTAGAAGATTGTTTCTGGCTGGAAAGTTTTGGTTAAAAACAAAGTCATGTAGAGAAAATACAGTTATACCAATTTTGGAAAAGTTGAGTGAAATTTACCTTAATAATAGAAATAAAAAAGTTCCTTTACTCGTTGTAATTCATGATAAATTAAAAGAATTTACCATTCGTTCTTGTAAACAATTAGAAATGTTTTCCTTTGATACCTGGATGGCTGATATTGATTTATCCAATGTTTTAAAAACTAATATTGATTCAATAAGTAAAGCAAAGAATAAGTATAATATGTCTAATCTAAAACAGGAAACATTAAAATGTATATCTAAATATTCCGAATTTTATAAAATTTACACAGACGGATCAAAAGACGGAGATAATATAGGATGCGCATTTTATGACGAAAATACCGAGGGTAGTATGAAAATTAAAATCACCACCAATGTTTGTATCATGTTTGCTGAACTTGTTGCTATCGCTGAAGCCTTATCATATATCGAATCTCTAGACGAAGGCAAATATGTCATTTATTCAGATTCGAAGAGTTCAATCCAACACCTGGCTCGATGCTCCTCGACCTTTCGAGGTAGACCGATAGCCTATACTATAATTAGATCACTTATTAAACTCATAGCCCAAAATAAACAAATAATCATTCAGTGGATCCCTTCACACATAGGCATAGACGGCAATGATAAGGCAGATCAGCTTGCAAAACAGGCATGTTCGGATGGCATAGATTTTGATGCAATACCACATTACATGGACTTTATACCAGTTTTGAAAAATATATGTTTACAAAACTGGAAAGAGTACTTCGATCTTCGTTCCAGGGAAAAAGGAATCTGGTATAGAACAATCCAATCACAGCCCTCATATTCTCCTTGGATTGATAACTGTCCTGTGGGCAGAGTGGATTTAACTATATTATTAAGACTTCGATCGGGACATATGCCTCTAAATAAATTTGGCCACTTAATGAAAAAAATACCATCCCCTGCTTGCGATATATGTAATGAGGAGGAAGACTCATACCACATTTTGATGAGATGTGCTCGGAATCAGTCGTTAAGATCTCAAATTGGTTTACACAATATAAATTTATCGAACCCTCTCTCAGATAAAATAATTCCCATAATAAATATGGTTAAGTCTGCTTTGAAGAACAGGCCCAGAACATAGCTCCGATTAATGTTTTTATTTTTTGTTGGTATTTGTTTATTCTTTGTGTTAAATTAAAGTATCCAGCTAAATGATTTAGAATAAAGTGCACCTACCTCATACATATTTATCAGACCAGAGTTTCCAGCAGAATACTAAAATAGTGCGAGGATATAAAATATTAATAAAGGCAAGTTTTCACTTCGCTTCTCTCTAGTTTAACCTCGAGACGAGAAAATTAAGTGAAGTGTCGGCGGATATTTTAGAGTTTGTCTAGAACGTATTTAATACAATTACTTACCTGTGGCCTCGTGGATCGCGCGAGCATACGTATACAGTTCCTACGTTCATTCTAGGGTTAGACAGCAGCAAGGGGTATCGCTGGGCTTGTGGTCATAACAGAAGATCATATTATAAGTAGAACACCATAATGTCGTATAGATTCGCCCATGGTTACCGTCAGCCAGTCAAGAGTGTCAATAACACATGTAGGTAACTAGGTTTTTAGAAGTATTTTCCAGTAGGTAGCTCTAACATTAATTTCCGTAGTTGTGAACGCAACGACTACGACTGTAAACATTATAGAACTAATTTCCTGCTACCACTGTCGTGTACCCATAAACATGGAAGTATTCACGTTAGTTACAAGTATACAATGCGATAATATTTTATACCTGAACTGTTAAAGGTACCTACCTATCTGAAATCAAACTTAGTATGGGAGACCGCTGGTCTTATTGCATGACACCAAGTAGCTACTCGTATCGGTACCTACAGTTTAGCAAAATTAGCTGTAGTTTTAAAATGTAAAGCATTGGGCCTGATTAGTGTCAATTATGTATTTTGCAGCACAAGAGACAATTTATACTGCTACCGTAGCATGCAAACATGCATAACTGTCAACTGTCATACCTGCGTTCATTAGCTCAGTGTCCCCAGTCCCCACACTCACTAGATACTTGCAGGGCTCATGAAAGCCACAGTAAACCTGTTCAGTGATTCACAATGGCGGTACAGCGGTGACAGAGCAGAGGAATTGTCTATGGTGTTTACCCATCTTGATAACATTCACAGTTAGATGATAACTGTAGTAGAAAGCACACCTGACGGCCCATGGATGTCTCGGTGGTACCGACGATCTCGCGGTGAGTAGGTACCTGGGTAGCTTGGGTTATAAATATACTCTGTGGCATACCTATGCATATTAAATAAGAAATTACCAAATTTCGAAAGGTCTTAAATCTGCTTAAGCCCGTAACTTAATCTGGCAATCTGTATACTATGTTAGTCTGGAACTAACTTTATATCCTACAATTTAAATGCACTATAAAAGTTAAAAGAGCGGAGCGTTGAGAGGTAACGTTAGCCGGAAGAGGAAACACATAATTATTAATAACCTATCATTCGACAGCTCGTAAATTGTGATGTAAACAAGATCAAATACATCGGACCTGCTGAGTTTACAACCGTGAACAGATACACCATATAGGAATCTTCCACGGTCCGATGGTCGCAAGCATTATGACCTGGAGTCGATTCCCAGACAGGAATTTTAAGTTTTGTTTTGAGAGTTTGTCTGTGGTAAACATACAGTCAGTAGGGTATGGGTGTAAAACTGCACACCTCTGCCTATTCCTTCAAGAATCAGTCACCGTAGTAGGTATTGATAAAATGACATAAAGTGTAGTGGTCAGACTTCAGGATGAGCCGAGGTTTGGTTCCTCGTAGCTAATCCATTCAGCGCTGTCTGAACCGCAAGTAACTTACTTATGCCTGCACTTTGTCTGCTACCAGTGGAGGCATAAAGGTAAAATAGACTTAAGAGCAGAGCTTTTGACGTCTAACAGAATATTGCATTTTATATTCAATTGCTCCTATAACCTGGCTGGCTATTCAATAAAATGCTTAGCGCTGCCATATACTATACTTTAGTCTAGCGAACTTACCTATTATTAATTTCCTCAGCATTAACGTGAGACAGAAACTGGTAAAATAAAAAAACTAATGTGATATTTACGTATATTCAGTTGTAAATTCTGTATTCATCTAATAGAAATCGTGATTTCTGTATCAACACAGAATACAGATGTTTTTAAAAATACCACAGCATACAGGAAGAGAGTAATTTGACTGTAAAATATGCTGGATCCACTCGTCTCAGTCACCTATTAGTCGGCGCGAGGTACCAGGCCAACAGAGACTGAAAGATAAATCGTGCGCAATTAAGAATGAGCACGTCGCGTGGACGAGGTGAGCTCTAAGGACTCATGCACACTGGAAGACGAACGTTCAGCGACACGGGATATGGACACCAATTAAAGACATACATATTCACAAATCTTGAAGAGTAGATGTTCAGCGCCAGAAAAGATACTGAAAGCTAAACTCTCCTTGTCTGTAACGATAACGATATGTGTAATATCTTCAAGGTTGATTTATTGTAATCCAACAAATGAAACATTCAAACAACCCTCAAAGAATGATGACACGTAATAGTGAGTGTTCACTCTTACCGAGCCAGTCCGCGGCAGGTGCACACTACAGCCAACCGAGGAACTCTGAGGCTAGACGAGCGCTGCTATATACACCCTCGCACTCGCCCTGTCTGCCACCTTAATCCATTAGGAAACAATTGTCGCCGTATAGTGTCCCGAAGTCCCGGGCAACGTGCCGCAACGTTCGTGTAGTGCAAACGCTATACAAGTGTGTAAACACTAGAACTCTGCGGACCAGTAATCGGCGGCCAACAGGAAGAGCTTTCATCGCGCCCATTCACACTGCGCACGCGCACGGATGCCCCACGCCCGCGGGAAACTAGGACGAACATAACGGTTATTTACATATTCACCCCGCTAATGAGCGTTGTGCTATCGGTGACAGTGGGGAATTGGGTGGTAATGGTTTCTTTGATTTTAAGCTCTTCAATCTAACAAGACACTAAACTGAACCGAAAGCTTAATGAAAACATCCAGAAGAGAAAAAATATTAGATAAAATAACAATTTATTTGCTCCAGAATCCACGGGTAAGTTACAAAATACTTAGGTACCAATTATTTTACTGAAGAATGATATTGCTTTTTTTTTACATTTGAATGTTATTTTTGCAAGAAGCAAGTGGACTCAGACACAGAATGTTAACATAACTGTAACAATATCTATTACACCCTATAAGAAACATCCATTAACTCAAACTACAACCAAAGTTTATATCTTGGCAGAGCAATTCAAACGTTCCTCAAACAAACTAACTAATATTTATGGCCGCGGTCGGCAACAGTCAAAGAAAGTAGTTTGTTTATCACACCATCCATCAATCTCGGCTCAGCGGCCATCTTATCCGAGATATTCGAGTTATCCGCATATCCGCGTCCCGGATCAACCGCGAGGATAAAACTTATCACCGGAATCGTGCCGCTTTAACCTAGTTCAGACAAAGTAGACAATTGTACAGGATTGTTAGAGACATCTTTTTATTTGGTGTCATAAAATTGAAGAGCAGTCTTTATTGTTTTTTTATTGTTTTGTATTTTATTTTTCTCATTAAATTGTATGTTTACATTATGTTACAGTTTTCCATCATTTTTCGTGGTTTGGTTGTATTGTAAAGCTCAGATAAGTAGACTACAACCACAACTCAACAATTTATTATCTTGTTGAGTTAAGATCTTTAGATTACGAGTGCCTGTTTAATTCAGCCCTTATAGACAGTAAAACAAATAGTTCCACTGTTTAGAAACACACTATAATCGTAAACCCGGCGCCTCACATCAAAAGCTACGCGATAATAAATCAGCGCTACGTTTAAATGTACCGGCTTACATCTCACTCGGTCGCTGCGTAAACAAATTAACTTCATTTGTACCGTTTCTCCGTCAGCGTCGGAGGAAAGCGGACGGAGGCGGGTCGACCAACCGGACAGATTTGACGGATCTCTTGCGGCTAATAAACCTATATTTTCTACCTTTCTTGTGGTTTTGTGCGCCTCGTTTTATTTCAGTTTTTAATTACGAAGTTTATCTTTTGAACTCCCTTTTTTATGACTTTCAAAGAAGTTTTGTTTGATGAGGCTGCTTTATCATGCAGTGGAGGGTTTCCTCAAACTAACTTATTAACGACGCCGACATAGGTACAAGCTAAGTATGTACAGAACATGACATCACGCCTGTCATCCGCGACGGGTTAGGCAGAGGAGGTGCACCTGATAGTACACACACATTTCACCAGCTATGGTAAAGCCCCATGTAATAGGGGGCGAGCCTATTGCCATCCACCGGTGCAGATCCAGACTCGGTGGCAGCTACTGAGAAATTCCCTATCCCAGGACCTCATGCTTAGCTGTCGCACTTGTGACCACTCGACTACGACATTTCACATGCACAACTTAGTTATTAGATTACGGTGAGTGTCGGCACGATTCGCGGAAGTGCAACCGAATCGAATATATTCGGCGGCGCGGCGGCGTGCCTGGCGGGTGTCGTGGCGGCGCGGCGTGCCTGGCGGGTGTCGTGGCGGCGCGGCGTGCCTGGCGGGTGTCGTGGCGGCGCGGCGTGCCTGGCGGGTGTCGTGGCGGCCGGCGCGCCTGGCGGGTGTCGTGGCGGCCGGCGCGCCTGGCGGGTGTCGTGGCGGCCGGCGTGCCTGGCGGGTGTCGCGGCGGCCGGCGTGCCTGGCGGGTGTCGTGGCGGCGCGGCGTGCCTGGCGGGTGTCGTGGCGGCCGGCGCGCCTGGCGGGTGTCGTGGCGGCCGGCGTGCCTGGCGGGTGTCGCGGCGGCCGGCGTGCCTGGCGGGTGTCGTGGCGGCCGGCGTGCCTGGCGGGTGTCGCGGCGGCCGGCGTGCCTGGCGGGTGTCGTGGCGGCCGGCGTGCCTGGCGGGTGTCGTGGCGGCGGCGTGCCTGGCGGGTGTCGCGGCGGCCGGCGTGCCTGGCGGGTGTCGTGGCGGCCGGCGCGCCTGGCGGGTGTCGTGGCGGCCGGCGTGCCTGGCGGGTGTCGCGGCGGCCGGCGTGCCTGGCGGGTGTTGTGGCGGCCGGCGTGCCTGGCGGGTGTCGTGGCGGCGGCGTGCCTGGCGGGTGTCGTGGCGGCCGGCGCGCCTGGCGGGTGTCGTGGCGGCCGGCGTGCCTGGCGGGTGTCGCGGCGGCCGGCGTGCCTGGCGGGTGTCGTGGCGGCGCGGCGTGCCTGGCGGGTGTCGTGGCGGCCGGCGCGCCTGGCGGGTGTCGTGGCGGCCGGCGTGCCTGGCGGGTGTCGCGGCGGCCGGCGTGCCTGGCGGGTGTCGTGGCGGCCGGCGCGCCTGGCGGGTGTCGTGGCGGCCGGCGTGCCTGGCGGGTGTCGCGGCGGCCGGCGTGCCTGGCGGGTGTCGTGGCGGCCGGCGTGCCTGGCGGGTGTCGTGGCGGCGGCGTGCCTGGCGGGTGTCGTGGCGGCCGGCGTGCCTGGCGGGTGTCGTGGCGGCCGGCGTGCCTGGCGGGTGTCGTGGCGGCCGGCGTGCCTGGCGGGTGTCGTGGCGGCCGGCGTGCCTGGCGGGTGTCGTGGCGGCCGGCGTGCCTGGCGGGTGTCGTGGCGGCCGGCGTGCCTGGCGGGTGTCGTGGCGGCCGGCGCGCCGCCGGTTGCACGTGCACTTCCTATCGTACGTGTTTCACGGAACTAGCTGCTGGATTTAGTTCTATGTTTACCGCCACGAGAAACCTACAGCTGCATCTATTAATATTACAAAGGGAATCTCCTTTGATTTCCCGATATGTGATTTTCTTTTATTTTCATTTCAGAAAAGGGTTTTCCCGCCGGAATAGTACCTTCAATATTGAAAAATAAGTCTTCAGTTTGACAATTTATACTCAATTTCTTTATGGATATCCTCCAGGGGCTTACTAACGAATTAATTATGCTAACTTTTTTTATTCAACAAGAACGGGCTCCGGAATAAAAATAATATTTACTATAACTATCGAACTTGCTCGCATTTTGAGCATTCTTCGGTTATTCCAAAACAAATATTTTCCGAAGAAGGCAATACGCTGAACAGTAACGAGATTACAGAAACAGAAGGTCCACTTGAGTGAAACCAAGTATTTGTACTTGTCATTTGTCAAGTCAGCAAACTAGACAACAAACAGTTGGATCGAAAATGGGAAAAGAGTGGATGATAGTTATTTTGTAAGTATGTTGACCTTGAAACATCGGTTGGGGTCTAACTGGATGCAGCTGAAGAGGTACCTACCGTGCCCTATTGATCCGGAGTAATATTTAAAACAGAACAATCCCGATACCGTTTGCTGAATACTCTAATGAAAAACCTAAACAATTTATCGAACTGAAGCTTTCCTGAACATACCTAGTTCCCTTTAATGTAAAATTTCTCAAATTCTCGAATTGACTATTCCTCAGATGGATATGTTTCCTTTGTTTGGTCTGTAGTGATCGTAGTGGACCTTTTGACTGTCCTGTCGGTGGCAGTTGTATGAAGTTGAAGTATTTAATATCGGTTCCCCGAGCGGCGGCCGCATTGCCACCCATCACGCCGATGCCCACAGGGCTCGCCAGGAATGCCACTTAATTACACCATATTGACTGCACTTCTTATAAGATTTTAATTGCGAAACTTCTTACAATTAAAAACGTATAAAATGAATGCTTCGTTTTTGCAGAGTTGGAAGAACTGTAGACACTGCTGCAATGCTGCACTGCTACTGCTGCTGCTGCTGTCTTGTGGGTTGGTTGAGTTGGTTGTAATTCGGAACCATTTCATATTTATCTTACTCTATTTTTGATCAAGCTTTAATTTGTGATTCAATGCAATGAAAACCTCCCACGTGCTTGCAATCAATGCCTTTTTCGTTAATTTTTGTTAGGTGTCACTCCCACAGTATTTTTTTTATGTTCATCATTATAATTCCAATTCGCAAACTCATACTTCTCCAGAGTAATCACCGCACGGAAATTGTGAATCTTGTGTAAATACAAAAAATACCGGCGGATGTATGAAGTAAATTAGTTTATCCTAGGTCTTCGTTCGTATTGCGTTTATTTTGTTAAAAATCGTTGCGATCTAGCGTTTATAGTATTATACAAACACTGGTAAAGAGATCGGCCGTTTGCACAAGGACGGTTCATTCGCGATTAATATGTATAGAATAGAATGGAATCATATACAGCACTATGCAGCACTTCATACTCTTCAATACGGAAGGCCAGCTAATAGATAGATTTTTATCGTTATAAAAGTTCGACAAGAAAATAAATGAAATAAAGTCCGAGTTAAGTTCAGAATAAAACTATAACCATGCCTAGAAAGAGGTCAAATCTTTCCCAACGTTCCAAAGGAGCTAAAAGATTGAGGATCTTATGATCCCAAGAATCTACCGAAGAGCGTCAGGAGAGACTTGATGCTGTTCGAGAACACCAGGCTGCAACTCGCTCCGTAGAAACCTCTTCGGATCGCGAAGCACGCTTGCGTTCTCAGCGTATTTACGCATCTGAATCCAGGTCTCTAGAGACCAGTGAAGAAAATGATGCGCGACTGACCGCTGATCGTGAACGTCATGCATTGTCTCGCGACTCGCAGACGTTCACGGATAGAGAATTGCGCTTGAGTGCATATAATAAAACAGTAAAAAACTGTGTCTGTACATAGAAAATATTAAAACAAAAAAATTGAGGGTGGTTTGGAAACAGTAATAGCGCAAAAATAAAAAAAGATCTGTCTGTGTGTCTGTTTGTTTGTACACGCTAATCTTCGGAACTACTCAACGGATTTAAATGTCTTTTTTTTTGTTGTATAGGTATTAAGTCGGGGCAACGTATAGGCTATAATTTATTTTGGAAATTGGAACACCTGATGCAGAACCGCAACAGACCAGCTAAAGTATAAGAGATATAAAAATGGTGCCATAGCAAAAATTATTCCACGTGAAGAGCATTTTCTGCTGTTAGAATAAATTTGAAGATCTGGAACACCTGTTGTGAAACTGCAAAGCCCATCGACACTATAGCATATTAAGGAATGACGTCTTAGCAAAACTTGTTTAGTCTGATGGGCATTTCCTGTGGACTTACAAAAATGCAAGATCTGGAATGTCTCTAATCGTCTCGCTCATCCCGTTGTTTTCCCGTCCCTGGGCCTTAGAATTCTACATCAGACGTTTTAGATCTCTCGATTTTCTTGACGACCCCGTTGTCGCTGGCATAAGCAACAGGATCCGCATACGAAGTCGCGGGCAGAAGCTAGGTCTTTAATAAGGTCTTGTTCCCTTTTTTAAAGAAAAGACCGACCACGTTCTTTCTCGACGCTTCTGGATTTCTCCCAGAGAACAGGATCGAGTTGAAAAGCTCCCAAAGCTCTCTTAATAGCGGACTTCCTCCCGCTTTCAGAAGCTCAGTCGCTAACTCATTCTCACCAGGGGCTTTTCCATTCTTAAGCTGTCTAAGAGCCGCCTTGATTTCACCTTGGCTGACTTCTGGCAGGTCTTCTGCTGTGAAACGGGATGAGCGCGAGATGCATGCGATGCGTACAACTGACGATGACCAAGTGATTGGACGAACACTTTCAACCCCCAGTTTTGCTGTGTGCTGGAGCATCGAAGTTCGCGTACCAATTTTCTTATTATTTTGTTGAGTGAGTTGAGTTTACGCCGCATTTTGCAAAAACGAGTCGCCTCCACCCTGAAGATTTTAACTATTTGGTCGAACGCCTGGTATAGATTAAAACCTCTGTTATTGTTAATTAATAAATAGAGCTAAAGTACATTGTAAATTAATAAAAAAAAAAAACGAAATAGACCGAAAAGCCCGGGTACCCGGTTTTGAAGAAAACCCGAAACCGAAAAAAACCGGTCCCAAAAAATGGCCGATTTTCGATGTCCTAGTTGCTACTTGACTTTGCGTTGAAGACTGATGAATTTCTGTCAAATAATGTTCATTGAATAAACCTGTGCCTCCATTGCGTCGTGAACTCGTGAATGAGTGAGTAGTTTTTGTTCACACGCTTGTGAGGCGTAAAAAGTGAGAGCAGTACCAACGTGCGGTGAGGCGCCGGATGTCGGCGGTCAGTGGGTTGCGGACCCGGACGAGGCTCTGCAGATAGTGTTCGATCCGTACACTCCAGTGGTTTGAGGTTATAAGGCTAATTCTTGTTTATCCTCGTTGCATTGAACTTGGATTAATGACAAAAAATGTATTTTGTCTTAGTTTATTTTTTTGTACTCTGTCTATTTGACCCAAAGGTTGACTGGTAGAGAAACCTACCTTGTAGCATTAAGTTCGCCTATATACCACTCTTGTACATGAAGTTTAAATAAATAAATCTGATTCTAGATGATGACCATGGTCTAGGTAAGGTAAGTTTAGGAATTTTGTCTTCCGAGCATGACCACTGAACTATGCCTATAGTTTTTACGTTAGCCCCCGAAATGCCTACGTGCATATTACAAACAAAACAAAATAATAAATTCAAAATACAGAATTTTTACGGAGTTTCAAGTGATTTTGTCACTAAAACCTTGCTTCATTATATTATTTGTTTTCAATAAGGTTTGTTCCCTCAATAACCGATACATAACGGGGTGGCGGCCTTGCCTTCGAACAACGTCGGAGGCAGTTCCCCCGGGACCCGGGACTGTTTAGCATTGTTAGTAGGCGATACCTCCGGGAGGCCGGGCCGTAAAGCGCACGGGACACTATCCACTATAAAATTCTGCTCAGCTAGCGATGGAATACATTATCTCTGCGATTTCATAGTGCCCTAGTAGACGCGGCTACACATCAAGCTATACATTTCCAGTATAAGCTGACCTCGAATTGTACGGAAATCCTATACAATGCGAGATCAGCATAAACTGAAAATGTAAAGCTTGATGTGTAGCCGTGTGTACCTGATTGGTTATGGATGGAAGTTTTCTAGGTTTAGTATGGTTTTCTGTACCTAGCTTACGTAGATCTGATATAAGTTGATAGAAGTCTTTGATAGAAGTCGTAACAATATTTCATTCGCAATTTGAGAATGTCGACTTTCAGGCACACACAAGTCTGACTGATGTCGTTGGGGAAGACAAAATGCGTACCTACCCAACCAGCAAAATTGTACTATAACTAAAGCTTATTTCGCAAAAAAGTTTTGTAAACGTGATATAACGGTGTTTATGGTGAGAGCATGTTGTATAAAGGTGTGTCACAAGACTTTTTTGCTCTATAAGCTTATACAGCCAAAATGTTCTATAAATTAGTGATGTAAACAATTACATTACCATTTTAAACAACCGTTATAGAAAAGTACTAAATAAGGCTTAATAAAAACATGTATACAACTACTTAGTTCTATAAACTTGCTGATCGTTGCCCTTTTGTATATAATTTAATCTATATAAGTTTACAATTTACCACTATAGGCCTGTCTCATTATTGGTTATTGAATCTCAAGAATACGACGTTTTTGTGATATTGTGTGTTTTGATGTATCTGCTATAGTACATAGTGTCATAATAGTCATGCCTCCTCAAAAATAGAGCGATTTGGTGATATAGCTGGGTTCGGTGTTACTCCTTATGTGTGAAATTTAAGCTATAAGAGTTTTTAAATCGCTGTTTATTAACATTCTTATACCGATCACGAAGACACTTATTTAGCGCAGAATTATTATGTAACAGGGTTTTAGATACCTTTAATACACTGTAACGAAACCACTGCTAGCAATCAAAGTCAAATCGAGAATGCAAGTGCGGAAAGTGGTTCCGTACAAAGTAATATTCTATTAAAAAAAAATCGAAAAGCAGAAAAGAAGACAACAAAGAGATAGTAAATGATTTAAGTGCCGATATGGCGTTCAGCTGTACAGGTGAAAGAACTTCTGAACGCTCAAGTGAACACAAAACCGAGAACATAAAAACGAGCAATTATGCGATGAGCTGAAAAGTTGGGCTATTATAATTATGACACATCACGCTCTAAGAAGTACAACTGATTATTATCTGAGCTGCATGATGATGTTTGTAATAAAAGAAACATTTACAAATTTAAAAAAAGAACTTTATTTTAAAATAAAGAAAAACTGTTCACAATTAAATCAAAAAGTGAATTGAATTTCTGTTCCTAGTCAGTTACATAAAATAATTATTAAAAATAATCAACAATACAGGGTGGAATGAACATCAGACATCACAAAATTATAATATGAATTCAGTCGGTACGTGATTCTAAACGTCACTCAATTTTAAAGGTACAGTTCCGAACAACGCGACCGCTACGCAGCCGCCGCAAATTCTTTTATTGTGAAGACACTGGAAAAGATAAAGAAAGAAGATGGGTTATTTTATCTACGAGAATTTTTTATATTATGATTTCAAAGGAACCCTAATTTATTTAATAACAATGGCGGTCACTACTTTCCCAATAGTAATAGAGAAGGCCTGTAGTCGCTAACATTACACTTTTTATTCTATAGTGGAAAATAATGGAACTAGTCTTCGATTAAGTTAATTTATTTTAAACAAAACTCACTAATTTCAGAGGGGCATTAAAAATATCGTACTCAACTATGCCTACTTAGTCAGTAAAATTGTGATCGCAACTCTATTTCACTGCCTGGGTCGCTACTACTAGCGCATTTTACTATGGCATGGACGCCATAATAAAAATCTTAAAATCTTTGTAAAATTACTTACCACTGTTTGGTGAAATAAGGAATGTAACACAATCACTATATCAACACACGAACTAAATGAGAATGAACGATTGAACGAATTATTGTGATATAGTAATGTAAAAGCACCACAATCACTATTACATAACATAAAAGTACAATAACAGAGTTACGCGTTACAACTACATCACTGTTTGGTGATATATCGCAGAGTAACATCAATTTTACAGGTCAAAAATGGTACGCCGAAGCTGCTATAGAACTAGTATATCAGCGAATAACGCTATATCTGCGCCAAATCCGGGTTGTGTAAACGTTCTTTGGTCTTTTATAGAACCGTTCACTAACACTAATTAGTTCTTGAAAAACGTTCTATGGGCTGCTATACAATAAGGTTTTGCTGGTTGGGTACCTAGAGCTACGTAGGTACTAGCATATTATGAAAGTTTCTCTGTATTAAATATTCATGTTCTTTGTTTGCTGGATTTGTTTCAGAATCACAAGCACTCGGCACAAATTCCCTCTGACTCCTCGTAACCTGTTTATGTTGAGCATGAATTTTCTGTATTTTCCATTTGCTTCTTGTTTGTTATCTTTACATCAATATAAATAAACGATGTCTGCATACACGGGTCGGTAATAAAATATCATATAAACTATAAATCTGATATCATTAGTTTAATTTCGACATGCCAAATGTATGTGCATTGACGTGAGCGGCGCGCTTGCCAAACCCATAAAAGTATCGGTTACAGGCTCCCGGCCCGTCGGCGTCGTCCGTCGACGGTCGGGATCCGGCGTTTCCCGTGATGGCGGCGATGGGATCCGACGCTGCAACCGAAGCCGGGACATTAGATTCGCATGGCGGCTGAGCCGGGCTTCCGCGTCACTCCTGCGCATGATGCAAGACACACGGCCGGAGCGTTTGTATAATTATTGTATTTTTACATAGTTTTCATACTTACATTTTGGATAATATTAACCTGAAAATGTAACATTCGTGCTCTCCAGGTAGCTATACTTTTTACCTTGTAATTCATGTTATTTAAGTTTTTCTGCAGATTTTTATCACTCTTGAATGTTTGTTTTTATTATTAATTCGCTGCTGCAGCATCATATTACAGTCTTCGTCTAGAGCTGAAACAAATCAGTCTTCAAACTTACAAGAGTGATTAGAGGAAGTAACCCTCCTCTGAGGTTTATAAGTCAGCCTCCCTTATTACCGTTCTTCAAAATTAAACGATGTCGCAATGGCGAAATAACATCGCGCAGCGCATACCCGTGGCATGTTCTAACATTTAATGCCCGGGCTATACATAATATAGGAGTGACGATCCTCAACCCTCCCTTACGATCTGAGTAAACTGTCTTCCTCCGGCTCACGAAGAAGAAGTCGGACGTCCTCCGGCCCTTCCAGAGGAAGACTGACGACCCCCGCCTACTCTGCTGCGATGATGAAGCCTGACGTCCCTCGACCCACTTCTACAGCCAGAGGGATGGAAGACGAAGCCTGATGTCCTTCAACCACTACTACTGAAGGAAGACTGAAGCCTGCCGTCCCTCGGCCACTACTACAGCCGAGAGGGCCGCCTTTCTCCTTTTCATCCTACGTTCATATTCATTTCGTTCACCAGCTTCTCTGGCCTAGTGAGGGTTTAGCTAGCTCCAGCTCCACTTAGTAAGGCCCTTTAAGATAGGTTGTGTCTTGAATATTAAATTCTGTTACTGTTTCCCTTCATTCCTTTTAACCTTATTGTGACCTCACAGTTTCCCAAAAATATAACCTCATTGGTTTCCCACCCCTAGGAAACTGTATCGGTTTCAAACGTTTCACGCTGAAAATATCTAAATACATAAAATAAATTAAACTTTATTTCAGACTGCAGACCGTGTCCGTTCTCTTAGAAAGTCTTTATATAAAACTCTCCAAAAGAAAGACAGCTGAGTCGTCACACAGAGATTGCGGTAAACAAAGCTTGATTGATCGCTTGACAATGCGGTTACGGATTTTATGGAATACGTATTTTAATTTATTCTCACACAAAAAAATATGAGGCTTACACCTACAATCTGTTTCTAATGTGTTCGTAGATAATTGATTCATCGGTTGAATTCCAACTTCTGTGCGTTGTAATTTTAATAGTCGATGTATAACGCACTGTTGAAATCATTATGTACATTATTGTGAAACGTTACTGTGTGTTGTTTGTGAACAACTAAATTAAATTCATGACCAAAATATGCACACACATTGTAACTAATTATTTATTGGTGGCACTCGCCGCTCGCTTGCGTCTGTGTCCGAATCCGTGTGGCTTTTGTCGACTGCAGCTCCTGCATTGTTTACGAGTCGCTGCCCATTGCTGCGGTAATCCGTACGGATTCGGCCGGATCAGAACGGCGACGCCGAGCGAATCGATGCGGACTGACGCGGATGTAACTGCGTACGTTCGATTAGGGACGTTATTTATCGCTGCTCTGAAAGCATTGTGAAGAGAAGAGATTTAGTATGGCTCTGTACGAATTAACTAAAGCTAGCTAGTGTTATTCGGTGAGTAGTGGTAGGTAAATCGCTTACACGTGTACAAATTCAATAATTTCGAAGAAAGTTAACTATATCGCTTAATTCGCTGAACTTTGTATGTATATAGGTACTAAGAAATGGAGAATTAATGTATTGTTTGGTTGACAAAGTTCTGCGAATGAGTGCGACACACAACATGCAGGTGTATCGTAACACGACGCGTGCTTAGTCGCTAAAACACTCATGTCTATACTTTCCTTGTAAACTTCAATTACTATTGAGTACTACTAAATGATTGGTATCTTTACGTATATATTAATATTATTAGTACTACTTAGCAATGATAACGGCTTGCAATAATAATAAGTAGGTAGGTATGTGTGGCACTAGAATCTAATCTGAGCAACGACGCAGGGAAACATACTGCAAGCACTGCGACCTAACATAGCTGTCATAATGACTACCACAATATTATAATAATAATAATCTTCCCGACCGTTTTCGGTCAAGGCGGCCAATCTAAGCGGTGATTAGCCATCGGCGCGGGAGATATTATAGTGCACAAGTGTGTGCGCAGGCACAGGTGCACTCTCTGTTCCTTCACTCTCATAGTCCGATGGGACGGCAATCCGACACGACCAAGCGCAGAACCTATTAGGATAAAACACCAATGAAAGACATAAGTTTAATATAGACGAATAATATTTAATAAAGTTCCTTCAGGAAGGTGTTTGTGTTCTACTGAGCCACACGCTATAGACTACACAAAGACTGCTCAATGAGGTCATGTGTATACGTTTTACTAAAAGACAAAGAACTACTTGTTCAGGTAGTATATACATTTTTGGTATTCCAACAGGACCAACGGCTTAACGTGCTTTCCGAGGCACGGGGGTGTCATACCACCAACTTCCAAACTCCGGCTACTACTGACGAATTTCTAATGGAAAAACCCAATAGCACTTTTTGCCCGGGAATCGAACCCAGGACCCCACGCCCTGCAGTCGCGCCGACTCGCGCCTACGACCACTAGACCAATATTGACCATGAAGAATCCGTCCTTGTATTAAATTTATTTTTAATTGTTTTATCAGCTAATAAAGTCGCGTTACGCAGCAACGTCTCAGTAGGTAACTAGGTGCGTCGTGACGTCGTGAGCCCATTCCCACAGAGATACAGATCTAAATGTACACAGTTGCCGAGCGGTGGTACCCGACGCTGATTGACGACGCGTCGTCCGCGCCTCTAGGCGTCGCGCCGAGGAGCAAGGCGCCTCACGCGGGCATGGACGTGAACTTGGGACGCGAGGCGCAAGGTCGGGGTCGACCAACATCGATCGTTTCGATAGGAATCTGCGTGTCACATCACTATTGTTTCCTATTTGTCGCGTGCGGCTTCTTGTTTTCTTATGGTTACGGGTAGCTGGAAGAAAAACAGGAAGAAATCGACGGTATTTATAGCATTTGTGTGCTGGTCATAACAAGCAGGATTCAAACGGCCACGCAGTTGTTGATGAAAATAGATGAGATATTCTCTTGTCAGGTTTGTGGTTGCGAATTCAGGAATGAGAATGAGAATTAAAACCTTGTTTTCTTGGCTTTGGGATAGCTGACCGATATTAATTAAAAGTGAAGGTCTGCCTAAAGAGGGATGAAAGAACATGCAAAGCTGACCTCAGCAAGAAACACAGAGATAATTATTATTATTATTATTTATTTATTTCAATCTTCTTTGGATCATAGGTACAATAATTAAACAGAATTAAAAAATATAAAATCAGCAGCACAATTAAAATCAACGTCAAAATTAAAATCACTAATAAAATTAAAATTATTAACAAAATAAAACATCAAATTAAAATCACAATTAAAATTATTATAAAATTAAATGAAATTAAAACAATATCTTAACATTAGTCAGTACGTGAACCATGCAGCAGTGGTTCACGTACTGACAGTCGAAACGTTCACTAAAAGCTTTCAGGATACTGTAAAGATAAGTAATTTCATTAAGTAGTACGTATCTAAATCTTTTAATGTCGAATGGTCCAGATTAGAGTACATCAAAGTCGGAGGCGTAAATTATAGGTTTATATCTATTTGCTCCAATGCGACTTTAATTACCTATCTCAGACTACAATATGGCTCCATATAAATCTAGATTGCCTAGTTTAAACACTAGAGGTAATACATGTAAACACCTAAAACATTTGTCCTGTACAGTCGACAAATAAAATCAATTACTTGATGATTTGTTTAATCAACACCGCGTGTTACCGGCGACGGCGGCTCCTAGCTCCTACCAATAACTCACAATTAGGTGTAGTAGTCCGGAAGCCCGACGTGGTCTATTAACTATGTGGGCGACCAAGCTGCCGACCCGGCGACCGACGAGCGGTGACCCGGCGACCAGCGGCGGATGGTCGTGGTCACGGGGAATCGCCGCGTGTCAAGATCAAAGGTAGGAGTTCGTGGTTTGTGTAGTCAACTTGTCAACAAGAGGTAAAAGTTGGCGTCTGTAGTGGTGAGTTCCTAATCCACTCCAGTGAATTGAGTTTAGTTAACACGTTCGGTCCAGTATCGTTGATTATATCCGATGCTCATCTTTCCTCCGGTGCGGGGTAAAAATTACTTTGCCAACCCCTGGTGCGGGACAGATATATTTGGTCTGCCGGTAAATATGAATGAGACGGTTTGTGTTTTGGAATTGCCTCTTTAAGTAGATAATATAGGTACGAGAAAATCTTATCGGGTTCATACGACCCGATGTCGACTGAAGCAACATTTTTACGTCTAGTGCGTTTATCGGTTCTGAACGACCCGATGGCTGCACTTGATTACATGATAGTTGAGCTAGTGAGGACCGTGTGCTTAGATAAGTGTTTATGCTAATGAGAAGAAAACGTGAATGGAACATGAAGCGATCCAGGAAAATGTTGTTTTAAGTCATGTGAGGGTGAAAAACCTATGAAAACAAAAAAGGCGAAGGTTCTCCAAGACACATACCTAATATTGGGTAGGCAGAATATATCTGACAATGTATATACCCGTCAACTGGTCTCACATTACAAGTTCTACAAACTGCAGCCATCAATCCCCAGTCAACAGATTCACCAGCACCGTCACCCAGTAAAGCTCACAGGTGAACGAATACAAATATTGGAACACAAAATTATTCATTTTATCGCTATCGATGCTTTTTTTTTATCATACACAACACTAAAAATTTACCTATAAATACTTTTACTAACCAGTGCGGATAACGGGTCATAAAGATCTAGCAGGCAGTTTGTTTTTGAAAAAAACCTACCTTTATTCAAAAACAAACCAGATTCTACCTACGATTTCTGCCTTCTGTTGAGTGTTTATTTGTCAACATATTGCTATAAGGATATATTTTTTTCAATACACTTTCTCGAAAACTGGTTCTTATCGCACTACGATTAGGTTCAACATGCAATGTGTTTCACACGCGTGGATTTTTTATATTTTTCCGCACACGTGCGGAAATTAAAAATTCCACAGATAAGTCCAAATGGGTTCAATGAATATAGCTATAGTCGGCGGTGATTGTTTTTTTTTTTAATCTCGGCAAAGAGATATGCGTCTTTAAGGCATAAATATTTTTTTAGTTGTAAATTGTGTTTATAAATAGAATATCATAGATATCATAAATAAACATGATTATTCAAAACAAATGTTTACATGTAAGAAGAAATTAACATTTATTAGTGTTCTAAATTAAAAAATATTTGAATTTTCTTTTTTTCATATTAGGCTGAATAGCTATCATACCTTTGCTTCTTCTACAACCTGGCGAAAGCAAAGCGCGGTAAAATAGCAAATTAAATCATAGTTTCTTATTAATTCCTAACAAAAATACTTTCCGTTCTAATATTTTATTTCTTCGAAAGTGAAAAAAAAAACGAAAAACGTCGTTTGATACGCGTGGGGATTTGTTACTGCAGTTCTCGGCTCCATAACACCCTCGCCTACAGCTCGGGTGTTAATTCCGCGCTCGAATGCAATAACACAGTTTCCCCACTTATATCAAAATGTACTATTATCATCCTATAAAGATAAGTCCTCCTAAATATGGGTCTTTTCGACCCAGCAACGCATCAGGGACAAATCGTGCTTTGGATATAATAGACCCCATGTCGCACCAACTGAAAGTCATTAAATTTGACTAACGCAGTGAGCGTGTAATAGTACATTATGATATAAGTACGGTAAGTTGAAAATTACAGCCGAGGCGATATTGCTAGCCCGAGCCGTAGGCGAGGGCTACAAGAAAGCAGAGGCTGCAATTATCAAAGCGCACGTATGTCATACGACGTTTTATAACATATTTGCGAGGAAATAAATAAAACTGCCTCTGAGACTTCTGGCGGTGTTGAATTAATACAGTCATCATTCGTTGACGACATTTTCAAATAAAAACAATAGGTACAGCGAAAAGAAAAAGCGCGCGGAATAATTTTTACTTGTTCACAAATTAGCGATGCGCGCGCATCAGCGCTTCTTTTTATGGTAAAGTCACAAAAAGCAGCCAGTATTACTAATAAAGTAAATTAATATTTTTGTTTTTGTTACAGATAAATGGTAATTTTATGTCAAAATTAAAGAATTAAATGTTTATTTATTTTATTTTATCTCCCAAAGTTAATTTTATTCATAAAATGTTGACCACTTTTCTGTCTTAAAAACTCTTTGCTAAGATTAAAAAAAATACCTTTCGTTTTAGACGGAGCATCTTGATAAACCGTGCGTTTTACATTACATTACCGCACAAGTCCGTAATGAGTTACAATACGATATTGAAATTGGTGAAATAAGAGACCCTTTACGAGCAAATGTGTTATAAAAATAATAATAACAAAGAAAATCAGACTACCTACAGTATAGAAGTCTATAACTGTTTTTTTAGGACACTAAATGTGGCATTCACACAAACGTCAACACTTTTCGCCATCACGGTCAATATTTACACTCTGTGACCGATGGTTCTACAAAATAATGCTTCTGGCAAAGATTAGTTTCTGAAGGATTTCTTTAAAAAACCCAAGAACGTAAAATATGAGACTTTAGTAAAGTTACCTTGAAACTAATTGGAGTGTGTTGTCGGTTACGATTACAGGAAGACGTAAACTGTGCAAAAGATACAATAAATCTTAGTTTACAGCAAGTTAGTACGTTTGTGGTAACGGAGAGACGATTAGCCAAATTGCGAGAAGATAAACTACGAACTTTAATGGCTGTGGAGTAGTCATCGTTAGATTGGAAACAATGATAGCGTCAGTAGTATTGTCTATGGCTGTCGCAGTCATATTTACTGCTGAAACTGTAAATAACTGTGACAACAGTCTATAATTTGAAAATATATCGCAACCTTTCAACATCGTATACCTGTATGGGCAACCAAGATACAGGCTGTGTCTAGTTTGGGGCCCACGGTTACTTCTACTTATGCACTCTATTAATTATCATTGTTTCTGATTGTGTGTTTCCTAACTTGTGTGTGTCAATTAATTGATTTTATTGTTAAATAAATAGGTACAGTTACTTATAGCTGTGCTTAACGGATACCTTCTCATTAAACAGGTGAACGCACAGCTTGGATACGGCCCGCGCAGGATCAGCATCAACATCAGTTGTCCAGGATACTTCCTATGAGACTCCGTAGCCACTGCAACGCACACTTCTTATTATAAGTCATCGTCGTAACTGCATACAGATCTAAATGTACACAGTCTCCAGACATGTCTCTTTTCAGCCTTGTATGTACAAATAAGGTAAGTTGATGTGAATCCAGTGTAGTGTTGCTATTATTTATGTGTGCTTTGGGGTTTATATAAGGTAGTAGTAATTACAAAGATAAACCTGTTCAACCAATAAGGGTTGTTTTGAAACTTTCAGAAACAAAATCGCACTGTCTGGAACATTGTACGAGTACCTATGTATTTGCAAAGGAATTACAGACGTCAAATAACCGGTGGATTTCAATGTAACATTCATTGCCGACTAGGATGGGGCTATTAATAAAAGATGGCCCAATGAATGATGTTCCATTAGTGCCCCATGTGCTAATAAGATTTCATTTGTATTGCTTACTCGATCTACGTCTCGCGACTAATGATTAATATTGTCAAACATCTTTCTGAAGTTTCTTCAATAAAATGTACGATAATGTAGCAAATATATCATTAATCAATGTGTCTGCTGTCCCGTTCTTCCTACTAGATAAATGATTTTAGTGGCAGACTACGAGAATAATATCTAAACAAATGATGCTGCGGTGTCCTTCTAGAATCGAGATGTTGTTGCCGGACAGTTAATGTCATGAATTAATAACATTTTTATTTCGACGCGTAAGAGCCACCCCCATTAACTTTTGAGAAAGTATTATGATCCTTACTTCTTATGTGATAAAGACGGATCTTGTTTGTTAGTGATGAGAGAGTATCGGATTGTAGCAGTAATGAAGGTTCATTAATCGCGTTTACGTAGAAGGGAGGCGCGCGGCGCGCGCGTCGGTGTGCGAGCGGTCGTTCACTTTTAGAATATTGGTGTCGCTTGCTAACAGCTGTTTCAGGACAAATTGTTATATGATAGTTTCTGTGAGTTTGATACTCTTCAATTGGCTTAGATCTAGAGAATAAAAGATCATTTTAAGATGAGGTCAAACCGGCACCGACTATTTGCGAACCGGCTACGGACAGCGGACACTGACCGGTACTTCAGTACATTGCCTGTCAGAATCCGGTATCAGCAAAGTTTTATCACTAAAATATTTAAACTCGAAATAATACAAGGAAGCTCTTCTGTATCTGTTCTTCTGTTCTGTTACTGAATTTATATTGGGTAATGTACATACGTACACGCACTACGCCTTGGTTAAAAAAAAGACGACCACAAAGACATACCGTCTTTGACGACGAGTACCTCTTTAACAAAATTCACAATTTCAATATCGTCAAGAATTTGTTTATGAAAGATGTGGAAAATAAGCTGGTGAATACTTACATACGCCAGCTAATTTTACAGAGGTATTCCTGGATTTTGTGTTGACTAATAGTGATTGATATAATCTATGTATTGACGAATATATATTTACTAGCTTAACTTTGTTGAACCACAAAGTACATAAGCAGGCGGTTCAGCAGTAGTGTGCAACTTTGTAGTAATTCAATTATTTATTAAAATAATATTATTATGTACTTGGCCCAGGAATAATTTCCGTTTGTTTATATACTATTCGGCTCAGAGAAACAAACTAAATTCATTCAAACTGTGCCAAGTAGTTACTGTACTCTGTAGCTTAAATAACATCGGTAAATACGATTATTTTATAGTCTAAACTAGTTTGTCTGAAACCGGTGGGTAAATAAAGTAACCCTTTGTAAATAATGAGATTACGGAAAGTACTCCGGGCAGGGTTATCTCTGGCGACTTTTTCTCGGCGTTCAATTGCATAATTACTTTTTGTATCGAACACGATGAAACGATTTAGAAAGTCAGTGCTTTTGATTGTGTTTGATATAAACTTTTCGACGGTTGGTTAAGCATGGCAGCGCACAGGTGCAGATGCTGAAGGTATCCTAGCGAATATAGCAGCTGTTACGGATTTCGTTCTATAATTCATTTATTGTGAATCTGCAAGGGTCCGGATCTCAAATCAAGAGACAATCGGGTCACGAGTCACTACAACTGTAAAGTTTACTTAATTGAGAGCCGACGACAAATATTAATGATGTCGAGCGCGTCGAGCGAGTCGAGTGCGAGTGATCGCATTCATCGATGAAGTGAGGACGCTTTCTGCATAATCGAATTAGTTTAATGTGCTCTTTGTACAGATAGTATTGTACGAAAATTGAAAGAGGAGACTTAAAAATGTACCCATGAATATTATGGTAACCGTTAGCATATCTTTTTTAATGAATACCGCTAACTCTTCGGGGGAAAAAAAGCGTAATGCCTGAGACCCGCGGGGGCATGCCTGCAGTGCACCCCCGGTTCGCCACTTATGTTGAAGTCTCGTGTGAGGTCCCAGATTGCTTTTCGCAATAAATCCGGCACATATCCACAGTCGGGGCTGCTACTGAGACAATCGTACGGAATACCACTACACTAAACCGGATCTGGTAATCGAACCCAGTCTCACGCTCATTTTTACATCCTTTGAGTCAAAGTGTGCTCATGACCTTGCTTAAGGAGTAATGGTGAATTCGTTTTATAATTTACTGCAATGTTCTGTTCTAAGTCTAGATTGCAGCGGCAGTAGTTCTGGCCGTAACTTTAATAATGTACTGTGTACCCGCAGCACTGCGCCGCGAGGGGCGCAACCCGACCACCGAACTAGTTTAATTTCATGTGTTCATTTTAATAACACGAACTACGTAGGAGCTGCTGTAACTGTGTCCCTGCAGTTTAATCTATTTCTAGCTTTATTTATTATTATTTATTTATTTTATTTTTTTCTTGATTAACAAATAACATAGGTTTTTGACACCAATCTAACTCATAAGCTCACCTACCTCCCCGTCTCCCATGACAGGTACTCGTGGTCTGCCCAACACGTTCTTTCTTCCATTCTCTGTCAACCGTCCCTCTATCATTCTCTTCCATTCTTTTTACTTCTCATCCCTCACGCAATTCATCCATCTTTTCTCTCCAGTACTCTTTTAATTACATGCGTACTCATCACCAGCACACTAGATGTAACAATAAAAAATATAAAAGTATATGTGACAGCTTACTAGCATCCTCAGTTATGTCAATACATCAAGTTTAAGTCGGGACAAACGCCTCTTTTATTGCTCCGCGCAAAATCTGTACTACTCCCCACAAACACATAATGATCTTCAAGGGATTATCAAATTGGAATAATCGTACAATAAAATGTATTCATAGACGGTGGTAAATCCCTCTCATCTATTCGCAGCTAGTCCCCGCGCGTGTGCGCAGTAACGCACGATGCACTCCCACGGGACTGCGCAGTGCGCACGCTTAGCGGATCCTAAGTTTTATTGTCTATCTATATTATAATATTTATAATGCACTTAATATTCATACCGTAATAATTACCGTACATACTTATGTCCGGGTAGTCTACAGCTGCTTGCGTTGCGTATTCAGTTGCATTTTCTTTGTGATGACGGAAGTTGTTTTGTTCAAATATTGGTATTTGTAGTGTTACAAACACCAATCCATCTTTTTAGGGTTCCGTAGTCGAATGGCAAAAAACAGAACCCTTATAGATTCGCCAAGTCTGTCTGTCTGTCTGTCCGTGTATGTCACAGCCACTTTATTCCGAAACTGTTAAGACTAAACAGTTGAAACTTAGTAGGTAGGTGTATTCTGTGAACCGCTTTGCGGTTTTTATACAAAAATAAAAAAATATAAGATTAAGGGGGTCTCCCCATACATGGAACTGAAACTAAAAAAATATTTATTTCATCAAACTTATACATGTCTATAGATAGGTCTTTAAAAATGAGATTGAGGTTCCTGAAACCATTTTTTCTCAAAGATAATTCTCTTTTGAAAGATAGATACTTACTTCCAAACTGGTAAAATGTGTCCCCCCCCCTCTAATTTCTAAAGTGATAAGGAAAATTCTGAAAAAAATATAGGATTATAGAACATAAAAAACATTTCAACTAAAATTGGTTTGAATAAGATTTAATGTTTATTTTTTGAGATATGGGACTTTCAAAATATTTTTATTATATTGTTTGGTGCTACGGAACCCTAAGTGCGTGTGAGTACGACTCGCACTTGGCTGGTTTTAATTTAATCTCCCAATTCAGACTTCTATACTGACTTGTAATATTAAATGATTGACACACTATTATCCAAATGTAGCGCCTGTAGCAGGTGTAGCTCATCAACTGATACCGTGATGTAGCGCCTGTATCAGGTGTAGCTCATCAACTGATACCGTGATGTAGCGCCTGTATCAGGTGTAGCTCATCAACTGATACCGTGATGTAGCGCCTGTAGCAGGTGTAGTTCATCAACTGATACCGTGATGTAGCACCTGTAGCAGGTGTAGTTCATCAACTGATACCGTGATGTAAATAAAATGTAATGAAATGAAATGAAATTTATTTGCTAGAATTGTAGTACATTATAGATGGTCTAGTTTTATTACAGTTGCTCACACAATTCGCTAAAACTAGCATGCAAAATTAAAGTATAGGTACATTACATTAATACAATAAGCGCCTGTAGCGCCTGTAGCAGGTGTAGCTCATCAACTGATACCGTGATGTAGCGCCTTAACAGGTGTAGCTGATCAACTGATACCGTGACGCTAGAATCTCATTCAAAACCAGTAAGTACTTATTGTGTCCAATCGTCTATAGTTCGGCACACAATTATTAATCACTGTCAAAGCGGGTTCGTAGTCGACTAGTCGGAACAGAGATATCGATTCCTTCAAATAGTAAAACAAACTGTGAAATACACGTTCATCCGGAATAGAAACATTATTGCTATGGAAAAGTTTACAGATAGTAAGTACCTAGTGACATAAACCCCAAAATAAATAATTTACTTATAAAAGAAACGTTTAAAAATATATAGAATAATAAAAATGATACATAAAGGAAATAATAATAATTTTCTTTCTTCAACATAATTCAAGAACAAGTATCGAGCCAGTCTATATCTACATGAACACCTTTCAGAGAGACAATTTAATCATTTTCAAATTAGTCATTCTTTTTATTATCCAAATCCCCGCAATCTGTGCCAAAGTCGTCCCAGTAGACCTTCAAAACCTTAGCGACTTTAGTCAGGAACCAAGCGATCATGACAAGCACCGCGGCTACATCCAGTTGGTACCTCTCCATGATGCTGAGCTGTAGGGCGGGGGAGCGGAGGTGCGGGGCGCCGCGCGTGCTCATCACCACCTCGATCCAGTACAGCAGCTCCTGATTCACTGGTACTATCGGGTTCTGCAGGATTAGGGAGGCTTCCTTCGCGTTGCTTCGATAGCTGAGGAGATAATTATATTCTATTATTGTTGTCGATAGGCGTAGAAATGATCCGAAAAAATTGAATGTCATCCAACGGTAAGGGTTGATTTGTTACCTACTTTAAGATCTGTATTACTATAATCTATGCACCTTTGTAATCATTTATATGCACTATCTATGAAATATATCTCAGTACTACTCGAGCATTCACTGCCATGGTTTCACTTACCATCAACACCGCACCTTACACAACATTGGAGCAAAACTGTTGTCAAGTCAGGTTTTCCCAATTCACTGGTGAGTGGTATGCAAACAGCTAGGTACCTACCTACGTTTTACAGATAAGTCGTAAAGGAAGAATGTGGATCAATCTTTAATTAAGTAGAAGATTAAAGGTTTAAGATAATGGGAGGATTGCGGCTTTATACTTTATTCAACTCTTTGAATCATGATTATTATTGCTGCTAATCCAACGACGGATTCCGAAAATGTTAAAGTTCCCAAGAATTGGTGCGTAAACGCTTTAAAATGAGTTGAATATTTAAATTATTTTTCTTAAAAAATATTTTATCAGGCTTAAAATGTTTCGAGTGACATCTAAATTGAGAATCAAACAACTTTAAACTGTCAGCGTTATTTTCCGCTCGAGTGAATTTATTTTATTTCGTGAATAAACCGGGGAATGTATAAATCATGACACTACATTACCTCACTCACATCCTCTAAATGGCCCCATAATCCGCGACAAGATTGATGGACAGCACAAAAAAAATAAAAATAAAGCAGGTCTCTGGAGAATGGTAAATCATAAAGTAGCCTAGGTAAACAAAGAAGTGTTGATTCAGTTATCTAAAATGTCTTCAGGGAAATAAACTGCGGAATCGCCATAAAAATTTAGCTGAAATATAAATTATAGGAGAAAACTTTGAAACTCTGAAATGAACAAAGACCAGTAACCTATTTGCGTAACAATGCCTTTCATTTTGACAATAGCACAATTTTCAGCCAAATTTTTCATACATATTGAAGCAATGTATTGAGTGATGACTGATGAGTTTCCTTGAAAGTGAACTGAAAGTGTGTTACACAGTTGGGGTGCTGCTGTCATGTAACTCTTAGTGCACATTTACGGAGACGCAGCGCGTGTACCGCCGCGGTGCACGCAGCGCGTGTACCGCCGCGGTGCACGCGGCGGTACACGCGCTTATAGTCCGGGAAGTAGCGTTGCAAATGAAAAAGTCATAGTAAGCCGGCTGAAATTGACATCGATAGTTGATCTTATATGACTAATGAGAACCGACCGTCAGCTGCTTAAGTAGCGGTGGGTTTGGGTGTGTGAGGTTACGGAAGTAGTAAAAAAAAGAAAAAATTAAGTCAGGCGACGCTGTGGGCACCGCGGCGGGCGACGCTGCGGGCGACGCGGCGGCCAACGTGGCGGCCACCGCTGCTCCTCACACACCGCACCACGCGCCGCGTCTCCGTAAACAACATTGTACACTGCCATATGTTTGTGTTTGGGCGTGCAGTAACGCGGGCCGCTGCACGCGCCGCCTCTCCGTAAACGAAAAAAACGCTCAACGCCCCGCGCGACGCTCAGCGCAACGCGCCGCACGACGCGCCGCGTCTCCGAAAATGAGCACTTATTCTGGCGAATAACTACACACCTGTAGTTCCCAAGTATTTCCATGATGGCTTCCTTAACCCGGTACCCTATCATGCTGGAGAGGGGCACCCTGATGCCTCTCCCCCTGGCGGCTGCGATGTCTACAGTGAGCAGCTGGTCGCTCTTCACGGGCAGGCCGACGATGGGCACACCGTGGTACATCGCCTCCATGTACGACAGGAACCCGCCGTGCGTGATCATCATCACGGTGTTGGGGTGTTCTGGTGATGAAGAGGCACATTTTGTTCAGTATTGGATTGACTCGATAACTATCCAGTTCTCATTTGTTGTAATACGCGTTGATGTAATCCTAAGCAAGCTTTGAGTGTCCACGTATGGTGTGCACATAATATTATAGCACTCATTTGAGTGTCCACGTATGGTGTGCACATAATAAAATAGCACTGTTGGAAAATAAACTGTCGGCGCTGAGCAGAGCTTTGAAAATTCGACAATTCGATTTTATTGGGGCTAGTAAGTGCTAGTGAAAATGAGCGTTTGTGCACTTTAGTTTCACGCTTAGCATTTTGTCCATACTCGTAGCATGCAGATAGATCTGTTGTAACAGTTTGACTGCGACAGTGTGTTTATTCCGCAGCAGTAAGGGCGGATTACGCAGTTTAAGTATTTTTTTCTGACGCGTGATTGACCTTACATGAATCTGTTGGTTGTTGTTTACAGTAAGTTTTGCTCACATGTTTGTAGTGGGCTCGGCCGCGGGTTGTGAGTGCGGGGGGTGTGGCAGTCCCGACCCGTGTCAGTCACGTTTAGTTGACTTGTTCATTCACGATCACAGCACGGTCAACAATAATAAACATGAGCGTGCCGCATGAGAATTGTTGTAATGTTAAAGATGAATCATCAAACATTCCCCATTACTAATGGAAAATATTACAAAAAAACATAACATGCATATATTATGTGAAAATAATTTAACAAGATCATGTTTTCGAATGGGCCATTAAAAAAGGTGATCTTGTTAAATTATTTTAACGATATAATTTAAGAGGTCTAGTCAATCTACGTAGAGGGCCTAGACAAAGTGAAATGCTAATAGGGACCACTAGGCCTATTATTGCAATGTACGTGCTGAATTTTGGTATGTTGTTAGAACGGATAGAGACACCAATAGTGTAACACCAAGTTTGCTTCGAAAGATCTGTGCTAACATTCTAACCACGTAGTGCTCGAAAAACCTTGAAATATTCAGATATTTGTAAGCATCTTGTTGAAAAAGGGCGAGGCACAGCACTTCAAACTTACAAAGCCATTGGCCGCTAGAGTACTCCATTCTTAATGGCCGCCATACACGCTAGGATTTGCATGACGATTATAAACTTATAACTTTACGAGCATAACCCAAGGGCATACCCTAGCTTGCATGTATGCGACTTGACCAATATCAAAATTGATATTCGTCAAGCTTTCGCGCAATGTATAAATCAGAGCCCTATCTGTGAAGGATGAAATGTAAAGATTATCATGACAAGAATAATATAGCTGCTGCATACGAACACTTTGTAAAAAATAAACTCAAGGACTAACTCATTTTTAACGGTTTCTTCGTATTTCAATTTCTAAAACAATTATAAACCAACCATTTCGTCGTGTATTGCCAGTGATGCCATCCTTGCAAATGAGCCAACCGACAGACTTGCAATTACGGATGGTTACTTTATATGTATCTAATTGCAAGTCTGTCGGTTAGTTTTGTGGAACTCGGTTTTACATGTAGGTTTTGTATGCAGATTTAAAATTCTCATGCATAATCTAGTGTGTGACTTGCTTTATACCGAACGTGTGTGGCAGTCGCGCATGCATGCATGCGCAGTTCCCAGTTTGCGGTTGCCAGCAAGGGCGCGAGGTCGCGTGGCAACGCATCGATTGGCAAAATGGCGAGTCGCAAGCGTAACGCCATTTTGGAAGATTTCATTTATATTTACAAGTGTGAACCATGTCTTTGGCGCGTTAAGTCCAAAGATTATCAAGACAGACATAAAAGAGCGGCAGCTTATAGAAAATTGATAAAAAAGCTCCAGGAATTGGAACCGACTGCTACAAAAGACGACGTTGTTAAAAAAATTAACACGTTTCGCAGTAACTTTAGACGAGAGAAAAAAAAATACGAAGAAGCGATGAAATCAGGAGCGTCTTCTGATGACATTCAGAAACCAACACTATGGTACTTTAATTTATTTGATTTTCTTGAAGATCAAGATTTTCCTCGAAACTCGCAGTCTAACATGTTGAGTGGTGAAGAGAATGACTTCAATGTGAGTACTGTAGCAACATATTACCTGCTAGCTGTTGCCCGACACCTTCGTTCGCGTGAAATTATTATAAAAAATATAACTTCCCTTTTTGAATCGAGTTTTGTTACCAATTTCAAGGGTTTTAATTTTTTTGCACGGAACCCTAAATATTTTTCTAAAAGAAAAGTATGCTTAGTTACTCCTTATGACATCAGCTATCTGTCAGTAAAAGTCGCGTCAAAATCGATCCTGCCGTTTCGGAGATTAGCCGTTTGAATCGGATTTTTGTTTCCTCAATTTTTCGCATATGAAAGGAAACTACACAATTATTAGACTGTCAGAAGGATAGTTGAAAACGGTTTTGGTTTCCTGGTTTCGCGATTTTACATTTACCACTCTCGAATTAATAAAAAAAAAACAACTTTTTATTGGAGCATTTACCTAGCCCTTATACGCCATGATGTGTTTATCGAGAAACTAATATGGACTATGCAAACCGTTATTACAACTGGTAATAAATGTATACGCTCCAACATATAATGTAGATATTCTACACAAAACTACAAATTCAAGGAAATTTTATCAATTTTATTATGCAAAAGAAATCCAAGAATATCAAGTCTACTTTGTAAGAGAAGTGAATCCAAGTGGCAGGATTTGTTGTTTTCTTTCGGTTTGCGATTTGTTCACAATCACTTTGCTATTAATTTACTATTAAAAAAAATAAGTTTCGTATGGATATTACAGACTGATTTTCAATAGAACTGACAGGAACAAAATGTAAACGCAGATCAGACCGGGCAACGTTCTCTGTTTTTCTGATATTTATTAATTTTGCAATTATGTAATTACACGCAATGATAAATATTAAAAAAAAACATGGTTGGTCAAATCTGACTGATGATATTATGGCTTAATTAATTCGGTCCTCATTGGGAGTGCATGGTCAGCAACAAATAGATATGGCTAACACTTTGAACTGTGTTACAAAAATATCACACATAAAAAGGGAAAAATAAATGCAAAAAAAAAACTAACGCCCCATCGGAAAGTCTTCCCTTTGTTCCAAAATCGATTCATATGTATAAATCGGTTTCTGGCTATAAACTGCTAATAATATCCACTGTCAACAAGCAGGTGGAAATATTTCCACTTCTCTTTTCCTTTTATTTTTCTGAACAATCTGGAAATCTTGTTTATAATTTTATTGTTCTAGGAAATCAACGACTCTATAGAAAATGACACAGATAATATGGGTACCACAGAAGATACTGCAGATACTACTGAAACACATCACACAACTGGTACTACTGAAAATATTTCGACACAAAAGAAATCTCAAGAAAATAATTCAAGACCAAGTAAAAAGAGAGCAGATCAAGATCAATTAACCAAAGATGTCTTGCTGTATGTACGAGATCGTTTAAAGCGTCATGTTCCCGCTTCAACACCAGAAGACCGCTACGATCTCCTTGGAAGATCTATCGCGATCAAATTAAGATCCGTAGAGAAGCGTCAAAGTTTAATTGCAGAGAAAATTATCAACGACACACTGTTCGATGCAGAAATGGGTAACTTGAGTACTGAATCATACCAGAGGACATTTTAACATTTATCTTTCTTTCCTTCACCATCTCTAAGTCCTATCTCACAAACGTCACGTCGGCCTCACGTCGGCTTTACGTCAGGCCTGTTCGTCTCAGATTCCACAATACAACGTAACTTCTCCTGTGCCGCAACCTCAGCCCTCAGCCACACGGCCACACCCGACACTAAATGAACATTTATTTTTCACAAAAAGAAACAACATGTTTTTTTTTTTTTTGGCTCAGAATTGCTGTAATTAATAGATGCATTCTCATTCTTATGTACCTATACTTCCAACAGTCGTTTATGTATTTTCCCTTTTGTTATAGTTATAAGCATTATTAAAGCTTGTAATGATTAAACTAAACTAATTTTTTATTATTAACATACTTGTAGATACTGTTTTTCCAGAGCTTATCACGTGTTTAAAGCTCAGACATAATCATTGTCGACCAATATCGGTGACACGTGACACCGTAGCTTTAACTGTCGATCTGATAGGTTACATGGTGTAACGGTGCAGGCGAACCCTAACGTGTATGTGCTCTACGACACTCGGTTATGCCTGTTGGTTATGCTTGTAAGTAACTGTCATGCAATCCGTAGTGTGGACAACGGATGAGGAGGAGGGCTACTACGACTGCGAAAGCCAACAAACTAGTCTCCAGAGCCCCAAAAAGAGCGGTCTGACAGCGTCGCTGGGGAGGGGGGGGGGGTAGCAAAAGGACAGGCTGGATCTGAGTGACATTGTTTAGGGACCGATTTAATGGTTCAGCATAGCGGGCTGGCTCGAGCAAGGGTCGGGGAGGGACTTGCTCAAGGCTCGGTCATGCGCCTTTAAACATTGGTAATACGATCCTAATTTCAATGCAGCTTGAGTAAATTGCTCGCTCATTTTTCCATTCCGTCTGAACTGACCCTAACTGTAAAGATTCACTTGTTTCTGTTCAAAATTGGATTGTTACATTACAGGCGAATGCTAAACAAAAATCGCGACATGGCCCTCCCTCACCGGGGGTGAGAGAGGGCCATGACGCGATTTTTGTATGTACCTACATAGCTAACTTGCCCTCTGGACCCCATTCTGAACCCTTCGGTTCTTTGCTTCTCAATAACGTAAATGCTTACTGAGCACAGCCAGCTGCGGCGCTTTCTCAATCAGATGCACGTTCCCGGGCACATAGTCCAACTTCCCCCGGTACCTCCACACCACGGTCTGCTCCAGCTGCCGGAAGGCGCGCAGCAGCTCCTGCTTCATCTCCTGGGGCAAGTCCTCGCTGACGGTGGAGCCCAGGTTGAAGTAGATCACGCCATGCTTGGCGTTATCCAGAAGAGCTTGCAGGTTCTGCACATACAAACACGAAGGTTGAGATAGGAATGAACTGTTCGGGGAGTTGTTCGTTTTTTTTTTCGATATTTATTGTTTGTTGTCTCAGCGTATCGATGGCCAAAGTTTAAATAAGCGTTTGTGTGTCCCAAAATTTAGCTAGGTGAACTCCGTTTACTGATGCAGTCATATGTGTCAAGTGCGCAGATGACAGGGGTAGGTAGTGCAAAATGGAAGGTGGCCATTGTCTGTGCAGGTCTAATCTGAGCCCACACCTGTCAAGATGTCGCTGCTACACCCTTCTTCATCACAATACTTTATTAATTAGATAAACGTTGCATGCCTGTGGGTGGTTAAGACATGGTTCTGGTCATGTGGTTTTTGTTGCAGCGAAGGCAAAAGAAGTAAAGAAATGTAAATGAGGCATAATGTACAGACCTAGTATAATTAATAACGTACCGTATTGTTTTCCAGAACTCATGTTAAAATAAACGTATTTTTTTTCTGTATTCGAACACCACGCGAAGGCAACTACATAATTATTTTTCTACATTATTATGTAAATAAATTTATTATGAATATTCATAATTTCCGTTCAGGTACCTAACTCTTACATAAACAATGGCTTAATGAAGCGAATAGGTTTATTCAAATTAACTGTTTCTATGAATGCTTAAGATCCTGGGTTTTATTCTCAATGTTATATTATGAACCTCAATGACTTGGCTTTTATATTTCTAGATAACAAATGAAATAAAGTCGTCTGAAAGAGCCTCGTTCTCTAGTTTTGTTTTGTTATTTATTTTTAGTTTCAAATGATTCCACGGGAGTGCAATAAACTGGCAACATTAACATAACTTAAATAATATGTGGAATAAATAGGCTTGAGTTTACATGTACGCACTTAGGCAGCATGCAAGTCTTGCCTACCTAAATCTAATAATACTATGTGTATACCTATCTGTACTAACTACTAACCCTTATACATATACGCACACAAACGTTAAGCTCATGAGACACGTTTATAGGTTTACTCCAAAATATTCCACAAACACCACTCTAAAGTTTATCTTTTACGAGAACATTTCAATTGACTCTGAAATAGACTCTAGTTAAATCGCGTCTGGTTGAACCATCAGTAATAGAAGTTTATGATGGTGTTACCGTACTGCCGCTGCCTCACTGTACTCATAAAACGATCGAGTTCTGTAACGAAACCGGGTCACGGGCTATCAGATCCATTGAATTTGTGTTATTTATTTAATTCAAGACGCTGAATTACGCACATCTATGGTTCTTGTAAGGGACTACTGTTTGCACACGGCTCGTCTTTTAAACGGAGACCAATGTTCATAATATGAAGCACCCTTCTAAGCTCTGCAGCGGATCGGTATCACCTCTCCTCACGTTTACTAGCTGACCCCGTTGCCGTTACGTTGTTAATATGCGTCTATACTCTGTAGGTGTAGTATCAAGTTTCACCGAAATAATCAGGAACGTCTCGCGAGATGATGCAGATATCGTCCAGTACACTTAAAACTGTGCATAAAGCGAGCTCTTACCTTTCAAACGCGGAACAAAGTCCTCGGTAGAAAGCTCGACGATCACATCGATAAAAGCGCATCACGCATCAACGCGCTTCTGGATTGCAGTCGGACGAATTACTGCGACACATCGAGTAATCGAATGAATGCCAGTTCCATTGACTGCACTGCTTCAGTAGGAACAGTAAAAAGTGCAATAAACGGTGTTACAGTCGTCATTTAGTACGATTTTGAGAGGAATTCCAATCTCGTTGTGTATGCGATTGAGTCGCGACTCAGTAAAAATTTAATCGAAGGCCAAAAGAGTGTTTTTAAATTATGTAGGTACGAGAAAGAAGAATGCTACAGTAATCAATATAACACGCCATACACACCTCTCCCTGTATCCATAATAAGTATTTATGGCTTCAGTCAGCTTAACTTGTAAGTAGTTTTTGAACTCTTCCATTAAATTGATTTACACTTCTTGCTTCGGATCAGCTTACTATACTAGTACAGAGTTATTACAAGTACTTATTCAATATTGTAGTTTGTGAAGTTAGGTTAGGTAATGTAGGTACCAGTTTGTGCTTGCATACCTAACATAATATCACGTTTGTATTTCCCGAAGGATGAGACAAAGAACGTATATGTACCCAGGGCCAGGTTTTCCACTGGGCACAAAGGGCACGTGCCCAGGGCCCCACTTATCCCGGGCAGGACCGTACGATACAAACATTTAGAGGCGGGGTGCAAAAAAATTCGAGCTCGCTTCACTTACCTCCTACAAGGGCCTTATTATTCCAAGTGCCCAGGGCCTCCAATTGGTTAAAGACTGCTTATACATTTTTTTTTTTAACTTGTATTTAATATTGGAAAGACTTCCGGAGATAGAATGAGTTACAAAGATAGTTCTAAAACTTAACTCACCTTCGGTAGTGCTACATCAGATCCTTGTAAGTGATGTCCCCCGACGTATTTAGCGTTGTGCGGCAGTGGCAGGCCCTGGCCAAGCAGTGGCTGCGAGTTGACCAGCAGCATGGCGCCGTTGTACACCAGCTCCTCGTACAGCGGCGGGGAGCACCCGCGGTCCTGGATGGCCAGCTGGTAGATCTCATAGTAGGCGGGGGACTCCACGTAGTAGGTTATGTAGCTGAGCAGAAGGATGGTGATGAGGAATATGAATATTATTTCCGTCATCAAATTTAACTTTATTATATCTACAGACGGCAGAATATCAAGCTACTCGAAACTGTCAAACTGACCCAATCAACCTTGAACTTAGTGCTTCAGCGATCAAGTTGAAAATCTAATAAAGAAGACGGATTCTACTTGATGTGCTGGCCGCTAATTCCACTGTTCAATGATATAAGGAAATCGCTGACAGCGATATCTTCCAGACGACCATCAGACGACCTACTTATACATACGTCAATGCCTTTTCCCTTCGTAGGAAGAGACTACAGAAACCCATCTGCTATGATCCTCAAGAACACCATTCATAAGTACATCAGGTGAAATATATACGCCGGTTGCGAGAACTACGCACTTGACTTTTCTGTAGGACACCACAACACCCAGGTCAGTATATTTCTGTCTAGGGCGACCATCTGCATTCTAAATACCTTAACTTAGCTGTCTTTCATTCATCTACTGGAAGTCAATCCCCATAATTGTGAAATCATCAAACTCTAGCCACAATCTCATCTCAACGACTGTCAAATATTTTATACAATTTATGACTGATTGATACTGAGATAAGAATGTGAGGAACTAGTCTTCTGCTGTATTGTGGAACATTAATACAAGGTCTATCAACTATAGAATAGATAAACGCAGTTATCTTTATCGAATTGTGTCGTCAGGTGTCCCCATTCATCATACTCGTTGCTTGCATTAACAAAAGGAAGTCTGAAGTGGTCCTTCAGCTGACAGTAACAGACGTTGCCGTTCTCATTACTACAGTCTGCATATTAAATGACAATTTAAAATAATTGGCGTCGTGTCTTCATGCACTTGTACAATAACTCTGGTGGGTCAGTGCCCTGCTTGACAAACGAGACACACTTTATGCACTTCTTATGTTCCTGGCAAGTTACAATCAATTTCTTGTCACCAGATAATCGATACTAATAAGAATAATGACAGCCCGTTATTGTCCCACTGCAAGACACAAAGAAAACCACACGCTCAATGAACAAGCGAGCATTGATCGCTAATTCATCATCAAGGCGCTATTTAAAATATTTTATCACCAGTACTAAAACAACCAGGTCCTTAGTCTGTGCTCTATTTATAAACTCACCTACCTATGTCTAACACGAGCTCATCGTATTGTTTTCTATTTATGAACTGCAATTCCTAACTAGGTTTGTTTTTTTTTATCACATTCCAATTTAACTTTTGTCTCTAAAGGGATTACAATGTTCAACGGTTAAAGCATTGCTGATAGAGAAAAGAATAAAATAGGCAATCTACACGGTCCACACTTTTTTTAAGGGTAACCTCATAATGTGCCGTTCAGCATCCAAGACATACCATCACTAGACAATGTGATTGACAGTAACAATTTTGGTTTAATCAGATTGGAAAGCCCATTCTCTGAGTGCGTTTAGGTACCTACTTACATATTAAATATCTATATCTACACATAAACAACGTGTAACAGAATAAACGCCAAACCTCTGAAGGGGTCATTGTACTCATCAATAAGAACAACTTTCACTATGGGACCAACCCCGAAATCGCGAAAAAATAAATCAGCTGTTCAGTACATTTTGTCGAGATAAACGGACAGAAATGTATGGGGCAGTCGAATTTTTTTCGCGATTTCAGTGTTGGTCCCATAGTGAATGACCCCTTAAGAGGTTTTGCGTTGACTCTGTTACACATTGTATACAAATAAATAAAATTGAAGTGTCTGTTTGTAATATTAAATTAACAGCTTTTTATTGAATGCATATGAAAGTATATACGGTACTTATAACAAAAACTCTTTTTTTTTATTTTTTGTCTTTCTGTCCGGGTAAACTCCGAAACGGTTGGACCGATTTTGACGGAATTTTACTGGCAGATACCTGATGTTATAAGGTCTAATATAGGCTACTTTTATAGAAAAATAATTATTGTTCCATGCAAAAAAAATAATACCCTGAAAATTGGTATCAAAATTCGATTAAAAAAGTGAAGTCATGTTTTTTATAATAATTTCACGCGAACGAAGGTCGCGGGCAACAGCTAGTCACACATAAAACTCGGATAAGCTTTAAAAATACTCAAAGAGAGCGAAAGTATCGGCTTCTGGCTGGGCATCACACATAACAACACAAGTAGCACGATCATGTGGAAGGTATATACCCACTATACCCACGCGGCCAGGTAGGCCTGTCTCCCAGCGCGGTACACCCTGTCCCCCACACTCGTCGGCAGGGCGGGCAGGGCAGCAGCCATGGGGTCCACGAAGAGTGCCGGACTGCTGGCCTCGTGTACCAGCTGCAGGTTCAGCCAGGTCGCGTCCACGGAGCTGTACCAAACCAGAGGACAGTCGAAGACAGCTGCTAACCTGGAAATGATAATGCAGTTTAGCAATGCTTTATCATCAACATAATTCAACCGAACGGTGTCTACTGCTGAATGTAGGCCTCCCCAGTCATCGTCACAATGACCGGATCGGTGCTTTTTGCATCTTGTGGCTCAGTGTACTGACACTTGAGGTGCACTAATTACTACTATAACTTTATAAACACCCAAAGGTCGACTGGTAGAAAATGCCTATGGCATTAAGTCCGCCTCTGTACTTTGTGCTTGAAGTGTTAAATAAATATATAAATAAATGAACACGTAATTTAACTTAGATATAATTACGAACACCAATTCATAACATTCAATCGTCACATTATGACCACTATATCGAATCTCTGCCGATCTACTCGTATTGTCCCGATATCCACGAAGACTAAGCCTCGGATTGAAAGCCTGATCGACAATATTATGACAAATCTTTTATTTGGCAGCATCATTACTCGTGTAATCTCAGACTGGGATGATTGGAATTCATTCCTCGATTGTCCTTTTCTGTTTTGTGCGCTTGCTTTGATTATGCTCTGATTAAACCCAAATAGATGTTTTATATTACTGTATTAATTTGTGAAGGTATACTGTTACAATAAAAATACTTTACGATTGATAAAAAGCTATTCGAGTACTTCAGTATCTTTAATTTTCGCTTTAAATTGGTAGACTTATAAAAGTTCTTACTTTTTTACCGACTTTTTTTTTTGTTTGTTACCTCAGAACTCCGTCACTTGTAAACCGATTTGAAATATTATTTTTTCATCTGAAAGGATATGCTTCCCGATTGGTCCCATAGAAATTTCATCAAAATCGGTTTAGGAATTTGGTGGTTTTCTTCACGTTAATTGTCACATCACGCGACTTCGCGTGCTGGCGCTCTGATGTACATCACGCGTCGTCGCGTGATACTTGCTAGTTAAATTTGACACACTTCCCGATTTCTGATTGAGCTGAAATTTTGCACGCATGTGTGTATCACGAGACAATGCAATATTATGATGACATGGAGCTGATCTGATGATGGACCTGGAAGGTAGCCATAGGAACTCTGTAATAAAACGACGCAACGCCTTCGAGTTTGGACTCGTTTGATTTGTCTTGACAAGTACTGTAGTTCTAAATGGTAACCAGGCTCTGATGATGGAGCTGGAAGGTGGCCATAGGAACTCCATTAAAACGACATAACCCCATCGAGTTTGGGTACGTATAATTCATCTTGTCGAGTACTTTGTCTCTAGATGGTACCCAGAGTCTGGTGATGGAGCTGGAAGGTGGTCACAGGTAGTCCGTAATAAAATGACACAATCCCATCGAGTTTGGGCTCGTATGATTCGTCTTGACGAGTACTTTGGACTAGAGTATTTTAGACTTTTTTTGTGTTTTTTTAGAAGTGGGTTTTTCGCTAACAAGCATCCATTATCATCAGAGACAAAAACGCTAACATTAATTTTAGCAACGCCTTAGCTGAGAAGTCTACTACTAAACTCTTCACTACCAACTGTCTAAGTACCTACTTATTAAGTCCCCATGATGGCCTACAACAGACTGAAGCTGAGAACAGAAGGTGACCTGCCTGTACCTGGTAAACTGCCGCGTATGAACCAGTTTTCAATTAGCACACTTACGGCGCCAACAGTCCAGTGTAGTACCACTCAGCCACTACGACGTCGAACTCTTCAGCGGAATCCTTCATCAGCGCCTGCACGTCGGGGTGACGTACTGCACGCTCTGCAGACCTGAAGCCTTCCAGGAGGAACTGGTGCGATGGTAGACGGGAGGAGGCCAGCTCCGAGACGAGAGGGATATTCTTAGTTTCTGGATAAAAATCTTTATCTTTAGCTTAAGCAAGTAAAAATTAAGTCTTCTGACTTGAGAGTACTATTTAATGGTCTGACCTAACCATTCGGGAATAACAGACGTCCGTCCTGTTAATGTTTGCTCTTACATAACTGTCTATAAACAAAGTATAGTGTAGTACCAACCCGTGCCATCATCTGCAGCTGAGCTGATGTCAATCACACGAAGGCGCTCACTCGCCTTCACTCGCGTGAATGTTGTTATGTAGGTCACCTGAAAAAGAAAATATGGAAGAATAAACAGGTACATTTATCGTTTTTTTGTAAAGAATATATTGGTCTCCTACATTATTTCAAAATAAATGATTCTGATCTGAGACCTTGAAATCTACCCGTTAACTGCTATTGAAGTTTAGCTGTAAACAAGTTATGGGCAGTTTGAAACCCCGGAGGTGAACCACAGATCTAATTCAGGATGTGGCGGTCGGGTGGTAACCGCTCCGTTATGTTCAACATCGTATCTACGTTGTTGGGACGTATATTTGCTACACAAATATGTAAGCATAATAATAGCTTATGACGAACGATGTTCATTTAAAGATTGAAACAGTAAAATAAAACTGGAACACTACTACGACCACAAAAAAATGAAATCAATAAAATGGTTCACAAAAACGTCTTTGTGATGCTTCATTAAACTTGTTTACTTCAGTATGGGACTGCCCTCGACCTTGTGCAGCCTTGCGTCGGGCTTACGAGCAATTAAAAGAGTTGGAACAGTAGCCAACACATGCTAGGGAAATGAAAGGAAAGCCAAAAAGTTCAAGGTCACTGATTGCATCGCATACCGAACACTTTGTAGGGATCACTCATTTGGTTTCCGTTCTTTGATTTGCACAAATCTTTCTCAGTTTTATACAGTCAACAGAATTGTCGATCTTTACCTTAATTTCTGATAAGTTTTCCTCCATGTTGGATATCAATTCAAGTACCTGTATCCTGCAAGGGTTGCTGGCGATGTGTCTTTTCTAGTGAAAAGGTGTCTATGAAACACTAATCCGTCGGGGAATACACACGTAATGAATGGAATATATGGAAAGGAATTAGGATAGGCTGATAACATAATATCTACTATTATGTTATCAGCCTATCCTAATTGCAGGCTAAACTAGTTTATCCTAGACCAAGCCGGTTCATCTCATTGGACAGAATTCAGAACCCAAAAAAAGCAATAACACAGCGACCAAGTCGTGTAGCGCTCGCCAATTGCTACCACTACACCGCTCGATTCACTTGCTCGCCTCACGCGGGTACTCATTTCTAACCTATCTAAACCCATTATTCAGGATGCCCTGTGATCGTCATTTTGTGATGAGCATGGTAACTTTGGCCTAAGTTTGGGTTTGGCCGGTAACAGATACATACATTGTGTCTCCCATTGAGAAGCGTCGTGACGAGGCGGTCTCCTAGCAGGGTGTGACTGCGGCTGGCGACGGGGAATACCACGAGCACCCTCTTGCACTCACTCAGGTGCACACACAACAACAACACATAACCAAACCACTTCATTTCTGATGATCACTTTCTTCGGATTTCAAGTCATTAAGTCACTGACACAATTAAATAATGTGATTAGATTATTTGGTTATTTTTGTAAATTAAAATATCGGATATTTAAGTAACAGTATATTTTTTTTATTAAATGTTTTTTTTTTTTTGTAATCCGTGTATAGTTTCAGTGGTGTCTTGTCTGCCTGATATCAGATAACAGTCGGTTGGCACTGCTTCGGCACAGACGCAAACATCGGTACTTCAGTATATAGGAACGTGTTATCTGATCGATAAAGTTTGTGTGTTTGTTTGTTGTTTTTAATGCACTGATAATAACTAGGATATTATGATTTTGATTAAAGTTGATAAAAATAAAATCTTTCCCTAATCTACGTATTATTTCTAGATTGTGAATAATGATCTAGGTAATTATTAAGGAAATGAGTCATGTCATGCAATTCGAAGGAGACATAATGGCCCATAGTACTGCTATACATATAACACCACAATATTTTAAAATTATGTCTTTTTCAGAATCTTTAAACAGTTTCGGCCGACCTCGTGAACTAGTTCACCATCCCAAGAAAACCCGTGAGAGAGATACAATATAGGGGCTGTCGTGTAATCTGTGACACAAGTATTATAGCTGTGGCGTGTGAGCCGTTATCAGCGCTGATAAGCGAGATGACTGATCAGTCGTGGGAGTCCCTAGTACTTCACTATCGGTTACTGATAACAGCTTCAAAAGTATTCAAAACAATAAATCTTTTCTGTAGATAACAGAATTCCCGAGGACTGTGGTTAGTCACTGGTCACTGGTCAGCTGATGTCGACTAGCTGTCCCGACAACGTGTTCGCCGCTCGGCCTTTCTCAATTTTATTGGAGCCTGTTCTGGCCGTTTTGACGATATCCTGCTATTATTTTTATTGTTATTACATACTTCCGGATACTGGTCTAAATAAACAGGATGTAATATTGCAGCTCGTACAGTATAATTATCACAATGTCCGCGAAAGCTTTACTTGTATATCTACCGATGTTTTAGACACGAAAGTAGGTCAAGGTTCATGTGAGACATTTGGTTATGACTTCCTTAAAGTGAACTACTTGGTGTACGGACTACGGACCACTTTCCTATTCGTGTGGGTGTCTTTAAACTGAGACTATAGTTTAGAACATGATGATCCATGTGAAAGTGCCCAGTGCCCAGTGGCAACATTGATACGGTGAATGGTAATGCTGATTCGAGAGTAGAACACCCGCTTCACTGCTATATTTGGTTACGTTGATCCATGATATGCTTTTAACATAACATTGCTTATTCTAGAACAAAATGATCCAAATATGAAACCCGTCAAACCAACGCAATGTATCACAAATAAAAATCTAATTTCGTTGAATGGTTACACGTTGTTATAATAAATCAACTCAGTATTTGGTTTCATTAATGACGAAGGAATCTTAATGAGGGTTGAACCCTATTAGATAGAATCCCCTCATTAAATAAAAATATCTCAAACCATTATTGTGTTGTCGAAATTAATAATAAGTTAATAACTGTTCTGATTTTTATTAATAGTCGAAAGTGGTGATGGTCTGATAACTTAAAAATAGCCGAAAGGATCGATTAGGAGTGATCAAAAACTTATCATTAATGTCTGATCGGCTTTTAGTGGCCAAATAGTAGATTATACAACAAGTGAAAAAAAGAGAATTTAATTCGAGGGACTAAGTTGGATCCCGAGAGGAGCGAAGGATTCTAGAGTAGAATCCCGAGCGTAGCAAGGGATCCTAGAGTAGAATCCTCAGCGGAGCGAGGGATACAAGAACCGAGATAAATTATTTTTTTCACGAGTTGTGTACTCTACTTTTTACCATTGACTGCGAGAAAATAAATAGAAGTATAGTATTTATATTTCTCGTGGGTTAATAATAACAACCATTGGGTCGATCTTCAAGGTTAAGCCGGGCATACCAAGGTCGGTTTGAGGATGGGTGACCACTAATACATGTCGAGTTTCCTCCGTGCCTTGGAAAGTACGCAAAGCCGTTGAGCCAGCTGTCATTTATAGTCTTTTGACAGTCGTTACAGGTAATCAGTGGTCCGAAACTCTGACAACCAGTCTTACCAAGGGGTACCGTATTACCCACCAAGTACGAACTGGGTTGTGTGTGTGTGTACCCGAAATCGCGAAAACAAAATCAGCTGTTCAGTACATTTTGTCGTGATAGGCGCAGAGAAATGTATGGAGCAGTCGAATTTTTTTTCGCGATTTCCGTATTGGTCCCATAGTAAAAGTTGTTCATAATGATGAGTACAATGACCCGTTAAGAGATTTCTTGTATGAACCTTATATAATCGGTAATATATTAAGAGGACAAAAGGTTTAGGTATATATAAACATTAAAAATTTATTGTAAAATTAGAACAGTTTTCGAAATCAGATGTTCTTGTCCGTTTATTTATTTTTTGTTCATAATTCGTGCTTGTTCCAAATTCAAAATGTTTTTATTCACTTAGTGAGTAATATAGCGTTTTATTCACTGTTATCGATGAATAAAATTCCCTTTTTCGAGTGGCAATGTTAAAAAGAACTTTATGTTCATGCAATACATGCAATATATATTTATTTATAGCGAATTACTGTTGAGTGGCTTGAAACTACGCATCCAATTTGCATGTAGCGTGTGAAAAGTACTAACCTAACCTATCCTAGCTTAGTTACTGCGACCATTTCGACTGGCACATGACCAACCGCCATAGTTCTACCCTACCTAACCCATATGGTCGCTCAATTTAGTATTATAGAATGTCATCATTAGTCGCCAGATGTTTAAGAAATAAACCAACATTGACCATCATCATTTTAAAAGCTAGCATGTCCAAAACTCCCGGAAAATTCCCAAAAAAACGTCTCTTCTCAATTTATAAAATCCTTATATTTACCAACTTATGTTTCAGATTGAGTCTCCACGACACGACACAGGGAACCCTAGCGTGGAGGCTAGTGATATTTCAGCTTGTGTAATACTCGCTTGAACAATAAAGCTTTTTATTATTATTTATTTACTTGTAAAACCTTAGATTTACCAATATACGGGGTTTTACAGTAATATATATTATAGTCACAGACTAGATGTATATATTTTACTGTAAAAACCCGCTGCACTAGCTGCAATTCACTGCTGGCTCCGCTGTTTCCCGATCATTATAATATGGATCTCTTCAAAGTTCGAGTGGCTCGTTTTCTTCTATAGGCGCGCGTGCTCCACCCTAGGCCGCGTCATCGCGCGCACATCAGGCGAGTGGCGGACAAAGGCAAGCCCATCTATACTAATATTATAAAGAGGTACAATTTGTTTGTAAGTTTGTATATAGAGGAAAATCTATCATCATAATCATAATCATTTATTCATTTGTGAATATGGGTACAAAAGAAAAGGTTTTAAACAATTAATAGTGTCCATTAGCCATATCCTACCATAAGGCATGCAAATTTACACAAAAATTATATAATATGTTTATCCTGTAAATATTCAGTGACAGAGTAGTATGCTTTTTTTAGTAACAGTGTTTTGATATTGCTTTTAAATATATTTATATCACTTATCTCTAGGAATGAGTTTGGTAGATGGTTATTTATGCGTGGAGCCATACATAATATATAGTCTGTAACCGATTTTGAAAAAATTGTCACTAAAAGGAAGCTACATTATCACCGAGCGCCATACGCTATATTTACAACGTGCCCGTGGGATAATTTCCGACCAAACCGCGAGCGAAACCGCGGGCAACAGCTAGTTTCCTTGCCTTTACAAATATACTTCAAGACAATTTCCTTTTCCCATCAAAGCATTACAGTTAATTTGCACACAGCGTATCTTGGCGTAATATTCCGGCTCCTCATAATTAACGAGTGCAATAACACTTCGTCATCATTACGAGGCGGCTGCAAGGTCTGGTGCTGCGCTCATGTGGGATGCCGGGACCCTGCGGCGAGTGGGTCAGGGTCGCAGGGTCCTGGCTCCGACTGGGAGGTGTCAGGGTCGAGCGTCTTCAGGGAATATGCGTAACGTCTCGATAAACACGGAAATGAAATATTAATTGGAACATCTGGTTGAGGTTGCAATTAATAGTGGTTTCTAAAGGAATATTTTGGCTCCATCAAGAAACATGTGCGGTAAAATATTCCAGAAAGTGTAATATGAAGTGAAGATGGTACGTTACGATTCCACGAATTAAGTTTATAGCCGTCGATAAAACCGATCTATTAACGTTATAGCTGCTGGGGATAATAACAAAAATATAAAATGTTAAGTGTAATGTTCAATGAATTGACTTCAACGAACGGAATTATGATTCGCTCCGCTATTAGAAGAGCGCCGCGTGAAGCTTAATTACAGCCACTGTAAGAGCATCGTTACTCCAAATAAATAGTCTGTTTCTGTGTGTCACAGTCCAAATAATCCAATTATAGTTAATTCGCCAGTGTCGCAGCGACATCGCGCAGTAAGAGCGGCTGTGTCACAGCTGAGATCCTGCCACGCTCTGCCTCCTTCGGCTTGCGGTTTGGAGATGACTTTGATAACCAATACCGTTAGTTTCATGCTCGTTGTTTTAACCTTCATCTGCACATTGTTTTGTCATGCCATTTGATGTTTTCATTTATTATATTTATTTTAAACTAATAGTCAAATAACCCAATAACAACAACGACAAAAGGAAAAAGGAACCGCCTACTTCACCAATGTCGCCCACAAACACTCAACCCAAAAAACAACAAACTCTAAGGTTTATCAAAGCTAACAGGACAAACGCATTCGACGCAATGAGAACCCGATCAAACTCTTTTACTATCAACTCTACACCCAAAAACCAAAAGCAACCAAAAACCGTCAAATGGGAAAGCCAACCAATCTATGAAAACCGATAAAAGGGAAAAGTACAACCTCCCCCAAGACGACTGGTCCTCGTGGGGGATAGAGACCACACACGTCTCTCCACCAATACAGGAAAACAAATTCAGAAAATCAAAAATTTATAAAACTTCTGGAACAAAGAAATCACTTGATAAACGCAAGAGATGCAAAAGACAGAAGAAGGCAAGTAACTGAAATTAGTAAACGAATTAAAGAAATCATAAATAAGAAAGGATGTGAAGAGAAGAAGGATAGAAACTATAGAAAAGTACATAATCAGAGAATACAATTAAAAGTCAGCTAAAATTCACTGCAACTATCAGAATTGAACCGAGAAAATGGCTAACAACCGAATGAACTAAGGAAAGAGGAAGACCACAGAAAAGGTGGGATGATTATATCAGACAAGTAGCAGGAGTGATGTGGAACAGAGCAGCCCAAGACAGACATGCATGGAAAAGGTCAGAGGAGACCTTTTCCGACTGGCAAACAGAATATATATGCAGACTACAGTATCCAAGAAGCAAATTCTAGATTATTAGACTAAGTTTTAAGTTTTCAATTTTTTATATGTAATAGTTATGTAGTAGTTAGATCTGAATAAAAGGCTATATTATTATTATTATGTGTTAAGCCCCTTTATGAATTCCATGGCCTATTTTCATAGAACCATTCACTCCGCCAGCAAGCTGCGTGGTAACAACCATAATTCTTTTTAAACAATAAAATTGAGTGAAAAATAAATCTTAGAAGAAACACAGAAGTTTTAAGACACACAATGAGTTGCCTTTACAACTTGAACTAACACAATACTTTATAAAAAATTCCAAATTTGTAAATAACACGTGTTTGTTTTATTTAGGGTCTAAACAACAACACTATTAAATATTCATACAAATCCACCACAGTGCAACACTCCTTCAACACAATCGTACATTTTGTGTATGAACTATCGCACATTAGGGAGGGTCGCAAGTCACCCTTTTTTATAAAGTGTTCTTTTTTTATAGAAATCCGATGCACCGTGGGACGACCGCGACGCAGCTGTACTGTGTAATACGCTTAGTTTTATGAAGCAGTCGTAATTGAACAAAAGATAATCAATTACAAAAGGAGTTAATAACAGTTACAGTACCGAGGTGTCAACAAAAAACTGTCGGTCACTGTCGGCGGTGGGTGACGACGGCTCACGCTCGACGGCGCCTGCGCATGCCCGAACCAGAGCCCTAACTAGGTCACACCGAGCCGCTCAGACACTTGATACCTAAGTACGGCCTTAATAGCGGCCTTCAGTGCAGGCCTCGAAGAAACAACTGATATTTGTACGGCCTGCCGATATCAGCTTTAAGATGAAGTTAGTATTTGTACCTAACGGAAGGGAAGTTGGGGTGCAAATTACCTTTTCCTGAAACTACTGCAGAAATAATTAAGTACATACTTTTATACTAGGGTTACAAAGAGGATACAAGGTGTAATAGGAACTAGTGTGACTGAAAAGCTGAACGAGGATCATTTTGTACTTAATTTTTCATTGCTATTTTCGCGATTTCATCGTTTGTCACAATCTATAATATGAACAACGATCACTACAACCAATGACCCCTTTTAAGATTACCCACCCGTTATTTCAATTACATCATTTAGATGTAAGGACATCCGGATATGTCCTCCTACCTGGCAATAAATTTAATTGAAATATCCGTAATTGGCTGAAGGATTAGTTTACATAGTTTAAGATAAAATTGTAAAGAGCTGTGGATTTTGTGAATAATAAATAAATATTTTCAGTGATCAATCCGCATTATTATGTTCACATTGTAAATACAATAAAACACTTCAGGAGAAACAGACAGAGGCTCGTGCCACCATTATCAGTATTGCATTGCATTCATTGCTTTATCACAGTTATCAGAGCTCATCTAGACTAACTAACTTACCTACTACGTTAAGTCGGTACCTCTTTATATCAACCTATCCAAGCACTGTTGCAGCTTTCACCACATCAAGGCGACATCCCAATGAATGCCGAATAAAAGCTGTTGGAATTTCAACGGTCGTCGGCTCAGTTCCGAGTTCCGAGACATGAAATTCCAACAATGCAAATAGACTTAGGCATTCATGTAGACGTCGTCGTCTAGTATCAGTGACACAAGAGTCTGCTCGTCGCTAAGATATTTATTTACTTGTCTGAACTACAGAACGTACTCTGGTTAATTTTCTTGATTCCGCCGCACTTGTGCGCTAACTCGTAAAGTTATTACTTAATGAGTAAGTCTCGAGTTCTGATATATGTCCAGTTTAATGAGGGTAAGTAAACACCCGCCATGTATCATAATATATGCTTGAGCTGTGCTGTGAGAGGATGGACGAAATATGACGTTTTCTTGTTATTTCGAAGTATAGGTACTTTATTTAATATTTATTATAACTTCGTAATGTAAATAACGATATGTTATAGGCACGCTTTTGGTCCGTATTAGGTAGGTCGCGAGATTAAGAATAAACCATACAAACAGTAGGGCTTACTGACTGTCCGGCTACTGAACTTCCGCATTCATAAATAAGTCGAAATGCGGTTTCTGCTCGACTTTAACGAACATCAGACTTTATGGAATGCGACCGCAGTGAACAGTCCACAACATGTCAATAGGGACACGGTCGCACGACACACGCACGTCATCGCACGATGACCGATTAATATGTGCGCCGCCGCCGTCCGAATATAGCCGAGCGCGCCCGACTGGGCCCGAGCCACGCAAATATACGCTGGTATTTGTGGAGTACCTGATTTAGAGACGCAATGTGTTCGGAACATGACAGAATGTTGTGTACAACTGGACTGTTTACATTACCAGAAGTAAGGGTTGGTTGAGGCTCTCGAAAGACTGATTGATCTTTAAGTGATCAACGTCCAGTGCCCAAGGCTAAGTATTCGTTTCTTGGTAGGTACCTTATCACAACCCCAATAAAAAACAAAATCAATAAATTTTATTTGGAGTGCTTCAATTTAGAGTCAGGATTAATTCTACAACGATACCTACTACAACACTACGTTCATTCACTAGCATGCGACAGTAACGATAACAGTCCCGATATGTAAGTCATGATATGGTCGTGTAGGGCAGTGGGCTGTGGTCGCCGGTCGTGACACGCGATCTAGTGACGGTCCCGCCGTCCTGTCCCGTCCCGTCCCGTCCCGCCAACGTCACGTCACTCACGGGCGTCGCGTGCTACCGCGGGACGTATTTTATTCATGTGCTACGGTTACAGGGAATTAAACAATTTCGGTCAAAGATAAAGTGGTTTACATTGAATATTGTATGTAGAGCGCTCTAAATTCTAGCTTGAATTCTGTTACTTTTGTTTTTTCCAGTTCACTATGTTTCACTTGTGTCGAAACAAAAGGCAATTAAAAACCATAGTTTTTGAATTTGTATCAAGCTTTCCTTGTTGTGCACCGAACAAATCGATTTCAAGGTATTTTACCGATCGGACTACATCCAGAGTGCAAATGAGAAAACTCGGCGCTCTGCACACCTAGCGTAATGAATGCCCAGGCGAAAAATTAACGCCATCAACGTACGTCGAAATATTTTAATGGAATTCTTCGATACGGATACGGGTTTTAGGGTTCCCTACGGGAGAAGTTGTATATTTATAATCTGCATTTTAGAGGAGAGAGGATGGTCTCATGATTTACATAAACCGTAAGCCCCAGAGATTTGTAACACACGAGTGTATTATTTATTCAGGTAATGTTACTGTTTTACAAATTAATGATGCTGTGTCTTCTGAAAGGAGAGAATGGACGAAGAAAACGTGTTGCGCCGACCCCAAGTAGCACAAGGTAGGACAAGGGCAGCAAGATGAGGATGATACTGTATTACAAATTAATATATATGAGTAAGAAATGGCCGCGGAACCTTCTCCGTAAGAGCAAGTTATTTATTTGTTACAAGTTTTACGAGCTCCTTGATGGCGGACGTGAAGTGCGGATGTTTTATAGCAGACATATAAGTTAAACGTTCAGCTTCAGGCGGACTATTAATTACTCCGACACCGTCTAGGTGAACTCCCGTGATTGCTTGGCTTTGTGGCAAACAGTCTGATGTAACTCAAATCTATTAACGTTCTAGGTTCTTGGAATTTACAGGTTGATGGCAATGGCCGCACTCTCTGTTACATGGGAATTAAAAACATAACTGTCGGAATGTGGGTCCTCCTACTATAGATAATAGATACACCTCTGCCTACCCTTTGGAGACTACCGCCGTGATGTTATGTTATTTCTCGTCTTAATTGCTCTAAGTAGACAGTTAATAGAAAAATTGAAATCGATTAGAAAGTAAGACAAATGTGTTGTCCCGCGGCAGTTATCAACAAATACCAAACATTTCTCACGTGTTGGCCTACAGCCATCATTTGTATTGACAACTTGATGGCCGCTGTCGACCCCCGCGGGGGGTGTTTACTTGCAACGTTTTGAACGAATGTTTCTTGGTACTTAGGGTTTTATTTTTCCCTGGGGCTGCCTTCGTGGTGATTTTGTTTTGATTTGATTCCGATGGGTTTTGCGTTGAAACTGGTTGCGGCAGCTTTGGTTCGCGTGTTAGTAGACAGCACCTGGCTTCTTCCGCCAGAAATGATAATAGGTGGTAGGATTTCGTATTGAAAACATTTGCACCACAGACTTTGGGTACTTCCTGATTCTTATTCTATCCGGATTCGCACCTCGGCCTAACTCTTTACGGATTACAAACGTGATCTTATGTTGTGTTTTGATTCAGGATACGAAGAACTGCTTGTTAGTTTGCTGTGAAGTCATAAACCCCTCCTTCCATACCTTCTCTTCTGATATTCTTGATATCAACAACATTCTAAAAACGATTACCATTTAGATGAGATATGAACTTGGCACAACAAACAAGCATCTATTCTCCGCTAATTGACAATAAAGCGCGAGACATACGACTGTAGCGCTCATTCCATTCCATTCACTGGAGACACACGGAAGCTCATCAAATCTCTTCATTAGCGGATTATTTCCAACAAAGCAACAACTTACACGCTTCAATACGAACAACGCAGTCGTGCTGCATTGTAATCAAAACGTGAACAATGTTCACAGAACAAACAGTAGTTTTACAGAAATATTAAACCGGGATTGTCTAACACTATCCCGATGAGAGTGACCAAGGTGACGGATGGAACAGTAATTGAATGGCGAACAATTAGAGACGCTTATGTCTACCGCCGTCTAACTTTGCCGTCTAACTCAACTAAAGCATTTATTTCAACTTTAACTTTAATAGGCTTTTGATGAAGTAGTAATCGTCCGTGCCGTACTCTCTGATCGAAACTGTTAGCGCGAGGGTGTGGCCGACCCACAGTAACATGGGATAAGGACAAGAAACGATGATGATGATTACCTATGATGACTTTCGAAAATAAAATCTCTGTTGTTGTGTGTCGTGTAAATTTCTGACCAAACTCATTATTTCTCCCGTCATTAGTCACGAGGCGCACGGAAACAGATCGCTGATGGATCTCGTTGTGTCGCCAACAGGAACATTTTGGAAACGCCAAAAAGAGATTGCCAAAGACGAACAGAGTGGATCTTCTTTACCACTGCCTTCTTACTGGTGCTTGTGACTAACTCGCCAGTTGTATGCTGCTGGCGATGGTCCAGCAGTTCAACAGGTGATTCAATAACTCCGCAGTAGTTCCTCAGAGGTATACATTACTAACAGTCGTATTCACACTAGAAGACAATGTACTGGCATGTGTACCTGCGCAAACAGGTGGCGTTGTTGAAACGAAGGAGTACAACTTACAAAATTATAGTATATTAATACATACTTTAATACTGCGACTGAACTTGTATTCGTTTGCTGGAACTCTGACGTCCAGGTAATGGACTTTACTTTTACTTTCAGTAACCGAGTTCCATTCAAAAGATGACGTGTCGTGTAGTGGTCTTGAAATTGTGTTTGGAATTGTGGTTGTAGATCTTGAGTAGATAAGCTAATCGTTTGTAATGATTAGACCAAACCTTTTACAATAACAAGACATTCCATTTCTCCTATAATCTTCAAAAAAGTATCTATGTTCCCACTGACACTGATCTTATTACCTGCGTTCGAAACAAAAGAATTAACAACGAAATCTGGAGCTTATGGTTTCTCACGAACTATCGAGACACTTCAATAAATTGCAAATCGGAATTCACATTTACTTGCAAAAGATGACAGACATATCAAACTGCGAGATGATCTGTCGTCAACTTTTCTTAAGAATGCTCGTATGAAGCTCTGCCGTTGCCGTGATTTCCTGGTACTACGAAATTGCATTTTCGTGGTAGTGAGCTGAACAATGTACGGAATTCCGTGGAATAGGAAGCGGTGCGCCGCCCGCGCCGGCGCAATGCCGACGGTCGGTTGATGGCGATCTAGTGCTGTTGTATAAATACCGTCTTGCGTGGTTTTACCGCTCGTACTTAGTATTACAATATAACCGCCATTATGTAACGGAAACAGAAGAAATAAAGATAAATATAAACTTGTGTTTCAGCACGTTACTGTATTTCGCTTATATTGTGAGTAAGCATACTTCGGGTTACAAAGACTAATAGGTACAATTGATCTACTTGATATGAGGTGAGCCCAAATATGTTGCCTCGATAATAATATCAAGACGATCTATGGATATTAGGTATTCCATAGCGTCACAATTACACCTCACATGTATACCGGCTATCCAGAAAAATACCTGAGAAACATGCTAATTTCCTCTAAGCAGGAAATAAGTTCCAAAGACTAACTGTTTCGTAAGTTTCGACTCAGCTTGCGGTGAGTGGCGCGTCCGCGCGTCTTACGTACTAACTCCGCTTTTACTTCATCAATAAACTTAGATTCTGACTTAAAACCGACAGTTTAACGGTGTTAACTAACTTTGTATTGCGTATTTAATTAAAAATAATAATTTCAAAGTGAGCAACAGCTACAGAACATCAAAACTAAAACTCATTTATCCGAAACAATCTGAAAATCAGCACTTTTCAACTGTCAACAATTACAAAGGGCAGCCCGCGACAAGCCCACTGTCAAAAACAATAATTTCGAATATTTAACAATGGCTGCTTTTTTAAAACAATACTGGACAATTTTTATGAATGGGGACAATCATTTTTGTCTATTCCTATGTTGACATTAGTATCTAAGCCAAAAAAAATGGGAGAGGGCGCTGACTCCTGACATACAGGATACGCCTAGCTCAGGAGTCAGAGGCTTCAAACAAGTTTCTGTAACATATTATGGCAATAAAGAATTTGAATTTACAACAAAAAAAAATGTCTAGATGTTCTATGTGTAGATTCTTCAAGAGTTAATTACTGGACCTGCAAGTCTGGTCAAAATCTACATCTATTTGATGAACTGTCCGCTATCCGTAACAATGGAATACCTTTGCATGGATAGCAGGTAACGTTTTAATACCGACGTGTTGACAATTCTAGTTAAAAATTCCATCAGTTCCAGAACACCATTGTGACGTCCGTTATTATAAGCTGTGAACCTTCTAGGAAACTCGGAGGTAGCTTGATAAACTAAGTTTTTAAGCTGTCAGTAACAATAGGATTCCAGTTCACAACTTCACTTCGTATTTCTTAATGAGTTCCGAGAGTATTATACAAAATAATAATAGTAACGATTATCCGATCTGCTCTCTCTGAATCGTATTCATGACTGGTAAACGGACAAAACCTGCGAAAAGATCTAAACTTATGCCATGCCATTTGCCGTCTGACCATTATCAATAAAACAGTTAATTAATTATTATGAGATACGTTAGGAGTGAGTGAACAATGGCTTGCTTTGAACGAGATTTTTATAATATGTGCAAGGCTTGGGGTGACTCCAGGCATCACATTATTATTGTTAGCTATCAATCTACACCGCTAGGTATTGAAATCTCCGGCACGTTAATGGAGAATTAACGTTGCAAAGCTAAACCGCACTCAATACTCACGGTATTAATATTTACGAGAAGATTACCAGTTGTGTGCATGTGTTCACCTCTGACGCTGTAAATATTAACGCCTACCTAAGTACGGGCTTGCCGTAATTACGAGGGTATCTTCGAAGGTAAAACATTGTACCTGTGAGACATGATTGGTTGAACCGAGAAGGAATGGAACAAAAAAATTATATCGATTGATTGACATGCTTGGCCGTGTCAAATCAGCAAAAGTCAATTGATGATGATGCTTTGCCGTGGTCAAATCGTCATAAAATATACTCAAGTATATATGATGAATCCTACTAAGACGTTGACGGTTTGAGAAATGAAGACACCTACGGGGCAAAGTGATAGCCGACATCATCATTGTTTGGTAACGCAAATGTTTTTCGAAGCAACAAGTAAAGTAGTAAAGTTCTTCCGCCGCCCTCTGAAGAAGTTATTAAAAACACATTCGTCTATTACAACTATCTCATTATGAGTTTATGTTGTAACCTATCCTCTAAGTGATCGTATACATATGAGTACCTAGCTAATGGCCGGGTTCGCGCTCGCGCGCGGCTCGTGAGAACAAGGCACGTTAACAAGCTCTCAGAGCCAAACTGCACAGATGTGCCGTATCGCTGCTGCTCCACTGCTCGTGAGGCACTTGAGGTATGCAGGTCAGCAGGCTGCGAGTTGTGCAAGAGGAGCAGGCAGGAACATTAGTAGGAAGAAGAAGAGTGATTTTATTACGTGCTTATGTACTAATTGCGGGGCACAGAGAGGCTGAAAAAAAAATTATACCTTTTTTTTAATCTGAGGTTGTTCAAGACCATACCTGGGAACCTTCTAGTTACGGAGATATGGGGGTCAAAGTTCCAACTTTTTCACAAGTTTTATTTTGAAATACATGTTTTTAATGTAAGATTTTTACTTTAAACACCTCCATGACCCCCGTACTATTCGTATGTATGTTTTGAGTGCGTTACTGAGTCCTACTGTTACTAACTACTAACTTGATTTTTACCCCAAAAAAAAGTCGTTTCCCATCAATCATTTTTGTGTAAAGTTACTTAATTTGATGTACTTGATTGGTGGCCTCGAAAAGTCGTGTTACACCCTGTATACAACTAAAACTACTAAACTGTTTAAGTATTACTAAAATATTTAGCTTTAATTAGCAGTAGGAACCCCCACCCGCCCGCAAATACATGCACATGCGGAAGGTGCGATTGATATAATATAACATATCTCAAAGATGCTGCACCCATTGCCCCCCTCTGTATCCGCGCCTGCATGACAGTACTTTCATCTAGCAACTCATGCGGTTGTTATCAAGGTGGCACACATAGTGCCAGTTACACACAACATTCATTATCCTCACTAAAAGGAAATTATTTGTCACGAGATGGCGCTGCCTGCCTCTGTAATAATAAGGAATGTTATTCTGTTTCGAAAACTTTTTGAGAAAAACGTTAACTCACTGACACATTACCTACATACATAACACATGACTAGAGATCGGATATTCGGATGCGTATTTACCTACAGTATGTTTTCCCCGGCAAATTATACAAAATTATATAATAATAATAATTAATAATTCGCACTTTGACCCCCTACTGTGCAAGGACCCCCTATTAGTTTACATTAAGCCATGGACGAAGTGAGAGCGACCCGCACCCACGGTTATAGGTATCTATTCCTACAGTGTTTCTGTCTGTCTCACCGCGCCAAAGGACCGGGCTGTCTACAGAGCGTTAATCGGTATGGTAATCAAACCATGAAACGTTTGTTTTTCGGTAATTACTTTATGGAGACAAATTGTTTACGTTGAACCTTTCACTCCGTCAGCATCCCTTCCCTCCGTTATAAAGTTTTATAAATATTAAGAACCTTTTCCTAATTTGGGTCAAAAGTTTGATTGATTACGTTTCATCTCGGTGTAATATTTTAGAAGCCATTAGAAGTTTTTATTTGTTTCGATAGGTACACAGCCGACACAGGACAGCCGCTGCCGCCGCGGGCTACATTTTGGATGATATCTGATTAAATTAATGTTCACTGTTAATAGCAAAGGAGAATGCCACGTTTTCCTTCAAAACTTGGCTAGAACTGACAGAAGTTACCTATATTATGTATTAAGGGTTTCGAAACGGGGCTTCATAGTCCGTCATCGTTCTGGACTTACTTAATTGTGAGTTGCTCTTCATGAGGAAGGCAACGCATGCCGTGCGAAATTAATAATGTTGTTTAGTTTATTCCACTAGCCACAGAAGAACGAGCCTTGGTTAGCCTACACCGATAAATTATCATAATTACGAGAGAATAAATAATTCCCGCTTGCGTCTGCTCATCATAACGAGCGGCGCGCGCAGCATCACAACGCGCTTTCTTTCTACCAATACGCAATCCGTAAAAAACAAACGTCGACGTACATTGACTGGTAACTTACTATCTTGATCGATGGTTTATATGTAAATAACGCAATGTATGACCAAACGCCATAGCGCAGTGTACTTGAGGCGTCACATCGCCCAATCAATAGAGACACTCGCGTTGTTTGCACAAACACAGCAGACAGAAATATTCCTCGTCACATGACGATCCGGTTCCACGTCCGTCTCCATGTGGGCCGACCTTCATTATTTCGCAAATGTCAGAGATAACATTCATTGCGTAAGTAAACAAAAAGAAAGCGGCGGCAGCAAGGATGCGCCTACATGTGTGGAGCCGACAGACATTAATCTAGAGCGCTCAAATAATCTGCAAATATCAAGTTGTTTACGTACTTATAAGTTTCGTTCCCTTACTAAAGTCGCAGCGAGTTGCAAAGTAAACGTAAGAAGAGTTCTCCACGGTATTATGTTGATGTTACAGCTTTGTGAGCACTTGACGAGTTGTGACAGAGACTACTTCTCACACAGCCCTACCTATCTTTGTCTATTTTTTATTGACTGCAATGATGGTCTAGTGGTCGTAAGCGCGACTGCTGACCATGAGGTCCTGGGTTCGATTCCCGGGTCGGGCAAAGTATCATCGGGTTTTTCAATCAGGAATTTCTCAGTAGCTGCCACGGAACCTGGATTTGTGTCCGGTTGATGGCAATAGGCTCACCCCCTATGGGACTTAGACATAACTGGCGAAATATGCAGGTGCACTTGTTAGGTTCACATTTGCTTACCCCTTCGGGGACTACGAGACGTGATGGTATGTTAAATTCTGAAAGGTCCATTGAACGCGGAACTACAGCAAGCAAGTATTCATTTCCTCTTAGACATAAGTTTAATTTTTAAATATTTTTACTAAAGTAAGTATAAACACTGTTTAGACTTTTCCAAATCACTGTTACCTATTACTACTGGTACATAATGGACAGTTTCAGAGGCGAGCACAACCTAGAATTTAATTGAATTGAATTGTAGGCGGGCAGCGGGCACAAATGTTAGCCATTTACTGGGAAATCTGAATAAAAACAAAATAACACTTGTTTCTTACCGCGCAGTTCCCGAAAACATTATTTCGGCGGTAAGAAACACTGTTCGTGCTATTTCAGTCCAGTATATTGTAGTTATTTTCTCCATCGACAACAGTTTTCCACGTATCAGCCGGTAAACAACACTCGTGTTAACAGCTAGCTTTTGATCGGTTTTGACTAATACAAAGCTGTTTTCATTGTAACCTGACGACTATTTGAGGATTAAACATGTTTCCCCAGAACCAAAACCGTCGTTTTCGTAAAAGAGAGTGTGTGTGTGCGTATGGGGGTATTGTGTGAGAGTTTGTCGTAGAGGTAAAAGTATCCCAAACCCATAAATCGACACTACTGGTTAGCAGCTATAACTGAAATCTGGCTAAGAGGAAACCCCGATGTACAAGTGTACACACTCTGACGTCAAATGTTACCGATCATATCGGTGAGTGATCACAGTCACGATGAAAGTGACGTGTGAAACAGTATTCATGATAAATGTCTAAGTAGCTATGTTTATTGATAGTTTTTTCGTTTTCCGTGTGAGTAAGTGAACACTTACGGCCATTTGCATATCCATATCAATATTGATCAACGTAATGGAGAGTAATGGAAATGATAATTTATGTAAAGCTAAGCATGATTTATTTTTGGTTTCAAATAAATATTTACACGAACAAAAACAACATTGAACATGGTAATCTAAATTACAAAGTCAACAATCGTAAATCACGGATCCAATTCCGGGTATTTACTGTAATCTTAATCTTACTTAGCCTCTGTGAGAGGCTGAAAAAAATGAAAGCTAATAAGATGGTGATTGCACTGCGTAATTAACTTGCTTTGCTGCAGATGTGTGTTATCACTACTGCCTAAGGAAGTGCGTAAACATTTGCGTGTGCGTAGCACTCTCCATCCTCCGATTCAATTTACATCTCGCTTATAATACAGTAACTAGGAACTCAGTTAAGTACATCGTCTCAATACTAGCAATAAGATAGTTAGTATAAAGAGCTAATTATCGGGCGGAAGCTGCCATCAGATGGCTACCACGCACCGTTAGGACGTAAACTAGGGTAGGCACTAGGCAGAGTACCAGCCTGGGCTGATTAACTCGGACCGATGCGAGAGATAACGTGTTGCACAGGTTAGCACTCACACAAGCTTATAATTAACTTGTTCAAGCTCAATTCTTTGATTTACGATAGCCGCTTTATCCTGACTTATCTACGAAGATATCCAGTTTAAGATGCTTCACGGAACTTTGTAGACCGCCTACGTGTTTTTAAAAGTACACTTGAGTATTGCTTTTCAGCGAAATTGTCCTTACATCAGATACAAGTAAAAGCTTTGAACGAAACTTTTATCATCCCTTAAAACAAAGTTCTCTGATATTCGTGTAACAACGATATTTATGTAGTACATACCTATTAACGACTTGATGCTGCGACGCCTCCCGCCAGGCTCGACTCAAATGGCAGCTAATAGGATAACGGTCGGTTACCGGTGAAGGCTGCACTTTACGACGGGTCGCAGAGCCCGTAGATATACACCTCAACGTGGCGTTGGATGGGCCGCTTCCTGGAAGGTGGGGGATGCTATACTTGATACACTTTGAACATAGGAAATTTCTAGTCAAATGCTAGAATAGATTCCTATGTTCAAATCGTGTCGATGTTTTAAAGATCTTTAAAACTTTAATTCTGAATCAAAACTATAAAGGTGATAGCCTCACTGTAGCGTTTACAGGCAGTTTGATGATTTCTTGATGCTGACATGACGCAGCTCAGGCATGACAATAAAATACGCTCTTGGAATAGAATTCCCTTTTAAAAGTTTTCCTTTTCGCCGCTGGCATTAAGGATATCTTCCTCTACTTTTGGCGTAATCTCTGGAAAGGTCTCTCCCCAGAAACAAGTCCTATATTTACGGTTAAAGATATGTATTTCTCAAAAGAATTACAAATTCACTAACAGAGAAAAACATAAATAGGTTAACAATGTTATCCGCCAGTAAGCGAAGATATAAACAAATTATGTATCTTAAAACTACGCTACAATAATATTTCGACTTAGCATCAATTAGATTCATCGTTTTAGCATGACAAGTACAAAATTAACAAAAATATCAGAAGAACAAGTTACACACAAGAAATAAGAAATATCACAAAAGTTTTGGGCGATGAGTGTAGGGTGCAATTTAATAGTTGTTGCGTGTTTACTAAGGCCTACGACACAGTGCAGAACATAAGCGATTCATTAGAAAGTTTTCGGTTAATATGATGTGAACTTAAACATAATGATTTATTTTTGTTTATGTAGACTATCATTATATTTTATGTCTTTAGGTAGTTTGTTATAGAAGTTGGCTCCTTCGTACATAATATTCCTCTTTCCAAATTTAGTCCTAGGCCGGGTTAAGCAAATGTCATAGCTTGTCTTGTTAAAATGTTCTAAGTTTGTGCCCTTTTTGTAAATATAATGTGTATATCTTTAGTTAGTATTTTTCTTACGAGTATGTATGCATTTAGGTCTAGACTGGGCGCCACACGCCGCGCCGGTGTATTATAAACTTATTTAACAAAACAGCTGCCAACATTATGCAGTCCGCAACACGTCCGACACGGTACCCGCTCCATCCAATCACGCCAAACTGCCGGTAAGCTTCAACAAGAGATGACTTTTCCATAAATAACATCACCTGCACGGTGGGACCAACTTTAGCTACCATTTTGGAACCCCTCCAGTCTCCTGTGGAGGGGCACTCCTGAATTTGAACGGTGTGGAAGTTTAAATCTAGATATTGACTTGAAAAGCCAATGAGTTCTGAGATAATGAACATATACAATAAATATAATACAACTCATATGTTTTTCAATGTTACTTCAATGAATATGGGAGTAAACTTGACAGATTAGCACATATTACCCACGTCTGAATACATATCTCGAGTGAATATGTTGAGCTTTTTTTATTTCCAAATGATAACTACTACTGACTTCTACGAGAGTGATTGAGTACCTTAGAGAGCGTCTGGTATATTCCCAAACATAATGAAATATTAGATTTTTCTGTTACAATATTCTTAGCAGCTCGAAGATTAAATTCTTGTGCCCTATCCCAGGCCTTAGTTTTGTGAGATAAGTCATACATGATTGTTCATAGTGTAGTGATATAAATACAACAAGAGAACACTTCAGCTTACCTCTTGGGTGTAACTATTACATCTGCAAACAACAACATATTGTAGTTAACGAAGATAGTGAAAAAATCCGGACAAACATTATGTTAACATCATAGCCTTTACAAAAATGGATGTAAATCGAAGCCTGTTTCTAGAAGGTACTTGGTGTCCGTTGCAATCAACCGCCATTAATTGCTTCAGGACCGGTCGGTGCAGTGGCCAGTCCAGTCCACTGAGGTGGCGGTTCCCACATCGTAACGGTGCCGCCCATCTGCATCATACACGGAGTATGTGACGATGTGTCCTTTATAGGGTTCCGCACTTAATCGAAGCAACTTTTTGTTAGGCCGTGTTGGTTAATTCTTATAACTGTATAATAAAATCTAGAAATAGGCGAGGCATAAGATGTATTCAAATTATTATGATTACAGGAGTGCCGAAAGAATTACTTAAATCAACATCCCTTGACGATTAGGGTCAAAACCATTAAACAATTACCTAATTGCTGTCACATAATGGTATTAAACAACAACACGTAAGTAACATTACATTATTCAATTAACCCTACAAACAAATAATAATAATTTCAGATCAAAACCAATTATAATACCCTGTGCGCCGCCATTTTGAAACAATTAAAAACAAACAATGTATGAAGGTGTACAAGTTTATAAGTGAGGCGCGTTCTTCAGAACATGAGGCTTTTATGTCATAGTAAAACGTGGGATGGATGGATTTAATGTCGCATTACGTTCTTCATTATATCTCGGCTTTATGGCCAGATAGTCTTGGAATAACGTTATATCTCGAGAACATACGATGTACCGGGTGTACTACCATGTGCCTTGTCTTGTGATCTCGTATTTTTAACCTTTGGATCCATAAATAAAACAGCAACACCAATTTGTCAACACAATTTTTGATTTCTCATTTTCAACGTCACTGTTATTTTATTCTTTAAATGTTTTGAAAATTATGCTCATTTACAACGTCACTGTTATTTTATCCTTTAAATGTTTCTAAAATTAGTTTTAAATATATGGCAAATGAGTTTGTGTTAATAAAAACAAAACTAGGTACTGATCTTTTTTGCGTAAATTAATTTCATAAGGGTAGATACTACTCATCGATTTCTCTCTCCGTTGTATTCTAATTATATCTCTGAAATGTTTACGTAATGTATGCGGAACCAACAACTATGTATTTTTCCCAATCGTAGCATATTGTAATAGGTGCGTGTTTTTTGCGTGAGCTATCGACTGGTCGCTGATGGCTGGTCGCCGCCGTTTTACTAGTTTTTTGCTTCGTTACCTGAAGGTCCGGGGTTCAATCCCCCGGCCGGGAATGCTGCTCTTCGTTAGAGATAATGACTTGGCGATACGGGTTCCTAATGTAACGGTTTTTTACTTGTAAGTATACTTGAGCCTATGAGTGGTAGTTTAAGTACCTAAAGGAGAGGCTCACCGTGTGTGGTACTCGTTCGTAATTTGTTTGTTATGTAGCTCTGTGAGGCTAAAGATCGAAGCTTACGGTGTGTTCACCGGTAATATACTTTGTCAGTTAAATGCTAAACAACACAATAGGCTCAAACCGTAACTTGGGAACAGATTTGACCTCTAATACCACTCTAGCATACAAAGATACTGGTAGATTTGTTCAACATCTAAAGTAGAACAAAACCTACATTATAAAAACTTGTTTACCATCTAAGCTTAATCTGTGATGAATGGTTCTCAATCAAACTATAACGAGCTACGGAACCTAATCGTATACTGTCATACTTTAAATTTTGAAATATATTCCAAGAGAAGTTAAAATTCCACTCAAATATTATTCTTCTGTTTCAATATTGGATAAGAGAATTGAAAAAATGGATGGATAAGTGTTTTAAAATGGATTTGGTATATAAATAAATTCGAATGGAAATCAACCAGCAATCGTACCAATTTCTGTGAAGGAGTTGCTATTAAGTTCGGCCCAATCATGGTACTCGTATAATGAACAGATACGTGAATTCTGAGAAAACAGCATTTTATTTTAAAACTAAAATTCTTAAAAATATGTAGTACCTACTAAACTGTGTGAACGAAGGATGTCAGATAATAGAAATATACAGAAAACGCTTCTGCAACTAAAAGTTAAAATCAAATGACACGAATTAAGTTACAGTCCATTTCGTTGAGTGCTGTCTAGCCACCATACTTACAGAGAGAATCGGTCTGTCAGTCTTCTACACACGCGAAGTACCGCGGCTTCGCCTCTGTGTAGGGCCAGGGTTAGGTTTACATAAAGTTAGTTTAACGTTTAGCTCACACGACCACTTAGTGCTCTTTAGGACTTGCGAAAAGCTGTCACAGTTAGGTACTAATGACTAGTACTAAGCTCGTGTCAACAAGGCATAAGACTTCAGGAACAGCGAGTGCGGCCCACCGACAGTGTTACACAAAGTTGGTGGACGATCATTTGCCAAGTTGTGATTTATTTGGTTTCACTTCATTACCTCGATGAAAGAAGCAGAGACGAGGAAGGGAGGGGGGGGGGTAAAGTCCTTCAGTAATTACTTACTTTATTGTTGGAACAAACAACTAAAAAACTTTTTCAGAGATTGAGATATTTCATTTCGACGCAAACCCCGTGTTTTACTCGTCAATATTTACTAACTAAACTTTCTTTAAAGACTGGTGCCAGTACGTACAGTTCCCAAGACTCGGCGGCCGCCTCTTCGCGCTAAACAAAGTAATAGGAACGAGGGCAGGTAGCTGAGCCCTAACTAGGATTTTCCCATCATTACGTTTCATTTTAGAAGAAGAATAAGAATATTTTTACTTTAATATCTTGGTCGTCCGTGTTTTTTCAAACAGAAAGTTCCGAGTAACACTTGCCCTTCCCGTAGCCAGCATTCCGAGACCTCACTCTACCAACCTGTCCAGCCAGGCTCAATTAATCTCGCGAGCTATTAACATTGTCCACATCCCCTGTAATCATCCTAACGACTTGCCAGTCCGCCTGTTTGCCAGCCAACCAACATGGCGCCGGATGGACAACCAACTTTTTTGACAACAACACCGGTAATCGCCGGATGGGAAAGTAACACGAAATTACCACCGTATCTCATTATAATCGTGAGAACAAAGTGCTGAAGAGTTGTGTAGTTTATCTGCTCATCTTATGCATATTCATCACATTCCAGCACATCTTCACAGAGCCAATGTAACTGGAATTAACTGGATACTTCACACAACAACAGTGTGTACGAAGTACGATCATTGGTTTGTAATGAGGAAAAGATACTTACAATAAAACCAATTTGTCGCAACAGAACAAATTATTCTTTTTTATTTATTTTATTTTTAAATATCTGTATTTTTTATACCTTTTTTTTTTTTTTGTTTTCGGGGGGAAACCTTCAAAAGGCGGCCGGTCTTTGGGGATAAGACCGGGGAGTGTGGGATTTTTACCGCACTAAAACCACCCCGGTGGTCACCATCTGCACATGAGAGGAGGCACCGTTTCCTCTTAAAAGACCTGTCCGGAGCCCCCTTTGTACAACGCCTGAAAAGGCACATCCCTGGGGCGACTATACAGAAGTCTCCCCTGAGCCTCGCTGTGCAAGTGTGCACGACAGCACGTGACCACTGTGCTGCCGGTCATCTCTAAGGTCACTCGGTGAGCGTACAGAGTCCCCACTCTGAACGCCTGTGACCCCAAAGTCCCACCTGCTTTAAGTAATGCAGGAGGGGTTTCGGCGTGTTAAGCGACGAGGCGGTTGCCTCCCGTATTTTTTATACCTACCGTTTATTTTATTTACTTTTTCATGTAAAAATATTTAGGCTGCCTTGGCTTCAAGACAAGACAAGACATTTGTTTGTAGAAACAAGAGTATACACACGTACGTTCCGTATGTTTTTTCACGGGTGACCACTGACAACCAGTGCTGTGCTGTGCCCCCCCCCCCCCTTGCACAGCATCAAGCTGAGTGGTAACCTGTTTGTCGCCGCCACGACGAGCGAGCTGTTCACTTTTTTTTTTCTTTTTAGGTTTCCGTAAAAACGAGACCCTATTACTACGACTCCACTGACCGTCTGTCTGTCTGTCTGTCTGGCTGTCTGTCACCAGGCTGTATCTCAGCCTGGTGACACATATCTTAATCTATACATTTAGTTATGCGTTGTTATGTCATGTTGTATGATGCACGTCATGTACCTACTCTGTACTCATGTCCCTGCGACAAATTAATTTTCTTTCTTTTCTTTACTTAATCGTAAAAATAATTACTTTCGTGACTATTCTAATGGGTGCCTAAATCCAACAGTCGGAACACCTAATAGAAGCCATTGTTTCATAGATACTCTACTGTTATTGTAAATGTGAACGAATCGAACTATCCGAATACGAGAGTCACAATTCTCCAAATGAGCTAGATGTCTTGAAAAATGTATGTATTTATGTTTGGTCCATTTTCCCCGAAGCGATTGTTTATTCACGGGCCCGCCGCCAAGCCGGCCCCGGATGTAATTCGGCGACGAAGGCCGGGGTTCGGTCCCGTGCCGCGCATTCCACCCGAGGCGGTTCCGCACAATTTGTCAGGTAACCTCCTTAGTATTCAGCTCCAATCTGCCGTACCCTCTGTATCACCTATTTAAACACCATTTGCCTTATTACACGCCAGATGGTACAAGATACATTGTATCTTCTGCTCCGTATCTTGCGGAGTAAATAAACACATTACCTACTTTATGTATATTCTGCTTGATCATTGCATCAAATAAAGTGTCCAAAGACTGTATTCGACTACTTGTTGCAAGTAGTTGCAATCAATTCAGTGGAACAGGTTCCGAGCGCAGCACTATGGTTCGTCTAGAACAAGCTAGCTAGACAAAATTATTTGCTTTGATTTTTATTTATAAATGAGGTTAATAATCATATCTGTATACCTTTTTTGAGGAACGATTTGTAATTTGAGCGAGTATTGTGAAAAAAAACAGTGTTCAGTAATATTTACTTAATGTATTTTTTTAAGTTATAAAATAATTAAACTCTAACTTATTACTAATAAAACGCTTAACTACTACATCTGTCACTCATTATCATCAGATGAATCATCCATTGAATAGTCATGGTTATGAGTGGAAGAACTATGAAAACTAGAAACTATATTAACATATTGCTCCTTACAGCTAGGTTGAACTAATAAATCTAGGACTTCAGAAGGGAACGTACTCGTTTTCTTCCGGGGAATTTCTCTTAAACCGTTTATGGCAGGGTCAGATGTTGTCAACAACATATTAATTTTTATTTTGTGTGCTGTGTTCACGAAATCTTCTGCAGTCCTTATTCTGAGCCTCCTGTGCTTCCTCGGATAGCTGGCCTATAGGTAGAAGTGATGATTTAATTACCTCGCCACTATGCAGAAGTATTTTGTGAACTGTCGCTGGCATGTAATACCACAGATAGAGATTTACGTAAAGTTGTCTGGTTTCCTGAGCTAAGTTTTCAAATTTTTCAATATTTATATCATATCCCGATGATAAAGTACGAAGTAGTATGCCAAACTTTTGTATAAGTGAAACATCTAACCCTGAACTTCCATCACAACCCCACTTGCTGGTTAATGTGAATGACGTGCAAGGTAACAGGTTACTGACAACTTCTTGCAAACGAACGTCCAAACGTTTTCCAGTTTTATCTAGAACTGCCTGAACTTTGATTTCAGCACGCGTTTCATTGACAATAATTAGTTCACCTGGAGGATGAACCAGACAGCAACTTTGGCCTTTCTAACACTGTACAATGACGGAAATACCTTATGCCCTGCTCTGATGCTCCACTTCCGAGTCTGCTTATGGCTATGGCTACTTGATTTACTATTAACGTAGTACGCCAAAGCTTCCTCGCTTGTCAAACACCTGGGGGCACTTGCATCACTTGTTGTATTTTTTAATTGTTGATATTTTGAAGGGTCACTAGTTACGTACCTATTTAATTTGCCGTGCTACATTTCTCTGTCCCGACAATCGCGCTGACACTTCAGCAGCGTAAACTAGTTCACTAGCACTTCTAGACTGTAAGAGGTCATCTACGCGTCGTTTTGAGACTGGAATCTTCAAACTCTTTAGTTGGTCTTCCAGGGCCCGGTTGGGTTCCTATACTCGTACTTGGCATGGCTAAATAAACGGACACATCGAAAGATATGTCGACACCCTCCAGCCACGTCGAATTCTTCTTTAAGAATCGCTCTCGGCTTCTTCCACAGCTGCTCCACTTTTCAGCTAATTTTGACGAATGTTTGGAGATGACGACCTTGACGTCTCTCAAAGACTGCTCCGTAACCCCATCAAAATCATGCCTCAAATATAAAACCCGAAAGACCTCCTCATTCCGCGTTACTTTCGGGTATTTCAGCCATTCTTCGAAAAAGTCAATTTTTGAGACGATGAAAACTGTTAAAAGAAAAAAAAGTAAAAAAAATAGTTGTGCAAATATTTCGCAATAGTTTTTTCCACGAATTACTACTAGACACTTATGAAAATCATATATGATAGATTCTAAAGAGTGGACATGAGTGGACATGTGATTTTTTGACCATTGAATTAAAAAAAGTGGGTCAAAAACACCATTACTTTCTAAACCTTTAATTCAATAAAATTATAGAATGAAGTTCCCGTTATAAAAATCAATTTAAAAAGAACTACTTACCCTTACGTACACAATCCATCACAAAAATACTATCACAAATTTCTTTTAGCGACTTAAACAATATTATCACGTATGATGTAAAAATGCAAATGAATGCACTTTGAATTGTCAACATTTCATGTACTAACCTTAATGCTGCTCCAAATGAGGGTAATTATGAAAAATAATAGGTGTATTCCTTAATGTATAGATCTAATGAGTTCATATTAATAAGTAACTACTAGGAATTTAAGGGTCGTTTTTGTCTAGCTAGCTTGTTCTAAACGAATCATAGTGCGCAGGCCGCACGGCTAGCAGGTATTTGTCTCCATTTACGCAGTCAGGACATTAATAACCGCAATCACGCGCACTGCCACAATCTCACAGGTTTAAGATACCATACAATGCAGCAGCTTGTTAAAGCTCCGATACGAAGAAAGTTCCTGCGGTCCGGCTTTCTCATTTACATACAAGGGAAAACAGCTTCAACCGAAGCAACTGCCGAGCAACTGACGACAACATCGCAGCACAAATTACACAGATATATTCAGGTAGTTTGTTTTAGAAATATAGTCGTTAAAGTGTCGCAGTCCCAACAAACGAGCCGCCGACATTCATTAAATGGTACGTCGCGTGATTTATTACCACTAATAACTTACGGAATGCGACAAATATTCAGACAAGTCAGAAATGAAATTCATAAAATAATTCGTAACGTCAAAACGTACAATTGCGCGGACAAGCGGTGCGCGGGCGGCACGACACAGCGTGACAGATGCGGCGCGGCGCGACACGCGACCAACGGCCGCCGCACTATAAGTAGACGCGCTGAGCGTGACACTGAATAGCCCTTCGATATATCAGTACATCAGTCGCAAGGTCTATGTGGGCGCCATCCATGAAACGCACGACGCACGCACTCTCTCTTGGTGGGTATACTGTACGATTTGCAACACAAATAAGGATGAGTCACCGAAATTCGATATCATTGACCTCAATAGTGTTGCAAAACGGCTGCCGTATAAGAATAAACATGCGTCGTATAAGGATGAGCGCGGAATCCGTCGCGTCGAACTGCGGAGCCAATGTCTTACACCGCGACCTTGCGATTTGCGCCATACTTGTTTGTTCCACATCAAATGCTTGTGAAATGAACAAGCATTTGAGGAAGTTTTTGGTGACTCAGAGTGGATGTCGTGTCCTTTCGCTGCGTTTCCCACGTCGCATTTGTCGCAGCGGAATTTCCAAGCGACAGTTGTGACATTTTGAATATTAATCAGACGTTTGTTACCGTAATCCTATTGCATCATAAGTTAAACGTAATGTTATCTAAATTTTTCAACAATATCTGTCTATTATCCTGTTAGTTATGATGGAGGAAACAGATAGGTATGTTAGTGACACACAGATAGAGTTGAATCTACCTAATGTAAAAATATCCGGCGACTTGATCTTGAAATTCTAAATTGACTCCACGGCCGATGTCGAACAGAAAAATAAAGTAAAACCGATTATCTTTATTTTTCTCGGAGGTCGCTTTTCTCTATTTTAAAGTGCTTTCGAAACACTTGTTTCCATCAAGAAAACAGCGCTAGTTCACAAAATTGCGTTTTGTAAATTTAAAGGAGAGGAATTTCGTTTAGGTATCTACGCAGCATCATCTGATGATATTTTATTATACATACGAGTACATATTAACTGTTTTTTAAACTATTAGAAAACACATCTTTAAATATACGTACTAGCGAATAACACTAACCACACTAAAGAAATGTAGTGCGTCCGCGTCGTCGGATAGTGACACTGTGTCAGTCTGTGCGGCATCGTCCGAAAAGGCGCGCGGCGCGGGCGCCGACACCCGACGGATCACAGCGTCATGTCAGTACACTCGCCTTTATCCTATTAGCCAGTCGAACTGATGATTTATTAAAATTTTATAATTATTTTTAAGCTTAGATGGTGAACTATACTTATACATATCGACCAAGGATAGATTCGTCTGTATTTGTAAACGGCCCGGCAAATAAACATCGAAATAATATTAATCGATACGTATCTAGGCTATAGTCAGTCACTTTCAACGTTTTCATAAATGACCCAGATGATGGCATACAAACTCCGCCACAGTAACAAACCACTTCCTACAGTTAGCGAGTTATTTAGCGGACACTAATGACCTGCTCTGTGGCACGGCTGTGTTATTTCATCGGCCGCTGGAAAATAACCGACAATCTGACAAACCCGCCCTTCCTCCTCGAGCAGATACCTATCAGATCAACAGCAAATCTCCGCACCTGTGAGTTATCCAGCCATCACACTCTGTTAAACACACGATTTCTCTTTATTTTGCCAACTACGTAAACAAACCGATTGAAAAGATACGGCGCAAGTTGTATCGTCTTGTCTGAATGATAAGTTTCAAACTTCGCGAAAACATAATTATCATTCTACTTCATTCCTCTCCATCTTTTATTCATGTATTTCAATCAATCAAATTATTCTCGATCCATTAAATACATATATTCAAAATAGACAGGGATTTAAAATTCACTATGTTGGTGGGTACATACTACATGATAAGGAATACATTTAGGAAATATGAATATTTGACTACGGAAACTCCAGCGTCGTGTAGAAATAATTCCTCGTGCTAGCTGAATATAAAGCAAATAGTATGTAAATGCAAAGACATGCGTATGTCAACTAGGGCATCGAAAATCGGCCATTTTTTGGGACCGGTTTCTGGTTTTCATAAAAACCGGGTACCCGCATTTTTCGGTCTTTTTCGGGTTTTTAATTAATTTTGAATGTAATTAAAAGTACATTCTAAATTAATAAAAAAACCCGATCCAATTACAAAGATACAAAGAGACAATTAAAAAAAACAATATAAAAAAAAAGATATAAAGAGACAATTACAAAGGTTATAATATTGACCAGGCGTTCGACCAAATAGTTAAAATTAAGGAGACTCTGTAGCTTCTATCCATCACTTCAGCAGAACTACAGGCACTCAACAAAACAAGAAAACGGTACGGTAATAAGAAAATGGTACGACGCGACCAATCACTTGGGAGGAGCCACCTGACGATATTGACCAAATCTGGTTGACTTGGGATATCGTCATTTCGAAGTCTGAGATTGTTACAAAAGTCGAAAACTTCTACGGTCAGTTGTACGCATCGCATGCATCTCGACCTGATCCCATTTCACAGAAGATCTGCCAGAAGTCAGCCAAGGTGAAATCAAGGCGGCTCTTAGACAGCTTAAGAATGTAAAAGCCCCTGGTGAGGATGAGTTAACGACTGAGCTTCTGAAAACGGGAGGAAGTCCTCTATTAAGAGAGCTTCGGGAGCTTTTCAACTTGATCCTGTTCTCTGGGAGAAATCCAGAAGCGTGGAAAAAGAACGTGGTCGTTATTTTCCATAAAAAAGGGAACAAGACCCTATTAAAGAATTACAGACCCATTTGGCTCCTTAGCCACATGTTTAAGTTGTTAGCAAGAGTCGTCACAAATCGTCTAGCAAGAATACTCGACGAATTCCAGCCACCGGACAAGTCGGGTTTAGAAGAGGATACAGCACCAGAGATCACATTCACACAGTGCGGCAAATTATGCTGAAGTCCGAAGAGCGTAATCGGCTTTTGTGTCTTGGATTTGTGGACTCATAGTCCACAAATGCAAGACACAAAAGCAGAGAAGGCTTTTGACTCTGTCGAGACCTGCAGTTTGTTCTGGGGTATCTGCAGCGATGCCAAGTAGTTAATTTATGTATTACTTTGTGTTGGTGAAAATGTGCTTTATGCATTAATTTAGGTATCACTTTGTTGGTGAAAGCGGGCCTTAGGCATTAATTTAGGTATCACTTTGTGTTGGTGAAAGCGGGCTTTAATTTTGGTATCACTCACTATCACTACACCAAATCCAGAAGCGTGGAGAAAGAACGTGATCGTTCTTTTCTTTAAAAAACGGAACAGTACGAGTACTCCGAAGAGTGTAATCGGCTTTTGTGTCTTGCATTTGCGAACTATCAGAGAAGGCTTTTGAGTCTATCGAGACTTGATTTGTTCCGGAGTCTCTGCAGCTATGCCAAGAAGACTGACGGGGGATACTTCCAAGTACTGAAAAGTCGTTAAGAAAACGCCATAAATAATGACCGTCTAAACTTAGAACAAGCAGACAGAGCATATCCCATTGTGTCGGGGGGTGAGGCAGGGGGACGTAATTTCACCGATATTGTTCACCAACGAACTGGAGGATGTGTTTAAGACGCTGAACTGGGAACAGCATTAAGATCTACGGCAAGTACATCTCACACTTGAAATTTGCAGATGACATCATCATACTACGTGTTGTCGTATCAATCATGAATCGCTGCACGACTTACAGCAGATACTAGATGGCCTAGTTGATTCTTCAATACGCATTGGTCTCAGGATGAAATTGACCAATCCCAATTTATGTTCAACGAACTCGTCACCCCGGGATCTATTGTTGTCAATGGCGGTCCTCTCGAGGTTGTTCGAGAATATATTTACCTCGGGCAAACTATGCAATAAGAACAACTTTGAGCGGAAGGATAACAGAAGAATCCAGCTGGGCTGGGCAGCATTTGGGAAGCTTCGTTGAGTCTTTTCGTCAAAAAATTATAAAACCGGTACTTCAGAATGAGAATTTTACCAATTATATTTATTCTTGTGAGAATAAATAGATGAATAAGTCGTGGGAATAATAGAAAAAATTGCCTTACTCATGTTTCTACATTTTAAACGACCTACGACGTGTTGTGTGTCTGATCTGCGAAGTTCACAGATCAATAATTAAAGGATTTAAAAAAGAAACAAAAAAAAACGAAAACCCGAAAAGACCGGGTTTTATACAAAACAACCGGTTTTTTTTACAAAGCTAAAACCCGGGAATTCCCGGATTTATCAGGACCGGGAAAAACCGGTCCGTATGATACGGACCGGTTTTAATGTCAACGATACCGACGACGAGTGCGACGTCTGGGACACATCTCCGTGTCCATCAATTTTGTCAAAACACATGGAGAAAAGCACATATTTTCGGTGAAACACTATAAATTACGCATATTTGTCACAAATCATTTTACACAAAATCGAAGGCACTCGTAAAATTGGAAGAATCAGGAGACACGCCGACCACATAACCAATAACTATCAAGAAACACACAAGCTCCATCACATTCACATCATCGACCTACACACAAGATAACTGCTATCTGAGTCAGTTTTTCGATGATCTAAATCGATCACGAGACACATTCCGGTCATCGGTCGAGTTTTCGCCAAAACTCTCCTATTTAATGCATTTTTCACACAAAGCAGAAAAATATCGCTGCCTTTGATCTGTTGAAATAAATGGCGAATAAAATTAATTCTCTCAAAAATAATGTTCAAAGAGCTGCTAAAAGTGTACATTTTAAAGTAAACCGTAACAGTGGTTACAAGTACGTCGTAATTCATGCTGAGCCTCTCAACTAGTGCAGTGGCCTTCGTGGCCCCAGTGGCCTGGCAGTCTTCTCAATCGCCGCAAATATAAGCCAACTGTGTCAAATGTATTTATAATAATATATTTCAGTAAAACAGTGATGTAGTGTGGGATCAGTAGTAAAGGGGTCAATACCCAATAAATACTCTCCAGCCATCCAGAGATGTGCACAATCGGGCGCAGTGCGGGGCGCGTGCGGGGCGCGTGCGGGGGCGGGGGGTGCGGCGCCAACCCGTGACGCACAAGTGCCACCACGCACTACATAACTTTGGCTGTTATTTTTCTATTTAATTATTGAGAACGGAAATACTGACCATAAATCTAATATCGATTGGAATTGAATCATTCACACGTAGCTCCACCACATTTAGCTCTCAACTAGTTTGTACGAACAACATTGACGATTAGTTTAGTTATTTCCGCTCCGTTTCTATGTAGAGTGTCGTTTATTTATAGTTATTACACCGATATAAATATTAACAAGCGGTGAAATCGTATAATTAGCCGCTTAACTCATTCTTCACGTGTTGTCTCCGGCGGACGTTTTGACACGATAATTAACGAACGTTTTGACGGATACCGTCTAAAAGAACAAAACTGTCCACTGATGAACGATGTGAAAGTTTATAATTGTTCCAAATACTCTGTAATGTTAGGCCATACATTCTCATCGTCTTAGCAACGTCTTTTTTATTCAAAAACATCTTTACAAGTTATTGTAAGGCCCTGAGAGCCATCTCGTCGCATAAAGGATTGTGCACAAAACCGCGGAAGTCGAGGCACTCGTGTTGGTCTGAATGGCCCTCCTCTCGGGTCCACAGGTGATGCTGCGAGCCGCACCGGACATGGGGTCGCCGACCTCACGCGAGGTACTCCTGCACCGGGCGGTGCATTGATGCAATCAATATGAGCTCAGCGATCAAAGATATCGAGCGTTTGATCGTGGAGATTAATGCAATGGCACACGGTATGTGCATGGATCACGAGGTCTGAATAGCTACAACGGCATGTATACTCGTATACCAAATAACCATTCAGCGATTAATACATTTATGACGAGTAGGTATTATGCCCATACAAACATAGTATTGTTTAAAGCTACTTGTAACCAACCATCTATCTGAGGTGAGGTCCATCAGTTAAGATGGAACAGCATCATTAGTGACGTTCTGTCCTCATAATTAAATACCCACTCTACAACTGTCCACTAACCTTTGAATGTTATCATTTAGCAGCTCAGTAGAAACAAAACTTACTTATGGTCCCCGCTTGCTACGTGCAAGTCGTAATACTGTTTTATTCCAGACTGCATTTCGTTGATTAATGGCCGACCAGACGCCAATGAACGGGATTCACACCTGGTGTGCACATACATGTTATGAATATGATCGAACAAAGCCCCGGAAGCGGTGCGGCCTCTCGCTCGGGTTGCATCGCAGTAATGCGCGCACGATATCCGCTGTCTTCCACTCTTGCTCTCCTCCCGCCGTCAGTGGTCAGTGACCTGGCCGACCTCACATGGACTTGAGACTTGAGGTGTAAACTGATATGTAAACATATAACATAGAACCTTGTAAGGCCGATATCAAATTCAAGAGGTCAATCACATAGACCACGTTTGTGGTTCCTTTATGATTGGTCAATGGCCTTTGTAGGTAACTATTAAAGTACCAAAGTCAATCAAGCATCTTTAGCCAACCGTTCATCTTTGTATTAGAAACTTCGCCTGGACATCTTAACGCATTCAGTGCGGCGAACGCACATGCGCGTTTTTCGGACTTTTAACAAGTGCTCGCGGACGCGCATGCGCGTCCATTCAATTTACAAAACTATCTTCGAGTGCGGCGCGACGCACAGATGCGTTCATTGTGCATCTCTATTGTTTCGTAAGCATCGTAAAATAAGGATCCGTAAAGGTGTGACCACATCTGCTAGTTTGTTTAGCTAGTTACTTAATTATCTGGCCTTGAAAAAACTGACAAGCACGGAGAGACTTAATTGGCACACTCTCGTTTTTAGAACAAAGTAGCCAATCAAATGAGGTCGGCGGAACCATCAAGCAAAAAAACTCATTGTTTTAAAACTTAGCTACTAAAACGATATCACTTTTCTTTGACTTACTTTGAACGTGACGTCACAACAGTTTATGGTCTATTGTTCGTCGACCTATTGAATTCCTGACAGGTACCGATAACACAACTGTCTAGGGTAACAATGACAGTGATTAAATGACTATTACGAGGTAATAACATGAGACGTTATTGAATAATGTTTGAAATAAACATCGACCACCGTCTTAGCTAATGTGGATGTTGCGAAATGTGCCATGCGCTATGGAGAAGCTGATGATGGTACCTATAGCAAATCGATGATCAATGTTAGGTACATCGTGTTACTCATTCAGAAGTTGTATATTAATCACCCGTAGTCCAATGTGGGATGACACCTACTTGTTTGTTCATGTTTTGCAGGAGTCGAAGCTATTCACAGCTATCTTTGATGCCTCGTCTTCTCACTATATTCTTTAACATTGTTTAGGCTACCTATTTTGTTAAGGCTTCTGGCTTTAATGTTGGCTTCTGGCTTAGCCTCGACCACACCACTGTACCATACTAGTACCCGGAACATCAAAACATTTAATTTATCAAACCACCGTTATGTGGTAAATGTGAGTGCGGTCTATCTGCTTTTCGTTCCCCTGCGCCGGCGCAGCCCTGCTGGCAATTCCTCTTCCAACTGCAGACACTATCAATGCAAATGCAGTTTATCGCGCGTAATGATACGCTTCACTGACTCGGATGCTTCACTACTTGCGTAATGCATAAGCAATATGCAGATTTTGGTATGATCTTGTACTGTATTGGCAAGAAATGCACTGTTTCCACTTGAAGTTGCATAGCAACGTCGGGTAAGGATCACGTATCCGGTAGATGAAGAACTCATGATACTTGTACTCGTTTACATGCTTAAGGCTCTTAAAACCAGGTCACAGGGTCCGAATTGAAGATCGTCCGCATAACGAGTTGTCACGCTTCTTATAGCAAACTAATATGGTACGAAGGACCTCTGAAATGAAGAAGACTTACTAAGCTCGTCCAAAATCTGGCGTCGAATCGTCTTCATACAAAGACTAATAAAATTCTTGTCTATCAATAGAGTTCTTTGTTTCCACATCAACAAGAATATCGACTTATTCGTCAGTAATTAGCTCACATGTTCGCGTGGTCATCGATAATAGCGTAACTGTGCAGTATTGTGCCAATCCACACCACTGACTCATTAGCAGCACTTTGTGCCGAGACAAAGAAACAGACAAATTACTTACTAGCCTCCAGCCGGCCTCCGGGCGACCTCACAGCATACTCTATATAGGTCTAGTATAATGTGCTGCTAGTTAGCCATGCTGAGTATCTGACCTGAATATGTCAAAGACGCATATAATACCGATGTAGGATGGCAGACTACTACTATTAGTTCAGCCATGCATATAACTCGTGCATTTATCCGCGATAAGGCCATCGCCATAACTAGCTTGCTAGCTAAATAGTAAATACGACGAAGAATTAAAAAACTCGACCTACCGCAGTGCTTCACTAGGAGTTTACTTTCTCTCCGACGCCTTCCGCATCCATTCCAGTAGACAAGCCGCCGGCGCCGCCGGCCGGGATGGGATGGGATGGGATTGAGGCATGGGACAGCTTCTGTCGGTTTTCCGAGTGTAAGTTGTAATTGCTATTCCAAGCCCTCTATGCTAGGCTAGAGTGTGCATTAACACAAATTGATCGATTAGTAGTCGTCATCGAAAAATAATTCGTAACTTTAGATTTCTCTTACCCTTGCAGACTTGTCTGTTACAGTTTCCACCATAACTCATTCCTACGCAGTAACAAGGTTTCCACAACATATTAATATCTACCTCGGAGTTGTTAATGTATATACTGTCGGAAGTGATGTTGTCACCCGCTCATAACTCGGCTCGGTTCCTCATCGCTCATCTCTCATCGTGGCCATGTGACCATGCGCCCAAAGGGTACGCGGAAGAAGCCGCAGACTACAGAGTCAATATTGTGGATCTGTCTGATTTATCGTACGGCGAGGCGGAAGCCTGTCGTGGCTGGTGACATGTGTGGACGCACTGGATGCGCGATATTGATACACTAATAAAAGAGAGCCACTGTTTTCAAGATGTTTGTTGTATGTGTCTTGCTGAGTGATCTCCGTTGATAGTATGTTGTGATAGTAGGTACTACGTCAGTTCCTTTGGATGCAACATACGATGAATAACTAGAGTTGTTTGAGCTATTCGAGTCACCACTGCAACCACTCCGTTGTTACAATCGTCGTCGTAGCGTTTCGATAGCAATCTACATTGAGTCGGCCCTACACTTTGCGGCGTGTTTGTTATGATTCTGATGAAGGACGGTCAAATTAAAACACTTTGAAGGTTACAATGACTAACAACAAGAAAGAAACACAATTTCTCAGAACATTCTCATGTTTACAAATCAGTCACAATGTGAGGTCCGTTTAATTTACCATATCATCACAAACGAACGTGCCTCGTCTCGACTTTAGCGTTCATTAATATCATAACATGTCAAATTAGAATCTGCCATATCACGATGTGTGATATGGCAGATTCTAATTTCCCAATATGCACATGTCTCATGTTCTCGTTATTTACCGACGTATGCGTCCTAGTTTCTGTCCTAGTATATTATGTACTAGAAGGCGATCGCTCATAATCGCTGACTCATGGGACATAAACGCCGCTTGGCTTACAAATCGGCGAGTCTTATCCAAACGAGGGTACAATGATGAATATACATGTTTCATGAACCGCAAGATTTAGCTGGGTGGCCGATTTAGATATAAGTATGCTAAAATATGTAGTTTTCTAAAGAGTATGATTTATTTTTCACATCGTTTTAGACGCAATCATAGCATATTTGCGAGCTATTTATAAGAATGTATTGTGCCACAGTGATTCTTTTCCTTATGTGTTCGTGACAATATGTTTCCTCGTAGCATTTTATTATCGTTGTGTGGGCATCTGGATTTGTTTTTATTTTAAAGCCTTTGCAGAAACAACAAAGTCATAAAATCATTTATGATTTTAAGGCAATTTAAATTTAAATTGCCTTTCGATTCGTAAACAACTACATAAGTATTGTAGGTATGTTTAATGTCATTTTATTCTAACTAATATTAGAAATGCGAAAGTACGTTTGTTTGTTACCTACCTGTTCATGCCTAAACCACTGAACCGATCTGAAATTTTGCATACTTACATACGTTGTCAGGTGTACAAAAACGGACATCCCGAAAAAAAGTACTGTTCTCGCGGAAAACAACAATAATTTTCTTATGATAATAGATGGCGCTACGTGTCTTTCGAATCATGATTGAATTATAATATTACAAGCAGATTACAACCCGAATTGATTGTCCAATTCTAAATTATCGCGAGCGAAGCCGCGGGCAAATGCTAGTAAATGTTTGGGAAAATGATCGTTTATACTGTTTTCCTTTTTTCATTGCTGATAGTGTTTAATATTAAATATGTATTTACTAGAGCCTGCGCCTACCCAGCATCTTGGGTAACGGCGAGGATAAACTCGCGAGATAGGGGTCTTATTTGCATAGTAAGATGGACATAGCGACATAACGCCCGCGCCCCATGCCCCGCGCCCCGCACCCGGGGCACTGCCCTCGATGACCACCACTTGTAAAATAAACATATTTCGTGGACAAAGACAAAGAAAGGTTTACGATCTCACTCAATATTCCCCTGTTTACGTCCGCCGGAGATATCGTAACTTTTTTACCGTTTTCATCTACATATTATTTACATACAAACTAGTCAACAGTCCAATCTTCACGGACACCAAATAAATAACTACTGTTAATAGATAAAACACAATACGTGTACACATACATGGTACTGATGTAGATAATTAATTACATGGAACCGTGTGCGAACCTTTGAAAATTATATACCTAGAAAGTATTTCATAACTGACTCAAGCTGCTAAGGAAATTAATTTTCAACTTCACTGTGGTTCTATGATTCTATCAAAACGTTATCTATCAAATTAAATTGTAAGAATTATTCAAGCAATTTATTGTCGCTTTGTTTTGTTTCCATGGGACAATATTACTAATTGACACCAAGACATAGCAATACCATCGCTTCCACTCATTACTAGTTGGGTATCTCATTATGAAACGAGCGAGTTTTAAAGAACAGCTTTCTCTCAAATGATCACGATTAATTAGAACCATCATTCCATCGTATTGACCAAATCCAAACCGATAAACGTAGTTTAAGTGCTTTTGTTTAGTTCAAGATCGTTGAAAATCACTGAAGATGTGGCGTGTAAGTTTGATCATTATACATGCTAAATATGGTTCTAAAAGACGTGCAGCATTCGGTGTGAATACTACACTCATCATCCGTAAATCTGATGCTTGGATATTTTAACGTCTTGGTCCGGGGTATTAGAGACTAGCTTCTGCCCGCGACTTCGTACGCGGATCCTGTTGCTTTTGCCAGCGACAACGGGGTCGTCAAGAAAATCGAAGATCTGAAACGTCTGATGTAGAATTCTGAGGCCCGGGGACGGGAAAACAACGGGATGAGCGAGACGATTGAAGACGTTCCAGATCTTTCATTTTCGTAAGTCCACAAGAAATGCCCATCAGACTAAACAACTTTTGCTAAGACGTCATTCCTTAATATGTTATAGTGTCGCTGGGCTTTGGAGTTCCACAACAGGGTTCCAGATCTCCAAATTTATTCTCACAGCAGAAAATGCTCTTCACGTGGAATAATTTTTGCTATGACACCATTTTTATATCTCTTATACTTTAGCTGTTCTGTTGCGGTTCTGCATCAGGTGTTCCAATTTCCAAAATAAATTATAGCCCAGACTTAATACCTACACAACAAATACCTTTTCTTCCCGTTATTCTGCAGCGGATCCCAAGGGTACACTGAATTAACAATAATATTGCAAATAACTTTAAAAAATGCGCAATTCTCTATCCGTGAACGTCTCCGACTCGCGAGACAATGCGTGACATTCACGATCAGCGGACAATCGCGCATCACGTTCCGCACTTGTCTCTAGAGACCTAGAAGCAGATGCGTAGATACGCTGAGAACTAAAGCGCAAGTCTCTATCCGTGAACGTCTGCGACTCACGTGACAATGCATGACGTTCACGATCAGCGGTCATTCACGCATCATTTTCTTCACTGGTCTCTAGAGACCTGGATGTAAATGCGTAAATACGCTGAGAACGCAGATGTGCTTCGCGATCCGAAGAGGTTTCTACGGAGCGAGTTGCTGCCTGATGTTCTCGAACAGCATCAAGTCTCTCCTGACGCTCTTCGGTAGATTCTTGGGATCTTATGATCCTCAATCTTTCAGCTCCTTTGGAACGTAGGGAAAGATTTGACCTCTTTCTAGGCATAGTTATAGTTTAATTCTGAAGATACCTGATCAATTAAAATCTAAGTGACTGCTCCCCTGCGTTACCGGGTAGGCTACCGTGTCACGAAAATAAATGAAAAAGGAAATTAAACACTCAAATAATATAAGCCCAAGGCTTATTTATTTGATAAAATAAAATAATAAATGGGAGTTTTGGCCAGTAGAGTCAAATTTTCAATGATTCATCGAAAATCAGTCCTAAACTGTTACCGCCTTCACCACGTGGAGGCACTCCCAGCTTATGTTATTTTATAATTATACAGTGAAATTAGTGATAGCTTTGATTTCCATATCAGGTGTTCCAGATCTTCAATTTTTATACGTCAACAGAGAGTGATCATCAGGCTGAACAACTCTTGCTAAGACTTCATTCCTATTATTATATGTTATAGTGTAGCTGGGCGCTTGGAATTCCACAACGCGTGTGCCAGATCTTCAATTTTTATACGTCAACAGAGAGTGCTCATCAGGCTGAACAACTCTTGCTAAGACGTCATTTCTATATATGTTATAGTGTAGCTGGGCTCTTGGAGTTTCACATCAGCTGTTCCAGATCTTCAAATTTAATACGACAACACAGAGAGTGTCATCAGGCTGAACAACTCTTGCTAAGACGTCATTACTATATATGTTATAGTGTAGCTGGGCTCTTGGAGTTCCACATCAGCTGTTCCAGATCTTCAAATTTTATACGACAACAGAGAGTGCTCATCAGGCTGAACAACTCTTGCTAAGACGTCATTCCTATATATGTTATAGTGTAGCTGGGCTCTTGGAGTTCCACTTCAGGTGTTCCAGATCTTCAAATTTATTCTCTTAGCAGAAAATGCTCATCACGTGGAACAATTTTTGCTATGGTACCATTTTTGTATCTCTTATAGTTTAGCTGGTCTGTTGCGGTGCTGCATCAGATGTTCAAGTTTCCAAGATAAATTATAGCCTATATGTTGACCAGATTTAATACCTATACAACAAAAAAAAATCATTTAAATCCGTCGAGTAGTTCCGAAGATTAGCGTGTACAAACAAACAGACAAACAGACATACAGACAAACAGACAGAATTATTTTTTTGGATTCGTGCTCTATTACTGTTTCCAAACCCCCCTCAAAAATTATTTTTTTAATATATTCAATGTACAGACACAGTTTTTTTACTGTTTTATTATATGTAAAATAATAGATTTATGGTTACTCAGTTATTGTCATTGATGGCAAACAGTTCAGCAGTATCTCACACAACAATCATATCAATCAGCCACAGACTGCAAACATCTCAATCCCATCGTTGTTCCTCCACATCGGCACAATGCTCACAGTTCGAGCTGCGCGCGCGCAGACGCGCAGTAATGACCACTAGTACTCCTCCTACGACTAATGACTCTTTGTACTAGCTCCACCCGCCCGGTATGGAACACTGGACCCATCCACTCGAGGCGAGTACTCGTACAAGTCATTGACTTGAAGGCTTATTCTTGATGGTATAATATCGTCAATAGCATTGCGTTGTCATGAGTGGTAATGAGAAGGTTATTCGCTAATAGTGTTTTTAGTCGGCATTATATACGGTGACTGCAATTAGTGACCGATACTTAAACTCGTGATTGTACTCAAGATAACAAACAACTTTCCCAAAGAAACATTTTTTTTATACCCACACTTTTATCACAATAATACAACAGCCGTATGAAATTCGCCCGCACGCGCCTGTGGCCTATCAGCTGGTAGCCGATAAAAAAATGTTTCTTTGGGAAAGTTGATTGTTATCATGAGTACAGTCACGTGTTTAAGTATCGGTCACTAATTATCAGTCACCCTATAGACGGGGAATTATTGTTTTACAATGTATCATTGAACCCAGAGCAATACATCTCAAGCCTTATCTTTGTAGTCAGCAAAGCGGTGGCATGATTGTCCAAGTGTCGACCCAAGGTCTCTTGAAAGTTAGTATGCAATATGTGTTTTTTTTTTAATGCTCTATTATCCTTAAAGGATTGATGGCTGTATTTAGCAGATAATAGTATACAGGTGCCGTTCATAATATTCTCCTTTTCTCAAGTATCTGGGTCGGCCTTAAGCCAACGAGATGCGGAATAATATTCGCATAAAGAAGTGATGCCCTCAGTCGAGGGAGAGGCTCACTGACAACTTTTATTTTAAGAAGTTGTGTTTTATTCATTGTTTACTTTACTTTATGAATAAATTTCCTTATGGCGAAAACCGAACAAACAGAGGTAAAGTTACATAAACGTTGCCGCGTTGTGCCAAATGACCATATTAGAAAAAAGCGATCTATGAAATCTCAATTTCCATAAGTAGATCGTCTTTTCCGGCCATTTTCCGGATCGCCTAAGCTTTCCCGTCCGTCCCTTACAATACCTCCGTGTCTCAAGTATTCTATAAGTAACCACAACAACAACACAGTTGTGTTCCGCACCGATCTGCTATTCCAGGCAGCAGCTAATCCATCATGACAATGTTCAGCCTGTCTAGGAAATCATCATAAAACATAATAAGGAACTTGCGCGCTCGCATACGGTATGCTGAGCGTGCGCCGAGTCCTGGGAACGAGTCGTCGTCGATAGCCTGTGTACAAATGTCCGTTCGTATCCGTAGCGACTGGGTACGTCCGTCAACTGTCGACAGTTCAGTTGTCCGTGGAGACGACGAGTGGAATGTAAAGTGATCGCGACACGTAATATATTGATAGGGATAACATAAACGGTATTCCTCAATATTTTGTATTGTAAGATTGTTTTTCCTGAGGAAGACAGCATGCTTTTAATATGTGTGATTCTATATATATATATAGATATAGTTCGACAATTCAAAACGGTAGGAACTGAAGAAACGTTAACGACTTTACTGCTCTTCCATAATCATGCATACCTACGAACATTTATTTATTTCTCTTGTAGCTATACAGACGGATTTTGTCGTAGAATCTTAGAACAAACACACAGCAACCGAATATTTGGTACAAAACTCAATCAAGTCTTCGTCATAGGCTCTCAGCCCTCGTGACTGATATATTGCTGTACCGGAGCCACTGCACTATAGAGCCTACATGTTCATTACTGTAGCCACTAACCCCGGGAAGCTGTGGGCATCGTCACCCTCCCTAGTCACTGTGAAGTCAGGATCAGCGACTCATTGACTATTCAATGGTATTCAATCATGCATCTTATCTGCATGAGTGCCTGAAGTAGAAGGACATGCAGAAGGCCAACTTGACAGCTTTTGATTCAAATAGGCATCAATATCACTACTTAGCCTGTCACGTGAACAATCGTGCACAAGCTTCAAAGGATTATTGTTACAATCATCATGCTTGGCAGACTCATAACAAGTCATTTTGAGTAAATGATTTAAAAACTCAACAAGGCTGTTCAAGTTGTTATGCGCTAAGTCATCCTGTATTCGGTGATACCGACTGGTATCTAAAAATGTTCAAACAGTACGTACCTACCTACCAAACTAAAGAACCAAATCTTGGCGACAATGGTTATCATCAGAAAAAGACTTTACTGTAACCTTAACCTTCTGTACATAGTTCTCCTAAATAGTATACAGTGCGTGCATTATGGTCCGACGTTACAATCTCGTCGATGGCGCCGCCGCCGCTGCCGATAACTGCATAATGACATGTTTCCCTGGTACCTAGTAGAGACGCAGTCATCTCTTATCTATTGCCGATATAGTAGCATAGACAACATTGTACGAACACGGCCGCTGACGGACAACTATTCATTTTAATACTTACTTGTACGTAAATCGCCCACGACTTTGAGTTAATCTGTGGTGGGCGGCATTATGTAGCTAGACAGACTAAATTGTCTCCATCGCGATTAACAATCAGTATTGTGTAAGGACCGGTCGATAGCTAGTCCTAAACTATACAATAACTACACGCAATGGTAGTGAAATCCAGCCTCCCTGCGACCTTATTCTACTGCGCATTTAAAGTTTGAAAAGCTATCACTCAGTTTCCAGAGACGAGTCAATACCGATAAAGTCTTTTCAATAAAACAAACATTTGGTATTCGAAACTCTTTTTAATAGCGATTGATAAACGATTTGTATGTGTTATATGATGTGATCGGTTATTCATGAGCGTAGAGTGGCGCTAATCGGCGCATCTCTAGCGGTGAGCGCGAATGGCTGGTTACTATGCCTATGCACGTCACTGCGGTGCATGTCTGCGTGTCCGTGTGTCTGCGCGTCTGCGTGACACAGAACACTGCGCGTCTTTGTCGCGGCTGCCCGACATGATGCACAGCTCGATGCTTACGGCGCTACTTAATGAGAGGAATCTGGTATTCATATCAGTCCCTCGGAGTGCATTCAGACATAAAATCACATAAAACATAATAAACGACGCTCTTCTACATTCAATACAAACAGTAATAGGGCGCCACTTTAGATAATATGGCGTCAGTTACTGAGGAAGTTAAACAGCCATTTGACAAGTCAGTAGACAACTCCATGCTAATGTTACGGCTTGAGCACTTTAAGTAAGTGTTTTGGTTTCCAGTCTCCAACAACGTTGATTGCACTGGGTTATGTCTATTAACTCTTCAAAGCTTGGCAACCATAGAACGCATACAATCGTGTATTAAACCGAAACCACAAAAAGTACAAACTTCTAAATTAAATTGTCTATTTTGACCGAGTCCCTCAGTTGTGGTCGCGATCTAATGAGTTTTCCAAGAAAGTGTACAACAACCAGGCAGGCAGGTATGAGGTAAACAATGGTCGCCACTCTCCACGTGTACGAATACGATTATGTTTATGACACAAATAATTGTGTATTTAGCTGATACTGGAAACATTCAATTTATGACTTGTTGGTTACTCTCCCTGCACGCGTGTTCTTTAAGTTGACAGTTGAGTTGTGTAAGAGTTGTTAATATGTACCTAGCGTAGCGCTCTTACAGAATGCGCTTGCACAATACGTACGCGTGGAACCTGGCAACATCTACCGTTTCAGTTTGTTCGAGCTTTGACGAAAAACTAATTGAGCTAATTTCCAAAATTCTCAAAATAAATGTACTTTTATTCAGCTACATTGTAGTACCTAATTGTTTAGGTGGTGAGAAGAACATACAGAGAAGTGTCAGTATGTAATAGACATAGACCTACATATGTATACAAACATAGGAACGCGTACTTGCTAGCATCCGTGATCCCTGGCGACTTCCACCGCTAGAGCTGCTTACGACTTCATTTCCGTCCAATAAGTTCTCCCAATTAATGCGGGTATTAAGCTACTAATAACATTATCTCCTTACTTTGCTACAGATTATGACGTAACCGATACTAATCCAATATTGTAGCGATCGAGCTTATTTTTCGATTCCTGAATGCCTGTTCTACTTTTTGATGGAAACTCGTCATATAGGCATTTAAAACCAAATAATGTACCTAAGTGAAAACGAACGGAACTATAGACTGCTAAAGAGCTGGTCTGTTCTAAATTACTTTATTGTACTAAAAAAGAGAACATCAGTTAGCCCTCCTACCTTTGGTACCTGAACAAGCTAAGGTACCTTAATGGAAGTATTTTAGGCAGGTTGGAGCACTGACTCCATTACACATAAAATTAACCTCCTTTTGTAACTCAGCTCCATTGTAACGTCGCGGTCGTGTCGGGTCGCGGTCGTGGGGAACAACACAGTTGTTTGAGCTTGTTTGCCGCCTGGAACTGCCTGAACGCCTACATGCACGTCTGTGTTTCTGTATAACTTGTCGGTAGCTTCACTGGTCAAGTATGGAGACATCTTTGATTAAAATTCAGATTCCGACACGAATAAATGTTAACAAAATTGTCATTAATTGTAAAATAATACAACAATGTATACATTTACTACGCATTGTTAGGTTGGAACAGGTTCTTGTTACCGACCTACATTAGCAATATTTGTTTGCCTTCCATCAGCGCGTCTTCTGAGTCAAAAACAAAACTTTCCTTTTCACAAACTCCTTTGAAATGTAACCGAAAGTACATCATCTGCCGAGCCTTTTCCCAACCATGTCGGGGTCAGCTTCCAGTCTAACCAGATGCAGCTGAATACCAGTATTTCACATGGAGCGACTTCCTGTCTGACCTCCACAACCCAGTTAGTACTGGGTAATACGATACCTCTTGATAAGACTGGTGTCAAGACTTTCGGGCCACTGACTGGCTGTAATGACTGTCAAAGATATACAAATGATAGCCGGGACCAACAGCTTACCGTGCTTTTCGAGGCACAGAGGAAACTCGGTATGGGTGGGACGTAATGTGTGGTCACCCATCCACAGCCAACCTAGGCAAGCGCGGCTTAGCCTGGAGATAGATCCAACAGGCTGTTATTATCTGGCCACAAGCTGCTTCCGAAAGCCTAAACCTAACCGAAAGTACATATGTAACAAAAATGCTTTTTTCAAACAAATCAGCTCGCAAGCCAATGGCCATTTCGTTGGTAGTAGTAAATAAAGTATTCACATCAACCCCCTCCTCCCAACCCGCTGGCACAGACCCTCGCGGGGTGACCAAAATATAACGATCGATATTCTGGCACAGGTAACACAAGTTTTTGTTTAAAACTACTCACTGCACTACGTAATTGACGGCTGCTGACTGCATTAACAGTCGCAGGTTAACAGATTGAAATGTTCACAAAGTATGATAATTTGGTGAGGTTACTTATATTTTGTAAATCTATTAGAATATTCGATTCGATTCGATTAAAAATATCCAGAAAGTCGTTGCGCCTGTTTTTGTACCTTCTTCAATATGGGTTATGTACCTAAAATAAATGAATTTGAATTTGATACCAATTCGACCTACGACATAAAAGTTAGTTCTCACCTAAGTGTTACCACAGCACCGCGGTCGTGTCACGAATGCTGACCACGCCGAGGGCTCGCATTCCGATCGCGATTAGCTTAGGTAATAAGATCGATGGTCAATAGTGTGTTTGATGTTAAGTAATCTGAGCCCAGTGGTTGTATAGTTTGTGTTCAGTTTAAAACATAAGTAAACCGAGAATGACACACAACTACCTCTGTGTCCCAAAAGTATTGAATATTATCTATTTCAAGATGTGCCTTTTGTTACGATTTCTGAGAAACTTGGTATTTACGTCGAGCATGCCCTCCGCCCTCCGGCAAGCAGAGATCATGTCGACGGACCTCGTTATCTACACAATGTACTTTACTTACATACTTCGACCATTATGTTGCCCAGAACAATAGTTTTAAAAGTGAATAATAATGGTACAAAATTTCTAAGTGATATAAAATAATAAAAATCCTTTAATTTTACCATAAATACATAGAACATAAGCACAGGCATAATCAGCCTATAATGTTCCCACTGCTGGGACATGCGGCCTCCTCTCTATGAGAGGGAAAGAAAGAAAGAAAGAAAGAAAGAAATCATTTATTTGTAAAACATGCGTATACATGAACTGTCAAATCAGACATGCAAGATAGTAACAATATGTTGTGAGCGTCCATGTTTTGCCAATAGTGGCGTACAAATGTTGTAGGTATAGCAATAATACAGTAATTTTGAATTTAATTACAAATTTTACAAAATAAACGAGAAATAAATGGCAAGATAGTACAACTAAAGTATATTATTATGTCAGTATATATTCTTTATCATGCAGTCAAATAATATCAATGAGAGAAAAAAAAAAAAAACAAACAACATTATTAAATCATTATTTTTCACTACATTTATTATTATTTTTTAGAAGTCTGAATAGAAAAGTCCTTTTCGTTCAAAAAATCGAATACATTATAATACGCTTTATAAGCTAAAAAGTTTCTCAATATGTTCCTGAAACGCGACAAGGGAAGTTCTCTCCAACTTTTGGGCAATTTATTATATATCGCAGGAGCCATACAAAAAACACTTTTGCGCATTAGTGATGTTCTCGCAGTATGAGAGCATATCTTACTGTTGTCTCGCCTGTTACGTGGGACAACTTCATCTAATCGTTTAAATCGGTGCGGATTTGCTTTGACAAATACAGCTACCTCTAAAATGTACAGACAAGGCAAAGCAAGAATTTTATATTTTTTAAAGTAAGGCACGCAACTGTCAGTAGGTTTAATTTTAAATATAGAACGCACGCATCTCTTTTGAGCCTTGAATACTGGGAATGGGCTATAATCCACCACGCGGGCCCAGTGCGGGTTGCTAGATGAACATAGAACATAAAGTTAATTTATCGTAATGATCATAAAAAGTAAAATATACAAGTCCGTGATTAAACCTGTCATACTGTATGGATCAGCTGGGCTGTGATGAAGATGGATGAATAACAATTGCATGTAGCGGAGATGAGAATGTTGAGAAGGATCTGTGGAGTGACAAGAATGGATAAAGTAAGGAATGAGTACATTAGAGGAAGTTTGAAATTGTTACAGAAAAATGAAAGGAAGTCGTGTGTCTTGGCATGGACATGTAATGACGAGGGATGAAACGCGTGTGACGAAAAGAGTGATGGACATGAACTTTGATGGATGGAGAGGGAGAGGGGTGCCAAAGAAACGATGGATGGATTGTGTGAGGAATGATATGGAAGAGAAAGGTGTAAATGATGCCGTGACGTCTGACAGGGGAGAGTGGGAGAAGAGGACGAGTTGCGCCGACCACGAGTAGAATGGGACGAGGGCAGGAAGGTGATGATGATGATGGTGATCACGAAACTTAATAAATTAAAATTACAGTTATTTCATTACCTTACATTCATTGAATTACATTAAGATCATTTCGTTACATAACATTCATTTACTCGTAATTAGGTACGTTCTATTTATCTATTTATTACCATTCCACCAATTTTGACATCTGTGAATCTCACGCAAATTATAAAAAATGTCTCAGTTTATCTATTTACTTTAATATTATTTAGGGAAGCCGCTATTCAAAAATGGGACAGGTTACCCCAAGAAATGCTGGATAACTTGATTCTCAGCATGCCCAGGAGGATCTTCGCAAGACTGTTTTCGAACCAGGGGAGGAGTTATATTATATTGAATTTAAATTAAACATTATAATAATAAATTGTTGTTTAAGTTTGGTTAAACAGTCTTTGTTTTCTATCAAATATCTGTTACAATTACATTATTATTCATTACTCATTTTTTTTTTTTTATAAAACTAACAAATAGTTTTATTTTTTCATTTCAAACAGGGTATTTCTATTTAAAGAAAACACACATCAAAGATTTTTTCTTGATAAAGTTCAATTTAAAAAAAATATATCAGCTTAAGCTAGTTAGTGATCACAAACTTTTTTTGATGTGTGTGATACTTTTTTGTAAATTATTTATTTCATGTGTTTGTGTACATCCTTTGTTGGAGATCCTAAACAAATAAATAAACTACCAATTTCTAAGTCTTTCTTTCTTTATCGTGTGGTCAGAGCCTAACCTGGTGTTAGAGTTCATATGGCCCCCATGGGCCTCTGACTTGGCTTTACATGCCGTCGTGAAATATTTCTCAGGCGTCCTGGCTTCCTCACGAAGGCAGTGATAATTACACAATTTCTAATTTCTAAGTTACCTACTTAGTTATCAATACTCTTAATAAATTAATCGATATTCATTTAAATATAAATATGTACGTCGGTCTTATAAAGCTTTTATCGTCGTCGACTTCCGAAATAAAGCCCGCTGTCGTGAAACTCGATAGCAGGACGTCAAGTTGTATTGTATCACTCTCTTGTATCCACCGGCCGGACGGCGGCGGCGGCGGCGCGCGGCGCGGCGGCGACCGCCATGCGCCAGGGGGGAGACACGGGCGCGGGGCGCGGGGTGCGGAGCTTCGAGAGTCTACAAACAGAACAATCTGTGCGAAAAGGTCGCACCGAGAAGAAAAAGTAAATGATACAAAATACCACAAATGTTGCATCTCTGGGTAAACAACAGCCAGTCAACAGTCTAGTCAGAATGCCCAGTAAGAAGGAAGTGGGACACATTCGCAAGAGTGGCCTATTGCTAATGTTGTCAGTGCGCCCACTTCCAAGTACACAGAGAGTACGAATTCGAGACAACCAGAGAAAAGAAGCATTGAGCGAACCATTGGGGTTGGCTGGCTCTGTGAGGTATGTTAGCTGGAGTCAATTTTGTAAGAAAGTGCCTAGTTATGCTGAATCGGGAGTCGGCCCTGGTGGAATCGCAAAGTTGTTCCAAACTGGTTACAAAAATCCATGTAAAGTCAATTACAGGCCAAAACCAATTTTGTAAATATAGTAAACACGTAAAATTACCCCCAGAGACGGCAGGCAGAGACTACCCAATAGTAGTGGCCTAGTACAGACCTCGAGGAATAGCATTGTTGAGCTTTCGTCAAGAAATGTTTAGAATAATTTTGATGAATTGACGTTAACGATCACTCAAATATAAATTTTATAAGAATTTTGTCCATTTCATAAGTTCAACGTCTATCAAGCATTAATTTGACATTTTATTGGATATAAGTTTTAAGATGGCGTCTTTGACAAAAACAAGTTTCGTGTACTACGATATCCCACTTTGATCTCATATTTCATGTGTTTGATAATATAACATCGCAATAGTTTTATGATGATATTCGTCAGTTTTTTCGCGAATTTGACAGGACGTACTAAAAAGTTTTACCTACATCTGCAGTATCAAAGCACACCAGCATCCTGCAACTCGTCTTGCGTCCTAAACTTCTAACGCGCGTAAAATCGCTTCTCCGTAAACGCTCTCATACATCTCCATATGGTTCAACGCGCCTCGCATCGCGCTGCGTGTCCGTAAATGAGCCCATACTACATATAGGGTAGGGAACTAGGGACATACGCTTATATAAGCACAAACTACAGGTCATATGATCATATCATACAATCACGGTTGTAAAAAAATATGATGATGTTAAGTATTATGTATATTATTTCCGGGTCTGTTTGAGCAAACTCAAACTCAAACTCAAAGCATTTATTTCAATTAGACCATTACAGGCACTTTTGAAAGTCAAACAAAAAAAAAAAAAAAGCTAAGCTACAGTCACAGTCACAAGGCATAATAACTTGAGAAAGTACTGTAGTTGCACATTCCAAAGCGTAGATCTCTATGGAGAACAATGTGCAAGAAACTCCATGGACACTCTTTTTAATCAAAATATTGTTACAAAATCTTGGTTACATCATTCACGTTGAGATTATACATATATGTGAGAACGATGTAGAAAGACGTGCACATTAAGAGCGCCCAGAGTAAAAGATTAAAATAATCAACACTTTCAAAATAAAGTAATTAAAATAAACCGTGGCAGCTAAGAGATGACCACTCCCAACTGACAGCGCCCGTTCACGAACATGACGCATGGCTCGGCGCCATTCAACTCAACCATATTGAAGGGAACCAAATGACCCGACACACGCGCCACCATCAGCGAGAAATTTGAGTGAGCATGACATTCTCTCAGCCACCAGGCTACATTCAAGTCAATGAAAGATAAATAAATGTAAATGGTTGCTTTACAGTACATAGTACTCACACATGTGCTATGCAATTATATAATATTATTAAGAGATGGAATCTATACAAAGCAAGGATATTATTACAATCTTCTGCAGCTTCCACAATAACTTAACATGGTAATCAATTAGTTTGCTCCTATGGTTGTGGAGCAGGACCAGCATTGAGCCAAGCATTTTTATCATCAATATAGTCCCCCAACTTATAATATGCTTGCTTACATAGTGTGCGTTTTATACAAGATTTAAATTTCGTCTCATTCAGTTGTAGAATGTGAGGAGGTATTTTATTGTAGCATTTTAAACAGTACCCCATGAAAGATGAGTCTACTTTAGCTAGCCTGAAACCTGGCTGAACTAGTTGGTCCCTATTTCTAGTATTATAGTGGTGTCTGTCACCTCTCTTACTAAATAAATGCAGATTTTTCCTAACGTACATGATGTTTTCATAGATGTATTGACAAGGTACTGTCATGATGTTAATTTCTTTAAACAGTTCTCTCAGAGAATCGCGCCTACGTAGATCATATATGGCTCTGATGGCTCTTTTCTGCAGAATAAATATAGACTCAATGTCTGCAGCCCGTCCCCATAGTAAAATACCGTATGACATAATACTATGAAAATAACTAAAATAGACTAGCCTCGCGGTATCTACATCAGTAAACTGACGGATTTTTCTAACAGCATATGCTGCTGAACTCAGCCGTCCTGCAAGAGATGTTAAATGAGGACCCCATTGTAGCCTTGTGTCGAGCGTAATTCCCAAGAAAACAGTTTTATCGACAAATTCTAGTTTCTCTTGATTCAATATTATGTTACAATCACTACTTTTGACATTTGGCAGAGAAAATTTTAAGCACTTAGTTTTTTTCCCATTTAGTACTAAGTTATTAGCGGTAAACCAATTATGGACCTGCAGTAGGGCGTTATTGACGTCGTCAAGATTAGTGGCACGTCTGTTTATCCTAAATATTAAAGAAGTATCGTCAGCAAACAATACCATTTGCGGTTGGTTGTTAAATAAGTGGGGTAGGTCATTAATGTAAACTAAAAAGAGAAAAGGACCCAATATCGAACCTTGTGGTACGCCCATTCTTACTTTTAAACCCATTGAATTGACACCATTTACCTGTACCTGCTGCTGTCTATCATTCAAATACGATTTTACTAAACTGAGCGCAAGTTTACCTAAACCGTAATGCTCAAGTTTTAATAGCAGGGTTTCGTGGTTTACGCAATCAAATGCCTTCGAAAGGTCACAGAAGATTCCTATGGCATCTTGTGCCTCTTCCCACGCAGTAAATATGTGTTTTAATAAAGAAACACCGGCGTCAGTTGTACAACGTCCCTTGGTGAAACCATACTGTTGCTCGTGTAAGATTTTATTGGCGTTAAAATGGTTTAGCATTTGATTGAGCATTATCTTTTCAAACACCTTGCTGAAAACCGGCAACACAGATACGGGCCTATAGTTATTGGTGTCTTTACTATCCCCGGATTTAAAAAGCGGTATTACCTTACTGTATTTCATTAGATCCGGGAAGACCCCTTGATCCACGCACAAATTAAATATTGAGGCTAAATACGGTGCTATAGTCTCAATAATTGAGGTACAAGCTTTGATAGACATACCCCATAGATCTTCGGTTAATTTGATCTTGATTTGCTTAAAAGCTTTTATGACTGCTATGGGGTTTATATGCTGAAATTTAAATTCATTCGGACAGGCTGAAACGTTCGCTTTCAATAAATCAACAGAAAGCAAGGGTGAGGAATTTAAGGTTTCTGTAGTTTTAAGTGGGATACTGGTAAAGAAATTTACAAATTCTTGAGCAATTTCATTGTTAGAACTCACGAGGCCACTGGAGGTGTTTAGTGTGAAGTCATTACTTCGTTTTTTATTTCTATTTGTTTCACTGTTGATAATTTTCCAAACCGTCTTTATTTTATTATCGGCTGATTTAATCTTGTTGCTAATGAACAGCGATTTGGCTACCTTGCAAGCATTTAAAAAAAATTTCGAGTAAGTAGCAACATATTTATTAAAAGTTTCTGTGTTGATGTAAGGCTTAAGGCCGTACAGCTCAAACAATCGTTCCCTACTTTTCCTAATACCCTGTGTTGCCCAGTCACTGAAAATAAACTTTGGGCCAATAGTTTTAGTTTTCTGTTTTAAAGTATTATTGAATTCGGTGTGCACTACCGAAAAAAATTCTTCATACAATTCATTTACATTATTTAAAATATGGCCCGGTATACATAACTTACTAATTAAATTATTATTAAATTTATCCAAATTGCTGGGTGTTATTTGTCTAGTTTGTATCTGAATTCTTTGTAATTGTATATTGGACGTGAAAGCAACGGTCTGACCGCTGTGATCTGAAGGAAGGTAATTTACGATGGATTTATCTAAGTAGTCGCAGCAACAAAAAACATTATCAATACATGTAGCAGTATTTGTAGTAATTCGTGTTGGTTCTGAAAACACATTTGACAAATTAAATGATTTAAAGAGATTTAAAAATCTACTGCTATTTACATTATTCTCTAGGATATTAACATTAAAGTCACCACATATAATTATTGGTTTATTACCAGTTACAAGTTTTGCTAAAGCATCTTCCATTACTGACTCAAACATAGAGTAGTTAAGGTAATTTGGGGGTCTGTAAACGCACACTATTACATGCCTATCTAGCTCAACACAAGACAATTCAATGCTATGTTCCACCGATAGATCGACTATATCATTACGAGATTTAGATTTAATACAATTCCTAACTAAGATTAATGAACCCCCACGTATCTTAGATTTCCGGTTAAAGCAACTGCCTACATTGTAATTTTCGTAATTAATTAGCATTTCATAGTCTTTTAACCAGTGTTCGGTGAAACAAACAATTTCAAACATCGTTTTTTCTAAAAACAACTCAATTTCTAGTTGCTTTGAAGAAAAACCTTGTATATTTTGATGAAATAATTTGAAGGAATTCTGCTTAGCCCCTTTTTTACATTTATCTATTTGAGAGCAAGAAGGTACCATGGTGTTGGTGAGTATAATATTAATGTTATTTGTATCTTCCGTTGTCTTACTATCTAGTTTAAATGAGCTGGAGTGAGCTCCTGAACACCCATGCCATTACTGTATGGCAATGAGATCCTACTACTAGTGGATCCTACTTGAGAGACATCTATAGTTACACATGGATCCTCCGATGTACAGTTATTGTAAAAATGTATATTAGTATGATTACTAATAGTCGCAGTGTTTATAATATAACTAAACTTCGACATACTATTTATGTCTGAGTGAATATTAAAAGCTTATAGCCTAGCTATTTTGTGTCTACATCTAATAGGTAGATACACCTTACCCCGTGTCGACTTAAGTTTACCAACAATAGTGTTGATATCCAGATAAATAAGTCTGTCACTATAGTGACCTACTAAAAAGTGTACATGTTTATTTAGCATATGAATATAATTGTTTTTTCTATTACTTAAATTTTCAAAATATGGAAAAGCACACAGTATGATTTTATTACAACTTAACTTTAACAACTCTGATACATAGTCGGTGATATCTTGCTTTTTAATATTAGAACTATTACCGACACATATAGTAATAGTAGTATTAGGATTACAAACATTTTGAATTAGCACTAGAATTAGCACTGCACTCTCAAACGTTTTTATTTTACGTAGCTTTAAAAGTCATTGAGTAAGCTGCACAATAACTAGTTCTACGTAGTTTGTGTTACTATAATAGCTAGATACTAAGAACAAACAACTGGGATGTAAGGGGAGCGCTCTAGTATGTACGGACTAGGGCCGGTTCCACGAAATTAAACATTCAGGATCCTCCCTGAATGTTTAATAACATAAAGTAAATAATCCAGCCATTTTGAAACTTACTTAGTAAGACAAAATGCCCGGATGAGCTATTTTTAAGATCTTTGAAGATTGATTCCGTGAAAAACTGGAAATAATATTGTAACATTTTTTTCAGTAGAGCACGAAGACGAAGTACTTATTGTAATATCTGTGGTAGAGCTGAGCTGTTGCGGTCATATCATGTGTAAATTAACAACATGGTCCATTAGAGATCACAAATTGAAATGTTTATGAGAAGTATAATTTGAGCTACACGAATTGCTTGTTCTTACGAAAATATTATGTTATGGCGCGGCGGTGTGAATTTGTGAAGCAAACAAAACGTAGCTAATTGTATCACAATCCAAACAAAATTCAGTGAACGAGATAAAAAATATCATATGAACGTGACCTGAATCATTATCTAAAACTGTAGACTGTCATAGTGTCGGTTTGTTTGCGTCGTTGAATATCTCCTTCACCCCGAATTTTTAATATTGTATGTAGTCTGCCGCTCTAAAGTCTACACTACTGCCATCTGCTACTGTTTCCAACCGTGATAAAACGGCGCATTTTATTTTTCTGTGGAAGCTTTGTGTTTAACGGGTGTTGTGTATGAGGGCACATTTCACAGTGTTGAACAAGGCTGGTGCTTGACAGCCCAACTGTGTCGCAGTCGCAGCACTGCGCGACAATCGCAGCAATCATCGCGTGATTGTCTCTGCGCGCGCGCACCCGGAGCGACGCAACCTGCCGTTACCCAGGCTAGCGGGACCGAGCCCGTCCGCGCACTACTGCACCATACCACACTACCACTGCTTCTAGCAGCACATCCATTGCTAATCTAATCTCTAAACTGGCTTAAGAAATTACGTGAAATCCAGCAATGGAAGTATTGAAGCCGATAAAGTGTGACATGGGTATCATGGCTAAGTAATTGCGTTTAACATAAACTTGATGCATAGCTATAGTAGCTATTAGAGGTAGGTACCATTAAGGTTCGCTACGAGAACGGTATCGGTAACGGTGTCGATCGAGAGCAATCATTACACAAACGAATGAATGAAAGAGAGCTGCTAATGTATGTGTTTCGTACATGTATGTGTTACAATAGTAATGATATGTTGCACACGACGTCCGGCCGTCCCTCGTCGTTTGTATTCCTTACCCTAGGCACTTTAAACTGTACGCAGAGAGCGAGACGCGTAATTATTATAAAATATAACTCATACCATTACCGCCGAGGTACCCCGCCTGTGCCATTTCCAGGGCATACTACACACTTATTTATTTTGAACTCGATAATTCACCGATCGCTTCTAGCGATGCCACTCAAATCTGTGTGGTTATTTCTTCAAAAGACCATCTCAGACATTAATCTGCATGGTCCTCCAGGTCCTCATATGACTTTACCAATTTCTGGACTTTAAAAAAGACAGTGACCTCTAAGTTTGTTTCGGATGTTTCTTCTCAGAGTAGTCAGTTACGAAACACCGGCCCCATCTAGTTTTAAAATGGACGTGTAAAAGTGTTTTGTAAAACCAATTTACAGAAATAAATATGATTTATGATGTTTTAGTTTAGTGCGCATTTTATAAACAGTATTTCGTATTTATGTTGGATATGTTAAATTGACAAATTGAATAATATTCAGCTCCGATTGAGGGGGGAGTTTTAAACGGATTGCACAGGACGCAATTCTATGTTTATCTTCTTTCGATTCTACGTTTTCTTCATTAGTCTAGAGCTTTCAAAACTGTAGGTGTGCAAAACACATTTCTGCATGTAATTATGTAGTTCTCGTAGTACATAAAGTACTATATAACATAAGATAGAAGACAGCTGTGCGAACCACGCAGGAGAGTGCATTTGTTTCGTGATCTAATATTCGGTATTCCTTTTGCGGAGTCCTGGGAGCCTTAAATGCCCGTTTTAGCAGAATCATAATAGGATAAGACGGGCATTGTAGACGGGTGTAGTTGTGTTGGATTTTATGATCTGTTAAATAAATGATTTTGATTTGATTAGTAATAATATCATCTCCGCACCCCGTCTCGTCGCTCTGTGGCAGGAGCTCGAGGCTAAGTAATATCAGCCGCTAGGTTAGAATACAATAATAATCCTTATTTGCGTGAACTAGGTACATTAGGTTCTACATATTCCGCTTACTAACATCAGCATGCATATTGTTGTAGGTACAAAAACTAAGTTAACAATAATTAAAGTTTAGATAAGCAAGGGTTACAAAATCAACTAAAATAAGTACCTATTGAAATTAAAATATTAAGATATTAATATTCTGTAGTAAGGTTCGATCTTAAGGTTAAGCCGCGCTTGCCTAGGTTGGTCCATGGATGGGTGACCACCTATTACACAACGAGTTTCCTCCGTGCCTCTGAAAGCACCTTTTAATCTGTTGGTCCCGAATGGCATTTGTAGATCTTTGACAGTCGTTACAGGTTGTCAGTGGTATTACCCAGTACTTTAATTGGGTTATGGAGGTCAGATAGGCAGTCGCTCCATGTGAAATACTGGTATTCAGCCGTATCTGGTTAGACTGGAGCCGAGCCCAACACAGGTGGGAAAAGGCACACGAGGTACTCTGTCGCACGATATCGCATAGCTATAACTAAGTATCGCTAGCTATAAATAAGTGTCTGATGATTGACACCGCATTCAGCACGTTATTATCGCTGCTTTAATTAAGAATCAATTACGGCCAGCTATGACAGACATATTATAAGAGTGGCCCAAAGCGGATATGGTTCTATTAGGTTACTAAAGATATTATTTTCATATTTCGTGGTAATCCCTCACTAATGACTGGACGTTATCAGAAATATCAACGTCAAGCTGATACTTATACTAACAAAGTAATAGCCAATTCATCAGCCTCTTCTGTAGACCATTCATATACTCGTTTGACCGTTCATTGTACTAAATTGTAATAAGCAGCCATCGAGAAGACGATGTCTAGCCGAAGACGTTCTGGGGGATGATGACTAAATCTAAGGTTTATGAAAGAAGATTAAACGCCAGTCTGGGGAAACTAAGATTGCTAATTACGTCTATATTTTTCGACAATAATTTAACATTACAATAAATTGTTTGTTATCATTTACAACAGTTTTGGATATCAAACAACAGTCACAACACTGACTGAGCCAGACTAGAGCCGAGCCGGTTGTCAGGCAACTAAGTTGGTATCAGCTCAGCAGCGCTTCCGCTTGTCCCGAACACTGCCATACTTTGCCGAGCGCTCCCAACTGGTGCAACTTCGTCCTGAAAACAACATGTTTTGCTATCAACACAACGCTGAACACTGTCTGTTTACAAACTGTAGACCGTGCTTTTAAATGTGAACTCTTGTTATCTGAAGCAAAATATGGAGTGCTTTGATCCTAAATAAAGTGTCACAAAAGTTTTTGGCATCAAAGCGTATGAATGAGGTCCGAGAGGACATCAAACGTTATATTTTTGTCTAGTTTACTATAGACTACCATAATGACATACCCATTGCGATCTAACAAATACACTAAAGTACAAATGGACGTTCCACAAATCCCTGCCAAATTCTTTCCATTTTTTCCATTTTCAAAGGAGTTCACATAATAGGAAAAGCTGGCTTTCATACACACAATGAAATCAGTCGACATGTCAAAAAAAGGTGAGGTTGACTTACTTGACTTAATGTCCTATGTCCCCTAGATGGGACAGAGGGCGTCCACAGATGTTCTCCATCGCAATCGGTCCTTAGCTTCACGCTTCACCTCGCTCCACGTCATTCCGATGCTTGCCGCTTCTGCCAACACGGTGCGACGCCAGATTTGACGGGGACGGCGAAGTGACGAAGACAGCGGTTGATGAACACTTGGATTTGGCGTGAGATGTCCTTTGTGACCTTCCACGTTTCGCACCCGTAAAGCAGCACGGATTTCACATTGCAGCACGGATTTCGTATTGAATCTTAAGGTCGGCTCGCATGGCGTTGTTATGGGTTTCTCACAGTCTCAGATAAAGATTTCTTCTGTCTTCGATCAGGCTCCACGTGCTTTGTGACATCCAGTCCTCCCGAGATTGAGTCGATTTGTGGACTAAAATGGCGGAGCTGGTATAGGCCACTTTGATGCGGTTCCACTCGTCGTCTTATGAGCCCGGAGTACAGAAAAGCGATTGCGTAACTCGAGTTGAAAAGCTTTACGCGTGTCTGGGTCATGCAGTTTGTTTACGTCGAACCGTTTTCCAATCTTGCCAGGTCCTCCAGACGCACGGGCCACTGCAACTTTAAGCCGGACTTCAGCAACCACCAGGTGGTGGTCGCTATCAATATCGGCGCCCCGCCCCTACGGTTGCGAACATCAAGCAATGAAGAACGCTCCTTGGAACTAATGGCAAGGTGGTCAATTTGGTTCTTAGTGACCCCATCGGGTGAGTTCCACGTGTACTTATGCTGGTCACCATGAATGAATAATGTTCCTCCGATGGTAAGGTCGTGGTTCTGACAAAACTCAATAAATCGCTCCCCATTCTCGTTGCACACTCGAAGTCCCTGTGTACCCATATGTCGCTCGCGGTTAGTGTAGGGAACTCGTATTATTGAAACAACCGTTACCGATCGATCAGCCTTTAATACTATTCTCTTAATACAAATGTAATACATTTTATAACATAGATCTTACGTACTAAGTACATACATATACTACACCTCACCTCGGGGGCGAGAGAAAAAAAAAAAATTGATTATACATGAATCTTATTTTTTTTTTTTTAGCTTATTAGGTTACATGATTACGTTCTAAATAGTTTAGTCCTATTTTTATGAACAACATAAGGTTTGTTGTTTTTTAAAATCTGAACATTAACACCTAAATCTTCTAAAATAACAAACGGGCCATCCCACTGGGGATCTAATTTAGCAGCTGTTTCATTTTTAATAAGAATTAATTGTCCATTATTGTACGTTACATTATTTACTTTTCTATCATAAGTACACTTACGATTTTGCTTACTTAAAACTAAATTTTTACGAGCATCTTGGTGTGCTACTTGTAACCTATACTTAAGTTCTAAAGGATAACTTTCTGGATTATATAAGGGTTCTATATACTGACTTACTCTACATGGTAATACACTAGCTCTACCAAATACAAGTTCGAAAGGTGTGTACTTTGTTTCCGTATGAACAGTATTATTGAAACTGTAACACCAAAATGGTAACCACTGACTCCATGTTTCTTTTTTTCCATCGCAATATATTCGCAAAAAAGCACCGAGATTTCTATGTGAATTTTCAAGGGCACCGATAGATTGGTGGTGATAAGCAGTGGATGTCAATTTGTTTATTCCTAGCAATTTACATACCTGTTCCATTACTGAAGACACGAATTCTGTTCCACGATCAGTCGCAATGGTATTTGGTGTTCCAAATCTTAGTATAAAATTATCAACTAATGTTTTAGCTACACTTACCGTTTCCTTGTTTTTTAATGGATATGCCTCTACGAACTTAGTTAGCTCGCACTGCAGGCTTAAAATATAGCAATTTCCTTCAATATCCCTTTCTAATGGACCTACAATGTCAAGAAAAATCTTTTCAAAAGCATGTGAAGCAGTTGTAGTTATTTCCATGGGCGCCTTGACATATCTACAATGCTTCATTTTCTGACACTTTATGCATTTGCTAACGAATTCTTGTACGTCTTTATCTAAGCCTGGCCAGTAAAATTTCCTCTTAATATTATTGGTCATCCTACGTACACCTGCATGACCTGCAGTTGGTAATAGATGAAAATCTTGTAAAATATAGTTTTTTTTCTCCTCATCGTCAATTCTTTTAACTCCTCTTAATACATATATTCGTGGACCGGTCCAATCCGTATTATTTTTTATTTCTTTCAATAAGTCTTTTATAAAACTTTCATATTCTCTACTTTTTACAATGCATAGTTCTTTTATATTCATATTGTTACAAAATTCACTTAACTGAGTCACAAATTCGTCTCGCGTAAATTGTGCTTTAAAGTTAAGATTAATGTACAACGTCTTTTTACGATGACTGTAAATAAAACATATTTTTTCTGCGTCTATGTTTTTTTGTCTTCTTAATTTCATTAATTCTTCATTATTTATAAAAGTCATTTCTATAGACTCATTTGGCACTCTAAGCACCTCAACTACGTGTGGTTGATCAGGCCACGACTCGTCGGGTCTGCTAAGTACAGGTGTGTCATCTACTTGGTTGCCTATATCTAAACGCCGTTTCTGCGCTCTAGTCATCACTAACATAATGTCTTCATTCATTTGTTTTAAGGTATCTGATGTTATTATTATTCTAGACAATGCGTCTGCGACACTATTATCTTTACCTTTCACATATATTATTTTAAAATGGTATTCTTCTAGCGCTAACCTTAATTTAATTAGCCTACTTGATGGATCTTTCATTGAGAATAAATATATTAATGGTCTGTGGTCTGTCATAATTGTGAATGTTTTACCGTATACGTATGGTCTAAAGTACTTCACAGCCCACACAATGGCAACTAATTCTTTTTGAATGGTTGGATAATTCAGTTCAGCTTTATTAAGTGGTCTGCTTGCATAAGCTACCGGTTTCATATTTTTATTGCACAAAACTGCTCCTACAGCTGTACCTGATGCATCCGTTTGTATTACAAATTCATTTTCCTCTGAGAAATCTGGAAATTCTAAAACTGGTGGTGTTGTTAAAGCATGCTTCAGCGTGTCGAATGCTTTTTGGCACTCATCAGTCCACTTAAATATTTCGTATTTTCTGGTTAATTTGTTCAAAGGATAGGTTATTTCCGCGAAATTTTTAATAAATTTTCTATAATAGTTACAAAATGCTACGAATCTTTTTACTTCATCTGTATTAGACGGTGTGGGATATTTTTGTAATACTTCTGTTTTTGCTGGGTCGGGTAAGACTCCATTTTGTGATACTAAGTGACCTAAATAAAGAATTTCTTTTTGTAAGAAGTTACATTTTTCTGGATTCAATTTCAAATTTATTTTTCTCAGTCTTTCTAATACATCCATCATGTTTTTGTTATGGATAGCTAAATTTCTACCAAAAACTACCAAATCATCCAAATATACAAAACATCGGTCAAAAGTTAATCCTGACATAGCTACTGACATTACTCTGCTGAAAGCACTTGGACTTGTCTTGAGGCCCATCGGTAACCTCTTCATTTGGTACTGTCCAGTGTCAGTAGTAAACGCCGTGTACTCTCTACTGTTTTTATCCAAAGCTACTTGGTAATAACCCTGATTTAAATCTAAATGTGAGAAATAGACTGACCCAGAGAGTGAGTCCAAAATTTCGGTAATATTTGGTAACGGGAATTTATCGTCTACAATGCTGTCATTAAGTTTACGATAATCGACTACTAGTCGCCACTTTTTGTCGTTTCCAGTTTTTTTTTGGTACCAATAAAATAGGACTCGACCACTCACTCTTTGCTTCCTCTATTATATCATTGTCAAGCATGTTTTGTATTTGTTTCTTTACTTCATTTTTCATGGAATGTGGCAGCCTATACTGCTTTACATAAACCGGACTAGTATTCGGTTTTAAGGTTATTGATTGCTCATAAACGTCTGTAGTTGTTAATTTGTCACCGGGTAAAAAGAACACGTCCGAATACTTAGCACATAACTCTTGTATTGATTTGCTTTCCTCCACGTTAAGATGATTTAATTTCAAAATTCCTAATAATGTTTTCGCCCTCTCTAAACTGTTGCAGTTATATTTAAAATCGCATAAATCATAATCTTGTACCGAAAAAACCTCTGGTTCAAACATTGGTAAAGTGACATCGTGTTCATTGGTGTTTAATATCTTTACTGCTAATCTATTATTTTTAATTGTCCCTATACATCCTGCTAAAAAAACATTTTCCGTCAGTTGCTTGCTATGAATAATACAGTCATTATTTGAGTTATTATTCAAGAGTAAATATTGAATTGATTCACTTCTGGCTGGAATGTGTAACACTTCGTTTGAATAATCTACAGTGTCACGTAGCGTTAATGAACATTCCTTTCCATATTTAGACAAGGTGATGATGTTAGTCTCCAAGTTGATATTCGATGCATGATGACATAGAAAATCTAAACCTAAAATTCCATCAGCCTTTAATGGTATGTTATCGAAAACATGTAACTTGACTTTAAAGTCAACGTATTGTTTCTCATCACGATGAGTCAGGCTAAGATTAATAAATCCAGTTGCTTGAGTTTGACCCGCAATACCATTTATGATAGTCTCATCTTTAATTATGGTGATGTTATTTGGTAACGCGACTCTCTTTATTATGGAAATGGATGCTCCCGTATCTACTAACCAAAAATACTTTCTATTGCCAAAATATAAGGTTATAAATTTTGCTTTGCCTGCCAACGCCAAAATGTTATGTTTTTGATCGAAAAAACTGCATTTCCTCTGCTTTAGGAGTCACAGCTTCGCTGTTGTTAGATTGATCCGTATAAAACACACGATTACCATTACTATTACCACTACCATGAGTTTCATAACTCGATTGATTTTTGCTGGATACCTGGTAACCTCGTCCACGATTTGTGTTGAATGTACCTCGAGTTTCTCCACGGGAACGATAAAATGATCGTCCACGCGATTGTCCAAAATTTCTTCTGTCATAATTATTGTAGTTTTGATGACAGTTCTGATGATGATAGTATCCTCGCTGTCCTCGTGGTTGACGATTATAGGATTGTCGTCGGCGAGAATTATTAGTTTGGAACTTACCTCTAGCACGACATGAAAACTGCATGACATTTTCACCTCTGGAAGTTGATGCCACTGCCAACTCCTCGTCCTTCGCCGCCTGGATTGCGTCCTTCAAACTGTCGTAGTTACGTGCAGCAATAATTGTACTGAGCCGGGAATCACTCAACCCATCTGCGAATCGTTTAATTGCTTGCTTTTCGTTTAAAGGTTTTAATACAGCATAATTCTGGGAATTACCATCTGCTTGCGATATTGTAAGATTCGTGAATAGTTTTTCTATTTCCGTGCCGTACTGGTCGACAGTGCGCCAGCCTTGTGTTGTGTTTTGCAACCTCGATTGTATTGCAGTAAATGACTTTTTTGGTAACAAGACGGAACGTAAGTCTCTTACAAGATCGTTTGCTGATGTGTAACTGTTGTTCATTCGTAATTTAGCATTTTCTGACAGTCTACTCTTCAAGACAAATGTTATAAGTAATGTCTTCCCTGCTTCTGATAACATATCTGCATACATTTCTACAGAGTCAATGATACTTTTGATGTTATTTTCTTTACTGTTCATTACAGGAATCAAACTACACGCGGTTTTTAAATCGAATTCCATGGTTACTTCTAGATTTGAGTCTACGTCACAAAAATCACTTCCACTACTACTATCTTCCTTAGTTTCGGAACATAATTCTACTATTTGTAAATAACACGATTTTATTTCATCTCTTATTGAAGTTAGTCTTGTCAAAATATCAGTTTTTATTCCTTCCTTAGTAGTCAACAACTGTATTAGTTTATTACTTTTCTCAAATATTATTTCTGTCTCTGTTAATTTATTTTTTATAACATTACCCTTAAATCGAGACTTTCCTTTCTTAACTAGATATTTCCTTATTATAGTAAGTTCGTCTAAACATTTAAGTAATTCTTCTTCCATTCCCTAACTCACAATTATATATTATTATTTAAATTACATACCACATTCTCGTAGTGAGTTACCATAGTAGGGGACAAAGGTGTAAGTTGATACATTGGAATGCAATTGCTCGCTATAGTAAATACAACTCAGAAGGTGAAACTGGAACACGTTTACACAGTTATTACTATAAGTATTAAAGTCACTATTAAAATCCTGAACGTCCTTCTTCTTGTATTTACGTTACTTCTTACTTTGTTTGTAACTGTTTATATCACTAACGCTCATTATTTCACTCATTTTATAATACTGAAACCGCACTACTCATTCACTAAATAAGCACTTGCACTTTTGCTTCCATCTACTTCATTGGGACATGAACCTCTCGATCATCTCCACGATTTCCTCTGGAACGGTTCAACGATCGCCGAAAATTATTTTGTACAATCTGCTCCCTGATCCATGAATGGTGGCATTTTCTATATTGCTTATACACAAAATACGCTGCGCCAAGACCCAAAAGTGTACAAATTACCAGCAGAACAATACTGATAGTTGAAATGTGCATCTTCATTTCTTCGACATGGGCATTGTTCGAACCCGCAGCATTCTGGTTTAAGAAAACTGTCTCCTTTTCCACATTTGATCGACACATTGTGAACCGATTTTCGCCGAATTGAATAAACAAAAATACGTTTATATTGTATCACGCCGTAATTATCTTCTTTGTTTTACATGTTTCGGAGCCGTAACACTAAGCCGACAGTGATCACGTCACGCGCCCCATAACTGGCAAGGGTCGCCATGTAGGGAACTCGTATTATTGAAACAACCGTTACCGATCGATCAGCCTTTAATACTATTCTCTTAATACAAATGTAATACATTTTATAACATAGATCTTACGTACTAAGTACATACATATACTACACCTCATTAGTGTTAACACTCCCAACCTTTGCATTCAGGTCCCCCATGACGATGATGATGTCTTTATGCTCCTAATGGAGGCGTTGAAATCGGTTTCCAGTCCAAGAGGCTATTCTTAGCTGCTTTAGAAAGGGGGAGCCCCACGCCATACTCTCGCACATCTTCCTCATTTTCTTTACCAGAATATAGCAAAGTCAAGCCCTCGGACGTGACTGGGGTAGACCTGAGAGTGGCGGTAGGCAGGCTTAAGGCCAAAACTGCCGCCCCAGGACCCGACGGCTTACCTGGCAAAGCCTGGGTCCTGGCCTTGCAGGCTCTCGGGCCCCGACTGGAGGGGCTCCTAAGCGCATGCTTGGAGAGAGGCCAGTTCCCACTTCGTTGGAAGACGGGGAAGCTGGTCCTCATCCGGAAGCCGGAGCGCCCTGCGGACTCTCCGTCCGCATTCCGGCCCATTGTGTTGCTCGAAGAGGTGGGCAAACTCTTCGAAAGAGTAATTGCCAAACGCCTCGCCGGGCACCTGGCGGGGATTGGGCCGGATCTTGCGGAACACCAGTTTGGTTTCCGCAGGGGGCGCTCGACGGTGGACGCCATCATGCGCGTGAGAGCCCTCACGACGGGGGATGCGGTGTCCCGGGGTGGGGTGGTCTTGGCGGTGTCTCTCGACATCGCCAACGCCTTCAACTCCATGCCCTGGAGCTGCATTAGGGAGGCACTCCGGTATCACCGGGTGCCGACCTACCTTCGTCGTGTGGTCGGGGACTACCTGACGGATAGGTACGTCATCTACCCTGGTTGCAGCGGAGAGTGGAACCGGCGAGAGATGTCGTGCGGTGTTCCACAGGGATCGGTTCTGGGGCCGCCCTTGTGGAACATCGGTTACGACTGGGTGCTGCGCGCCGACCTCCCTGACGGCGTCAGCGTAGTTTGCTACGCTGACGACACGCTGGTGCTGGCGCAAGGGAGGTCGCACGAGGCGGCGGCCGAGCTGATGACTCGCGGGGTTGCGATAGTCGCGGAGAGGATCCGGCAATTGGGTCTCGAGGTGGCATTGCACAAGTCCGAGGCCATGTGCTTTCATGGGCCTCGGAATGCGCCACCGTCGGGATCCATGCTCACGGTGGGAGGGGTTCCCATCGGCGTCGAGCCGACGTTGAAGTACCTAGGTCTCGTCCTCGACAGCCGGTGGAACTTCGTGGAGCATTTCCGACGTTTGGCCCCCAAACTGGAACGGGCCGGGGCTGCCTTCAAGCGGCTCTTGCCCAACCTGGGGGGTCCAAACGCTTCCTGCCGGAGGCTCTACGCGGGGGTCGTGCGGTCCATGGCCCTTTACGGGGCCCCGGTGTGGGCGCGTTCTTTGAGGCGGCGAGCCGCCCATTATTTATTTATTTATTTATTTATTTATTTATTTAAAATTATGTAAATAACACCCTAACAGCTATAACGCCAATGCGATGTTACTACCAAGATAACTGACTTACAAAAAAAACAAAGAGAAAAAGAAAAACAATAACATAGATTAAAATAAAATAAAAACAATAAAAATGTCTACAATGGACGATCATGTCTAAAGATTCTCAATGCACTTCAGTGCTTCTTCTGTGAAATTCATCAGGCTGCAGTGAAAAATATCTACCTCATATGAAATAATATTTAACAGTCTTATGGCGCGTGACAAAGGGGAAAACTTGTTCAGGTTAGTCCTAGAGAACGGCTCCAGTAGCGTAGGCGTGGGGCGACGCGCACCCCCGCAACCCGGTGGCGCGCGCAGCCCCAGCTCCGCTAACAGCTCGGGGTGGTGTAGCCAGCCGCGCAGCACCCGAAACACAAAGCTACACAGAGCCACGTCCCTCCGAACCGCCAGCCTGCTGTACCCTACCATCCCTATTACAAAGAGACTCGGGTACATGAGCGGGAAGAAGGGATAGACACCGTACTGCTTATAAAACAAAAACCTAGTGAATTTGTTCTGGATTCTTTCCACCATGACACTATATTTGGCCTCATGGGGGTTCCACACGATCGCACTCGTTTCAAGACGGCTCCGTACCAGCGCATTGTACATGATTCTAACCACTGCCGTACTATTAAAGTCTTTGCACTGCCTAAGTATAAATCCAAGATTTCGGAAGGACTTGGCGCATATGTCTAAGATGTGCCCACGAAACATTAATTCTGGAACCATCTCCACCCCCAGGTCCCGCACCTGCGTGACTCGTGACATAACTATGGCTTCCATCTCATACTGATGTAGCAGTGGTTCCCGCGCGCGAGTGTAGCTCATTATACAGCATTTAGAAGCGTTAAAACCTAACTTATTATCTAGGCTCCACTGTACCACCCTATCAATATCCTGTTGAAGCCGTTCACAGTCCGAAGTATCTGCTACCGACAGGAACAATTTGAGGTCGTCTGCAAAAAGCAGACACTTTGCCACCTTTACAACTTCCGCGAGATCATTCACCATCAAAATGAAGCCTAATGGACCGATATTGCTACCCTGACTCACCCCCGAAAACGTGAAATAAGGCTTGGAGACGTATCCACCATATTCGACGTACTGCCGGCGATCGCCAAGGTAGTTCGCGAAGAATCGCAGAAGGTGTGGTGTGAAACCAAACGCCGCAAACTTAGCCAAAAGCACATCGTTGTCGACGGTGTCGAACGCCTTCCGAAAGTCGAAGTATGCCGCGTCTACCTGCCCCCCAGCGTCAACCACCGGTGCCAGGTGTGTCATGAAAGACAACAAGTTACTCCCCGTACTTCGACCAGTCCGGAAACCGTGTTGTGCGTCGGTCAGGCGAGAAGTTACCTGGTTATTATCTGAACGCGCCCCAAAGGGTGGTAGCCGTAAGGCTAATCCGGGGGTACCGCACGATCTCCGGCGAGGCGGCGAGCCTCCTTGCCGGATTGCCGCCATGGGATCTGGAGGCGATAGTCCTCTCGCGCCTGCACGAGTGGCGCGTGGAGGCACTACGCCGGGGGGAAACTCCGCTGCCGCGGCAAATTGTCGCTCAGCGGACAGACTTCCGGCGTGATCTCATGGCGACATGGAGAGAGCGACTGTCGCAACCCCGTGCAGGGCACGCCACTATAATGGCGGTAAGTCCCCTCTTTGAGGAGTGGCTGGAGAGGCGCCACGGCGCCCTCACCTTCCGCCTGACGCAGGTCCTCACCGGACATGGTTGTTTCGGGAGGTTCCTGCACCTAATCGGGCGGGAGGAAACGCCCGGGTGTCACCACTGCGAGGATCGACCGGAGGACACGGTGGAGCACACTGTGCAGGTCTGCTCCGCTTGGGCGGAGCAACGCCGTGTCCTCGTAGCGGCGATCGGCGGCGGCGACCTCTCGCGTCCGGCCCTGGTTCAATCCATGGTCCGGAGCGAGACGGAATGGGACGCCGTCACCTCCTTCTGCGAAGCAGTCATGCTAGCGAAGGAGGTGGCGGGACGTGAGAGGGAGAGAACCTCACGTCCCAGCCGCCGCGGGAGACGCACCGGGCGTCCACGTGGCCCCCGGCCACCGTAGACGCGGGCATGTGGACGGTGAGCTATGGGCTAGCTCGCCGTCCGTCCGTCTTATGACGACAGGCCGTGTCGACGGCGCGTTCGTGTTCCACGCGCGCCTCAAAGAGAGTCAGCAAACAGGAAGGGGTCCGTAAGGGCCGACGCCTGCCAGGGTTGCGGGAATGTTCGAAAGAGATAGCGGCCCTGGAACACAAAGGGCAAAGGAAGGAACATGGATGGGTTTTAGTCAGTAAAAGTCTGACACTCCCTCCTGCTCAGCCCAGAGCGGGAGGGGTTATTTGATGATTTCCCATCGGTAAAAAAAAAAAAAAAAAAAAAAAAAAAAAAACCCTCGGACGTAGCTAGCTAGAAAGTAATCCAATATCCATTCGACCTCGAGGACCCTGTGCTAACTTCGGGGGGGGGGGGGGACGAACACCTCAACATTTTCAGACTTTTTTCAGTTTTTCGCTTAAATGAAGTTTGGTCTCCCCGAGAGTTAACGATCCATTAACTGCGGTATACTTTCCAGGTAAGAGTAGGTACATAACTGCTGGACTAAATGGGATGAAAGCAATACACATTCGTTACAAGGAAATGCGTATCGATCGGAAGTGTTCGGGAGCAAGAAAAAGCGACCGATGCGGAAAAAACACACGCTAATAAAACTAATAGCGTTAGTTTTTGCACATGTCATGCCAATATCATGTTGCGTTTCAGCATTTTTCTACTTCCTTATACCCGCATTCGAAAACGAACTCTACGTGTGTAGTGGCACAGTGTATTTTCCCGTGCAGGTGCTATGTTAAAAGTAAGTCATACTTGCACTACCCGAGGTGATGGAATCCACTCAAATCTGTGTGGTTATTTCTTCAAAGACCATCGCAGACATTAATCTGCATGGTCCTCATATGACTTGATCAATGTCTGGACTTTAAAAGAGACAGTGACCTCTGAGTTTGTTTCGGATGTTTCTTCTCAGAGTAGTCAGTTACGAAACACCGGCCCCATCTAGTTTTAAAATCGACGTGTTAAAGTGTTTTTAACCGACTTTCTTCAAAAAGGAGGAGGTTCTCTAATTCGGTTGTACTTTTTTTTTTTAATGTTTGTTACCTCATAACTCCGTCATTTGTAAACCGATTTGAAAAATTATTTTTTCATCTGAAAGGATTTCATTGACGTTTTTTCATTTGAGGTTCCCGATTGGTCCCATAAAATTTCATCAAAATCGGTTTGGGAATTTGGTTGTTTTCCTAAACTTTAATTGTCACATCACGCGACGTCCCGTGATACTTGCTAGTTAAATTTGACACACTGCCCGATTTCTGATTGAGCTGAAATTTTGTACGCATGTGTATATCGCGAGATAATGCAATATTATGATGACATGGAGCTGATCTGATGATGGAGCTGGAAGGTGTCCATAGGAACTCTGTAATAAAACGACGCAACGCCATAGAATTTTGACTCGTTTGATTCATCTTGACAAGTACTCTAATCCTAAATGGTAATCAGGGTCTGATGATGGAGCTAGAAGGTGATCACAGGTAGTCCGTAATAAGATGACACAATCCCATCGAGTTTGAGCTCGCATGATTCGTCTTGACGAGTACTTTGGTCCTAAATGGTATCCAGTGTCTGATGATGGAGCTGGACGGTGGCCATAGGAACACCGTTATAAAACGACAAAACCTCATCGAGTTTGGGCTCGTATGATTCGTCTTGACGAGTACTTTAACTAATTTCTAGTTACAATGTAAAAATTAATTCATGACAATAATTTGTGTGGTAAACTACAACTAAAAAGGGTAAAATAAAAAAACTTTCCTGCGAAAACAAAAACGACTGCAAAAAAGGTACAAACAAAGACACCGACTTCCGAAAGTCAAGTTATTTTAGACGTTTTAGTGCTTTTTTGGAAGTCGTTTTGTGTAAAATCAATTTAAAGAAATAAATATGATTTATTTACGATGATCGTCGGTCTTGTGCGTCGTGTGTCGGTATGTGACCGGCCTTCACGATGCGTACCGCTCGCGGAACGAAGCAGCTTCACTGCGATGCAATCACGAACACCTGTTTACAATATGTTAAAAAAGGTGAGGGTATTATTAATTATCGAGATTAGATTCTATATATGTAAGTAATCCTTTTTGGAGGACAAGTAAAAAAATACCCCGATGAGAAATAAATAAAATATACTCAAATGAGGAAACTTCTATGAAGAGATTTATTCAGAAACGTCGTAAGGTGAAGGCGCGGCGCAGGCATGATGTTCTTCAAAACGTTTTCATACAAAATGTACGTACGCGACGTGTCGTGAATTACACTCAAGCGGCGCGGCGGAGGAACGCCGTTCTTTTGTTTCGTATTCCACGCCTGTGCTGCACCTGCGCCGCGCCTTCACTGTACTGTGTACCTGTATAATTCGCGCCTATGACAACACTCGGGCGCCAGCGGTCGCTTCTCGGGTACTGACATAAAAAAAAAAACATTGACGATCGAACAAACTTATGCCGAAGATGGTGTTGTCACGTTTTAAAAGTTTGTTTGGAATTAGGGAAACGGTGGTAATTTGGGATAAAAATCATGCATTTTAAAATTCATTAATATTTTTATTTTCGTGAATATTTTATGTTTCTTATTCTACCTATTTGGCAATGTCATTGGTACCTCTGCGCCCCTTGAGGATCCAGATTTCGGGCCTTTTCATTTAGTAACTTTAATAAGTGATGATCTACTTTATGATTGCAATTCATGTTCCTGTAAACATTGTATTGGGAACACAAGAATGGAAACATGAAGTTACACTATCGTCACGAGACAATTGCTTTTGAATTTAGGCAAATGCATACAATACATTGGTGCTTGTGATTGTACTTGATAAAAAGAAACAAGTTAAAAATAATGTACTTATTCAAGAACGTAGTTAAGTCTATAAAAAGCTCTGATTGTTCACGTGAGCACTTTTCTTCCCTCTCAGAATGTATTGCCGTCCCCCATCGTTGTTATATTCGCACAAGGAGCTGCTCTCACTCGGAGTGCGAACTATTTGTGACAAGAAAAAGTTCTCGGACGGATTTCTAATAGATGTTCCATTTACAATGAGTTTCCTCGGGTCTGAGTCAAAGCTATACTTAATAAGCACTTGCTGAGAGCCGTCCTCGTCTCATTGGTGAACAGAAAAGTTTATTAAAGTTTTATATGAAGGTACTTCTAACGTGTTATACCCGTAGCTTAACTTAGGACACACTCATGCATATTAATGATGTTTTTCATTTTTCAATAAACTTAAGTTCAACCTTTGGTAACCGCATTTGTATTAAAACTTCATACATTACTAGCCGTTACATTAATTTCTAATTAGGCTAACACATTATGGAGTGATAACGTAATGAGCACAACATTAGGTACTCACACTCGTCCATTTACATTGATGAGCTCTGCTGACGCTGCGTCGTTTGTCTTCGTCAAATATTTCAATTGTGGTGTTTAACTAAATGATTTGCTCGCACAAGTCGAAGCAGATTATCTCCATTTAGACTCGCACCGTGAATACATTATGTAAATGTGGAATTTGTACAAAATTACTGAAGTTATGTTGTGGATGAGGAAACAAGGCCGGAAACCGGAAACTGAGCGCTTGTACAGTCGAAAGCTCAATGTTACAGGTTCGGCGTGAAATGGTATGCAAGGAATTCCCTTAATTAAATATTTGTCAAATCTATAATCTGAAAGGGTCGTTAGGTCAAGGGGGCTAAATGGCCATGGTACCAAGGACACCAGCTAGACAAATGATACACTGGAGATCCTTTAACATAACTTTATGCGTTGGCGTGTTTTGACAATACATTGCGAGATTGCGACAAGCATGTTTTTTCAAACAATTGCCTAAGTTCCATCTAGTATATTAATTATAAACACGTCATAATTATGTATCGTTACCAGTGACCCGCCAGAGCGCCCACGAGCGGCGCGTAACTACGCCTGACGCCTAACGTGCTTAGTTTGGGAAAGTTCTCGTTATAATTGTGACAATTTAACGACTGGGACTTGTACATTATTTACCACTTGCGGTTAATTCGTGCGAGCCCCGAAGTTATTTACAGTTACTGAATATTTAGCCGTCGTCGTCACTTCGTAAAACTTAAGACATTAGAAGAACTTACTATAAATATTACAAGCTCTTCGTTTTATTTTTATAACTTTCACATTTCATGATAGCATAGCTTAGCTTACGGTTACAGCCACGTTTATTAAGGGTGAACTAGCCGGTCATACTTCCAAACAAAATCAACAAACGTAGCATGGCGATTACTCCACTGTTTGATGGTGTACGTCAAAAGTAAAAACACTTTTTTTTTTTCATATTTCTGATATATGTTTTTTTTACTTTTTTGTTTCCATGCAGGGCTAGATAGTGATGAGACAACACTAGCAAAAAGTGGAGTAATCGCCATACTACGTTTGTATGGAAGTGTGACCGGCTAGTGTATGTACCCTTAAACGCCAACTTGAATAATAATAATAATAATAAGCCGAGAAAGATAAGCAAATAAAAGCCGAGAAAGATAAGCAAATAAAATATCTTGACTTGGCTCGCGAGGTTGTCGACATGTGGGATGTGGACTCAGCGATCATTGTGCCGATAGTCGTATCAGCCCATGGCTTAATTGCTAAGAGCCTCGATGAATACCTGAGGAGGCTCTCGTTAGGCAGCTGGATCAAGGGCTTGATACAGAAAGCAGTACTCCAGTATAATGTTTATTTTTCTTCCACAAATAATACTTATAAACTAACACATGTACATTGATTGAAATAATCACTATGTTTATTTGTGGGAGACTGGTGCCTAAACTAAGCCTAAACTTGTATTTCAGGACACCAGGGACCCCTACAGGCAAAAATTACATTCTTATTGGTTAACATCCAATTTGACATCCGAGCCACAGATTTATTAATTTGTTAATTTATTAATTTATTCCCGAGTTACAGGGATACCAGTCGTGTGTCCTAATATCTGGTTATGCTTCTAAATACTATTATTTCCGGAAAAAAAAACATAAAAGGTGTAATGCTTCCATGTTTCATCGTGCTATAAAAGAAGTTATTTATTTGTCACCGAAACCCAAAAGACAAGAAATTACAATAGGCAACAAATTGAGGTGTCACTACAACCTGAATGTAATGAATAAGACGTCACGCTAATCTAGACATTATAAATATTCATCCTATCTATCCTATTGAAGAGGCAAACAGAAAACGCGACGCCCGCCGGGGCTGCGCAAGATGCCAGCGTGTTCGGCGCGGCGGCGCGGCGGCGCCCCCGGCCGCCAGCGCGAAGTGACTGCGCACCTCCTGTCAGTGCAATTTGACATTTTTTTTTTCTATGTGATTTCTGTGTATTTTATAGTTTACTTTACTTCATATACGTTTAGTTGGTAAGTAAATTATTTTATGTTCAGCGCCAGCTGTAGCGAAGCCGGAATAAGTAGTGCCAGTCAACCCATCACTTCACTGGATGTGCAACTGGTAAGATGTCCTCACTGCTCCCAGGCTCGTTTTTTTAAAGGCGTACGGGGGCTTAAGATACACTATGGCAAGGTCCACAAACCTCATAGTGTACCTTTGTGCCCCCCATCCACATCCCCGACATCAACACCTTTTGAACCAACTTTGTGGAAAACATTGTCCAAATTCAAAAATTCCACCCCTGTCCTAAAAAGAGTTCCCCGGGGCGCGAGACACTCTGTTGCGCTGAGTTTAGCGCGCTGTGTCCGCCTCGCGACCCAGGAGAACTCACAACGTGCATGGGAGCAGTTACTCACCTTCCCTTACAGGATTCTGCATGTACAAAAAAATTTGGCAACTCAAAAATCTTTAACAAACCAAATTAAAGAAAACTGCAACAATTCGGCCCGTATTTTAGATTCTAAATTACCTTTTTTTAATAAACAGAAAAACATTTGTGATCATGTGGAATCCAAGTTAAGTGACGGTGACATTAGGGGGGCAGCTAGAATACTGTTCAGCAGTGATGTGGTGGCGCCTTATTCTCCAGAGACTCTTTCAGCTCTGGAGAGTAAACATCCATCGCCTGCGGATGGTCTCACCTTCCCCAACCCGCCCGACCACCCCGACCCCCTCGTTCAAGATTCACCTTTTTTCCAAATTACAGCCCCGCAGTTGATCGCAGCCGTGAGTTCTTTCCGGAGTGGTTCTGCCGGCGGCCTCGACGGCCTGACACCACAGCATTTGAAAGATTTGTTGAGTTCAGGCGCCGGGGAAGCTGGTGAGTCACTCTTGAAGGAGCTTGCGGTTCTGATCAACTTAATGCTCTCCGGCGGTGTGAACGATGCCGTCGTCGATGTCCTGTACGGGGCTAACCTGTGTGCTCTGCGTAAGAAGGACGGCGGCATTCGTCCCAATGCCGTCGGTTGCACCTACAGGCGTATGGCAGCCAAAATATGTTGCAAGTTGTATAGCGAATCGCTTGCAACTATGTTCCAGCCCCTTCAACTTGGTTTTGGTTCCAGAGGGGGCTGTGAGGCTGCCGTACATGCCTTATCCTCTTTTTTAAACTCAAAGAAAGGTGAGGTCATCCTCAAGGTTGACGTGAAAAACGCTTTTAACTCCGTGAACAGGGACACTTTGTTGGCTGAAGTCAAAAAAGTATTACCCGAAATTTATGGTTTTATGTGGCAATGTTATAGGCACCCTTCAAAATTACTTTTCAAGGACAACGTTTTGGAATCAGCAGTTGGTTGCCAACAAGGTGACCCTCTCGGGCCTGTCATTTTCAGTTTGGCTATTCATCCCATAATTCAACAACTAAATTCAAAATTTAACGTGTGGTATTTAGATGATGGAACATTAGGAGGTGATGTTGACACCGTTTTGGATGACCTACAACTCCTTAAACAACAATTTAAATCTATTGGCTTGGATCTTAACCCCTCAAAGTGCGAAATTTACCTCTCTGACATTACTGACAGACAATCGATTATAGATAAATTTAATGCAATAGCCCCACAAATCAAAATTTTAGAAAAAAGTTCCCTTCACCTCCTAGGTTCCCCTATTTTAGAAGAAAGTTTTTCATCTTTCATCGATGACAAAATCAAACATTTTAATGATATTCCGATAGACTCTCCAAAATAACATTACATTCGGCATTCACCCTTATTAGATATTGCTGTTTTGGTCCAAATTTTATGTATTATCTGCGTTGTTCTCCTCTTTGGAAGAAACCACAACTTTTGGACAAAATTGACCAAATTATTCGCAACACTTTAACGTCCATTCTTAATGTGGCCCTGGACGACCGAGCGTGGCTGCAAGCCACCCTACCAATTCGTTTTGGTGGCCTCGGTGTCCGCAAAATTTCTAGTGTAAGCTTACCCGGCGTTCCTGTCTTCTGTCCACAGCACTGAAAAGCTAACCAGGAAAATTTTAACTCTCTCCCTGGTTGACTCTGAAGTGCCGTGCTTGTCCGACGCAGAGGACGCCTGGAAAGTGGCTTGCCCGGATACGGATCGGCCCGAGAACCCGTTTTCCCAGAGACAGTGGGATGAGCCGCTCTGCAGGTTGGTACGGAATAAACTTCTTAATACGTCTACCAATACTGCTGAGCGTGCCCGCCTGCTGGCTGTGGGTGAGTGGGAGTCGGGCCTCTGGCTTCAGGCACTACCGTCACCTAATATAGGCACTATGTTAGGTGACACAACCTTCCGGCTCGCTACTTGTTTGCGATTGGGCGCTCCTTGCGGGGCTCCACATCGCTGTCAATGTGGTGAAGCAGTCGACTGCCTCGGACACCATGGGCTTTCTTGTAGTAAGAGTGCAGGTCGGCTTGCGCGGCACGCTAGCATTAATGATCTCATCCGTCGTGCTCTTGCCACCGCCGGGGTGCCAGCTGTCTTAGAACCAACTGGCTTGGCACGCGTCGATGGGAAGAGACCAGATGGTATGACCATAATGCCTTGGAAGTTGGGTAGGCCTTTGGTGTGGGATGCAACTTGCGTCGACACCCTTGCGCCATCCCATCTTCCTAGCACAGTGAGCTGCGCTGGGGCGGCTGCTGCAGGTGCTGAAAACCTCAAACGGCGCAAATACAATAATTTAATTGGTAGTTACGTGTTTGAGCCGTTTGGGGTTGAAACACTAGGCCCATGGGGTCCGAGTGCCCACCTAGTATTTCGGGAAATCGCCAAGCGGTTGGTCGACTCTTCACGTGACCAGAGGGCGGGCCTATTTTTTGGCCAAAGAATCAGCATTGCCATACAACGTGGCAATGCTGCCAGCCTTCTGGGCACTTTTCCTGTTGACAGCGATGTGGACGAATTTTTTGACGCCCTGTAACCCTTTTGATACTTGTACATATTTTTATTACTATTATAGATTTGTAGTTTGTAAATAATGTAAATAACTTGATTGAAATAAAATTTTCTTCTTATTGGTTATAAAAATAGCTAGGTATACTGGTGTCTAGTTATTGTAATTGTAGGTATACAGATATGGATATTTGATGGAAAGAACAAAACATTGTAATTTAATAGCTAAGGTAAATTTTTGTGAAGTGTGGTGGAGACAAGATGTGGAGAATAAGGTGCATGTGGGATGGAGGTGCGTTTAATAGGTTTGCCTGTATCTGTGTGTGTGTGTGCCTAGTGTATTTGTCTGTGTGTCTGTGTGCGTGTGTGTGTTTGTCTGTATTGGTGTGTGTGATACAGTATAGTTATGATGAGAGGGTATAATGTGAGAGGGATCATTATATAGCTAGATGTATGGTATATGAAGGATGTCTTTTGGATTCCTGTTAAATTTTTATGGCTAGTAACTCTTCTGTTTTAGTGTAGTTCAACTTTATTAGCCAGTTTGTTAGTACCCGTTTACATTTAGATTTACTGTAATTAAAAATACCTATTTCTTTGTTTATCTTATTGTACAGCTCAGGGCTTCGGAAAATAAAAAATTTTTGGGCAAAACCTGATTTCATTTTAATGGTATTACATATTGCATACTTCCTTCTCGTTGTTAATTTTGAGAGATCAAAAGAAGATGAATCCGAATGTTGTCTCAGAGTAGTGGAGAGGATGTATATTTGTCGTACTGTTAAAACCTCGGCTTCTTGATACAATGCGGCAGTGGGGAAGAGTCGTGGTTTTGAGAGGCCTACTTTCAGAATCAGTCTTTGAGCTCTTTCTATTTCCAACATTTTTGTTTTACCGGCACCTCCCCAAGTTGTTACACAATATGTGAATATGGATTGAACAAGTGCGAAGTATACCATTTTAAGTGTTTTACTATTTGCAACCTGTCTAAGCTGTTTAAAAATATAAGTGAGCTTCCGCACTCTGTTACATAAGTTGTGAATGTGTTCATCAAAAGATAATCTTCTATCAATGGCAATACCCAGATAACGAATACTCTGTGTCGGCTGTACATTCGTGCAGCTGCATTGATTCAAGGGAGGAAAGCAACACCGATGCACAAATAGGGGGGGTTTATTTTGGAAGGTTTTAATGCTCCTGATTGAAAATGGAATATATTTAGTTTTATCAGCATTAAGTGTGAGCGAGTTTGCAGCGAGCCAGTGGCAAACCGTATTTAGCCCTAATTGTGCTAGTGAATATACCTCCTCCCAAGAATCACCAATGAAAGTTAGAGTTGTGTCGTCTGCGTATGATATTGCGTGGCCGGGCGCGCGGGTGCACCTAGCGAGCGTGGGTCCTGCTGACGTTCAGAGCGCACTCGCTCGCTTGCCACCTAAGCGCTCAGCCGGGCCGGATGGTATTCCGGCGTACATTTTTAGAGATTGTCGTGCGGTGTTGGTTAAGCCGTTGCAACACTTGTTCAACGTCTGTATCAAGGCCGCAACTTTTCCGGAGCGCTGGAAACTTACCCGGGTTGTACCCGTGCCTAAATGCAGCAGAGGTTCAGCACCCTGCGACTATAGACCTGTAGCGGTATTATGCACTCCAGCCAAAGTATTTGAGTCGACTATTCACGGTAGCCTGTATCCACAGATTAGCGCTCTGTTGTCCGACGCACAGCATGGTTTCCGTCCTGGGCGGGGGACAACGGGCAACTTACTGGATCTTATGACACAAATAGTACCGTCGGTGGATGCGGGTCAACAGGTAGATGTTGCCTACTTCGATTTCAGGAAAGCTTTTGACACAGTAGATAACGACGTCCTTTTGGCTAAATTGGCTGGTGTAGGCTGTACACCTCACACATTGACATTTTTCGCCTGCTATTTACGAGACCGTTGTCAGTACGTCGACTGCAGTGGACAGCTCTCGGAGCCCTATTTCACGAGGTCAGGAGTCAGTCAGGGCACTAATTTAGGGCCTTTTCTCTTCATTTTAACAACTAACGACCTGCCGAGAGTAGTCAATAAATCCATACCATTGTTATTCGCGGATGACTTGAAATTGGTGCTTGAAATAAAGCAGGAAACTGATCATGACATACTGCAGCAGGATATTAATAGGGTGATAGAGTGGAGCCGTAGCAATAAGTTGTATTTCAATGTGGCCAAATGTTCGGTGTTATCATTTTCCCGTGCCCGCGACCCGAGTCATTATCCTTATTGCATGGACGGAATCCGACTGCAACGTGTCTCAGAGGTTAAGGACTTAGGCGTGCGCTTTACAGCGGACTTAAATTTCCGTAAGCATATCACGGATGTTTGTAAAAAAGCATACCGCAATTTAGGGTTGGTCTTACGGCTAGGAAACCAGTTCACGAACTTCAGTGCTCTGAGATCGTTGTACGAAGCGCTTGTAAAAAGTCATTTGGAATGCAATGCTGTCGTCTGGTCGCCACATGAAGCCAAGTACAAACTAATGCTAGAACGTATCCAGAACAAGTTTGTGAGATTCCTGTACTTAAGGCTGTATGGTGTGTATCCAGGGTATCCACTGCTATATCCCACTCTATTTGTACTGGGCATGGTAGGCTACTATAAACTGGAAGTTAGAAGGGAAGTAGCTCTCGCCACTTACTTATTCAAGATTATGCGAGGTAAAATACACAACCCAAGCGTTCTAAGTACGGTTGGGTTGTGTGTGCCTGATGGGTACGTGGGGCGACGGAGGCGGCCACCGCTGCTGTGGGTGCCGCCCGCTCGCACCAACCTGCTGCAGCACGCGCCGCTGTCGCGCGCGCTGCGTGCACTCAATATGGTGTCACAACAGATTGACTGCTTCAATTGTACTCTGAGTGAATTCACACGGGCCGCATTTTGTAAAATCAGTCTTGGTTGGTAAATAATATAAATGTTATACTAATCTTTGTAGGCGAGCTTGATAAATGTAACTATAACTATACTATTGTATTAGGTAAGCCTGTGATGATAGTTGTATGTGTTTAAATAAATAAATAAATAAAATGTAAAATAAATATTATTTTGCAGTTTTTTAGTTTAAGTTGACATAGCTCATTTATGTAACATAGAAACAAAGTAGGGCCAAGAATACTGCCCTGTGGCACGCCGTGCTCAATAGGAAGTTCATCACTCAAATGGTTCCCGACTTTAACGCGCTGTGTACGATCTGACAAATAATTGGACATTAATTTCAATTCATTTCCCCGTATTCCCATGTTAGCTAGTTTCCGAATTAGGGTGGGGATAGAGACTGTGTCAAACGCTTTGGCGAGATCGAGAAAGATTGTTAAGCATTTTTTGTTATTGTCCATGTTTCTTACCACGAAGTCAGTAAAAGTGTGGACGGCCTCATCCGTGGACTTGCGAGCTCGAAATCCGTATTGTGTTTCTGCAAGAATTTTATTTGACTCTAAGAAATTTATTAGCCTATGATTAATAGTACGCTCGAAAACTTTCGATAGTGAAGAAAGGATTGAGATGGGCCTATAGTTGTTGACACAGCCTGTATCCCCAGCCTTATATGTAGGGATAACGATTGATTTTTTCAGTGCTTTAGGAAACACACCTGTGTCAAAGCAACGATTTATGAGATAAGTGATAACAGGAGCTACCAACTCCACAACATGTTGTAGTAGCATAGATGATATTGTGTCCCATCCAGGTGAGCATTCTCTCTTTAAATTCAGGATTACAGTTTTTACTTCTTCCGTATCCACTTTGAGTAGTGCGAATGAGTTGCTAGGGGAGGTATCTTTAACTACGGAGGTGTTATTGAAACGCGGAACATTCGAGGGTATGCGTTGTGCCAATATCTTACCAACAGTAGAAAAGAAGGTATTAACATGATTGATAGATGATTGAGGGCTATGATGTGTGTGTAATAGTTCTTCAGGAGGTTTATGAAATTTATTAGAATTCGTTATAGATTTAATAGCATCCCATAGCAATTTGGAGTTACCTTTAGCCATTTTCAGTTGGTTTTCTTCATACTGTCGCTTTAATTTTTTAAGGAGATTGTTGCAATAGTTTCTATATCGTTTATATGTTATTTTTAGTATTTCATTACTTGGTTCTTTTTTAGTTTTAATATGCATATTGTCCCTATTTTTAATACATTTTAGTAGCCCTGGCGTAATCCAGGGTTTTAAATTAGTTTTATTTCGTGGCATCCTAATGATCGATATATGTTGTAGTGTTAAATTAGATAATAATTCGATGAACTTATCGGTTGCCAGGTTTAAGTCATTTTCTGCATAAACCTGACTAAAATCTAATTTTGAGCAGTCAGTGATGATCCCGGACCAGTCTAACTTTCTGATTTCTCTAATAATTACAGGTTTTTTTGAGCCCCCATGCTTGAGACAAAATAGAACAGCGTCATGATCAGTAACCGAAGTATGAAGCTTAAATGTATAGGACTGTAACTTGCTCTTGACTAAAACATGATCCAGGCAACTATCACCTCTAGTAGGTGAGTAATGTGCTGGAAGTAGACCGTGAAATGAGGCAATATCAAGATATGACGAGGCATTGGAATCCGCATTTAATATATTTATATTAATGTCACCCACTACGATTATATTTTGAAATGATTTTAACTGCACAAAAATGTTGTGGAAGGATTGCAGAAAGGAATCTAAACATCTAAAAGACGGTGGCCTGTAGATTGCCACAACAACAGTGTTAGTCCCAAATTTAACTAACATACAGATACATTCACATAGAAGTGGTTCTTCTACTGTGTAAAACTGTTCATTACGGACCATGACTACCACTCCATCATTCTGATTCAAAGTTCGGCTCGTTTTATAGGAATTATATCCGTTTAATGAATGACATAATAATTGATTTATTTATAGCGCCTAGGTATCTGAACCTAAGGTCAACCACACATTAGCTCATTCTAGTACATTATAGTAAGTGTCAAGTGTGGACTGTCTCAAAGTCAAAGTATTTATTCCAATAACACTATCATAATTATTTCCCTACACTTGAATTATTGATCAAGGTCTGTCAGTTACTTTTACCGGTAGTTGTTAATAGCAATGGAGAAACACGAACAACTAACTTATAATTACGATCGGGTACAGTTTTACCAGACACCTGCACTAGTGGCTGATTTTAACACCCAGTATCGTAAAAGAAGACTGATAAAGTGAGATTTCATTTCGCGCCCTGCCTGCACCACTTAGCGAGCTAGTCGCTATAGCTCGTGCCGCGCCGGCCGCGGCCGGTCCACGCTACACCTCCGCTTTTACTAATCTGTTTATCGGTTATCTAAATCCATACCGCCCTCAAATATAGCTCATGTTGATTTTGCGGTAACGTGAATTTGTTTCAAATAAAACCATATGAAAATAACACTAATTATACATATATCATGTGTTATTTTCAACGACACGAATGGCCGCCTCACGCCTGCGGCCTGCCTGTAAGATCCGAGGGCTAATCCTGAGGTGCTGGGGTGCTGCTGTCATGTGTACCTACTGTTGAACACTTAACGGGGGCTTAGGATTCGACTTTTTGTTTTATGCATTAGGATCATCTCTTACCGAATTTCATCATTGGGAATTTCCCATATCAGATTAGGAACATCCCATTGAGCCCTATCTATTGATGCCATAAAAGTGCAGGATGTTATTTTTTTGGAATTTAGCCGTTTCGATTCCCGAGTGTGGCAAGCGAATTTTCGAAAATCTTTTAATGCAGATTTATTTATTTTTAAAACAAAAGGAATGTTTCCTTTGAGTAAAATTTTCTATCTCCAGTGTTTAGGGTACGTTCCCTCCAGGTGGCGTTGAAAAATTACAGCCTGTATACGTACCTAATTAACAATTAAAAAAAGAATATTGCAATTTGCACGTGTTTGTTTACGCAAATTGTGATCTTCTTATTTAAATAGATCTTCTTCATTTTTATAAATAACTAGCTGACCCGCGCACCTTCGTCTGCGTGCGCGCGTACATCAAAGAAAGAGAGGTTAGAGAGAGTGTGCGTCAACCTTACAAGTTAGACATATGGCCATTGCGGATATTCTTTTAGAGCTTTTTAAGAGGGCCAATTCCGACATACATGATAATTGCGTAACTTTAACCGTTCACGCACAACGGAAGCTCTCAAAAGGAGTAAATCCCTATTATATATTATTACCGATGGATAATCATCAAATGACCCCTCCCACTCTGGACGGAGCGGAAGGGAGTGTCAGACTTGTACTGACTAAAATCCATCCACGTTTCTTCTGTTGCCCTTTGCGTCCCAGGGCCGCGGTATCTCTTTCGAACAGTCCCGCAACCCTGGCAGGCCTAGCTCCTTTCGGACCCCTTTCCGTTTGCTGACATCTCTTTGAGGCGCGTGTGGAACACGAACACGCCGTCACCACGGCCTGTCGTCATAAGACGGACGGATTGCGAGCTAGCTCATTACTCACCGTCCCCAGGCCCACGGCCCTCGACAGCCTTACGTCTTCATTTTTAGACACTCGATGACAATCATACACCAGCTAGAACGAAAGTTCTCATCAAAGTTCTTGAAATAAGCCGAGACACGATAAAACTGCTGTAAACTGTTGCGGACCTCTTGCAACTGCCTTCCGTCTCCATCGTCAGACCTTTGATGATAGACATACTCCAAGCAGGTCTAAAGTTCTCATCAAGGTGCATGAAATCAGCCGAAACACGATATAGATGCTGTAAACTCTTGAGGACCTCTTGCAACTACCTTCCGTCTCCATCGTCAGACCTTCGATGACAGTCATACTCCAGCTAGGTCTAAAGTTCTCATCAAGGTGCATGAAATGAGCCCAGACACGATATAGATGCTGTAAACTCTTGAGGACCTCTAGCAACTGCTTTCCTTCTCCATCGTCAGACATTCGATGAAAGTCATACTGAGTTAGGTTTAAAGTTTTCATCAAAGTGAATGAAATGAGCCCAATAACATTATACCTGCTGCAAACTGTTTAGGACCGCTTGCAACTGCCATTTGTCTCTATCGTTTGACCGTCGATGACAGTCATACTTCAGCAAGGCCTAAAGTTCTCATCAAGGTGCATGAAATGAGCCCAAACACGTTATTTTTACTGCAAACTCTTGAGGACCTCTTGCAAGTGCCTTCCGTCTCCATCGTCAGACCTTCGATGACGTCATACTCTAGCTAGATCTAAAGTTCTCATCAAGGTGCAGGAAATGAGCCCAAACATGATTTCTCAATTTAAAAACAAAAGATCATGCATATCGGACTTCTCTGTAAAAAGTTATGCGTGGTCAGGTCATACATAAAATAAAAAAATATAGACGCGTCGAATTGAGAACCTCCTCTTTTTGTTTCGTTGGTTAATAAACCAAGCTTCAGGCATTTGACCCGGGCGAGGGTCATTCTTTCACGGAAAACTTCACAACTTTCAACACCGCGACTCAGAAAATGGAGTAAAATTAATAGCGCCATATATCGAGCACGAAATTAAACCGTTAAAATATAATGCATGTAAAGCGATCGAACACACACTCTACAGGGTTATAGCGTCATGTAGACTAATCTAGAGTACTTTTTGCTATCAGAACTTTTTTGTAAAGCTGGTCAACCGATTTAAAAGTTACCTTGTGAGCACATTTTTATTAATTAGTACCATTTTGGTGTAATAGATGTCATTGCATGTATCTTACACAATGATGGTAAGTTCTTCTTGAACACTTTAAATTGATAAATCTTTTGATAAAGAGCACTGATTACAATGAAACAAAAATTAAAACCTTCTTTAAGTTCCCCACAATATTTGTGCATTGAATCTAATCACAGTGGTTTTCCCAACAACATGAACGCCCGCCTCGCAGCGCGTGCGGGTCATTATTTTGATGCGGAGTTATTTTAAAACTGTGATATCTCCTAAGATATTCATCTAAATTGAATGGGCAATTTTGGTCACAATTGAATGCTAAAGATGACTAACATATTTATTTTGATAAGGATTAATACTATGTCGGTAAAAATACCTTTGCAAATAAAGCACTTTTTTTGACCAAATTTTAAAATCATAAAAACGGTTATTTTTAGTCAACCTTAAAAGATAGGCATGTGCTGTCACGGACTTTTTTTTAGACATTTTTAAGAGGAATAATTGCCTCATACATTATTTTTGTGCAACTTTAACCAGTTAACCAGCGCACGCACCGGAAGCTCTCAAAGATAATAAATTTTCCCCGATTTTGCTACATTTTTCATTGATGCTCAGCTCCTATTGATTTAGCGTGATGATATATAGCCTATAGCCTTCCTCGATATATAAGCTATCCAACACTAAAAGAATTTTTCAATTCAAACCAGTAGTTCCTCAGATTAGCGCGTTCAAACAAACAAACTCTTCAGCTTTATAATATTAATATAATTATGTAGTATAGATTGACGTCAAAGATATAATTGTTAATTAAGTACTAACATAATCGGATGAACCTCGGAGTAAAAGTGCTTTATCTTATCCCCTTGAATGTATAACTTTAGATTTCATGGTTTTCCTTTCATTTAATGTATCATGTTTGTTAGAGAGATTTACCAGTACTACGCTAGGGATAGGGATAGTATAGAACTACTTTCAGTAAGAACTTTATACGGAAGAAGAACTATTCAGTTTGAGGGAGCGCAGATTTATAATAAATTACCAAAGGACATATGGGATTCTTCATCTATTAATATATTTAAAAATAGGTTAAAGTTGTATTTGGCCAACCAATAATAATATACCACTACCTACATTTTGTACTCGATTGCTCGAACGACAAATAATTTACTATTTAAGTTTTTTTTTTATGCTAAGTTTCTCATATTTAAGTGAACTATGTATGTTCTTTTTGAAAAATAAATTTCTTTAAACCGATTTGATTCTTATTTTGACCCTATCGATTGATGCCATAAAAGTACAGGCTGTTATTTTCCTGAGTTTAGCTGGTTCGATTTCCGAGTGTGGCAAGCAAATTCTTGAAAATCGATAAATGCAGATTTGTTTCTTTTTAAAAATAAAGGAATGTTTTCTTTGAGTATTTGCTATCTCCAGTATTTAGAGTACTTTAGCTAGGTCTAGCTGTGACATTTATGACATACATAGGTCATTCTAATTTTAATTATCTAAGTAGACAAATCCTTGAAATGGAACAACACCACAATACTTGTATTTCGGCTTTATATACCTACAATTAACTTGTTAATTGACTTTGTTGTTAAGTTAAACCGTTTACAGCCACATTAACCGTAACGAACAGTCCGGTAAACGGTTTAACTCCAACAAGAGACCGCAATCACAGTTATAAATACATATTGTTAATAAGTACACTGACATTTGAATAAATTACTAAGTTAAAGTTATCAAATGTCAGAGTAGATGTTGTCCAACTGTGTGGTCGGAGACAACTCAAGTTATAAGAAAAAAAGAGCAAAGATTTATAATAAAGAAAGTTAAATATGTTACAAAGATCATTATTGCAGTAAGTTAGACTTTTATCAACAGCTGGTAGGTATAATTATGTTGAAAAGTTATAACTCTAAGGGTGAAAACATTTACAATAACTCTCTCTTATGCAAACACAGTTTTCACCGTAGGACCCACAAGGAACCCTTATCCGACCAGACCCATCAGGACTTTGATCTCGCGGATATTTATCTACCAAACAAATGTTATAACATACTCCGCATCACTGCACAATCTTCAAAGAATTCAGAGAACTCGTGAATAAAACGCTAAATTCAATAGTTTTGTAGTACGTCTGCCTCAAGAAACCACTAAATAATCGCTTAAAGTACTTTACAGCAGATATCTAAATACTGACCTACAAGGACTTAGAGAGCTTGAAATAATAAGTCATAGTTGTTGAGTTGTCGCCGCTCGAGAAACTTCACGGACGATCGAAAATAAAGTCGCGCTTAAAGATGCAAGCTTCTGAATTCTGAATGATGTTCTGAATATTTTAAATAAAAAGGAAGTCGAAACATGTTCTAATAAGAACACGTTATAATAATTTGAAAGAACGAATAGACCCCAGAGTACATTGGGTAAAAGCTGCTGCTGGTAAGAGCTGTGGATTTTGTGAATAATAAATAAATAAATAAAGAGCAGGAAATTATCGGATATAGTCACATAACCAAAATCAAAGCATTTATTTCAAGTAGGCCAGTTACAGGCACTTTTGAACTGTCAAAACAAAGATAACAATGAAATGTAGCAACAGTCCCAGTCACAAGGCATAAAATTGTGAAAATACTGTAGTTGCCCATTCCCTAGCGTAGATCTCGGAGAAGAACGGGCAAGAAACTCCATGGACACTCTTTTAAATCAGCACATTGTTACAAAACCTTGTTTACATCATTCGTGTTCAGATGGTACACTATGTGAGAACGATGTGGCAAGATGTGCACGTTAAAAGTGTCCATAGTAAAAACAAAAAAAAATACAATTAAAAAATAAAAATAATTAATTCACATAGGCCGTGGCAACTAAGAAATGACCAGTCACAACTGACAGCGCCCGTTCACGAACATGACGCATGTATCAACACCATTCAACTCAACCATTTTGAAGGGAACTAAATGATCCGACACACGCGCCCACCGTCAGCGAGATATTTGAGTGAGCATGACATACTCTCAACCGCCAGGGCAGATTCAAGTCGAGAAAGGACGTATATATAGGTTTCTAGGGAATGATAGCTTTCTAGTACATAGTACTCACACAATATAGGCTTTATATAATACTAAAGAGATTGAATCTATACAATGCGAAGATAGTTGTACAATCTTCCAGCAGCTCCAAAAATACTATTTAATATTATCAATTTGTGCGTCCCTGTCCTTGTAGAGCAGGACCAGCATTGAGCCAAGCGTTTTTGTCAGCGATATAATCGTCCAACTTGTAATAATTATGCTTGCTTACATAGTGTGCATTTAATGCATGTTTTAAATTTCGTCTCGATTTGAGTTCAAGAATACTTTGTGGAATTTTATTATAGCATCTCAAACAGGCTTACCGCATAAGTAACAAGTATGTATATTATTTTGTTTTTAATGTAGTTAGCACTTTCCTAGTATTACCCATAGAGACGAAGACACAAGGATCTGATATCGCAAGAGAAGATCAGTTTTATACTAAAACTAGCTAATGCCCGCGGCTCCACCCGCGTGGATGTCGAAAAATATCCGACGGGAACGTACGACCAGGATTTTTGGATTTATCTATCTAAATTGAAGGCGTATGCAAAATTTTGTGTCCACGCTAGAAACCGTTGAGGAGTGCTTTCGTGAGAAGACGTTCCTGGCTGCAGGATGAGGTCATGATAAAAATCATCTTTATCTGTCAAACTTGAACGCGTATACAAAGTTTCGTGCCCATGCTACTAACCAAAAACAAAAACAAAAAAAAACAAACAAAAGAAATAAACAAAAAACTAGCTAGAAATAAACAAATTTTTATTTTTATTTATTTATTATTATTAACCGTTGAAGAGTTCTCTCTTGAGAAAACGATCCTGGCTGCAGGATTAAGGAATGTCTGTCATAAAAATGTATTGTCACCAGAACCAAAGGTGTGTGCAAAATTTCAGCTCAATCGGTTGAAGATATCTGCTGCTAGCTGCCGAACAAACATAGTTACGAACCTTCATCCCCCATTTTAACCCTTCGGTGATAGAATCAAAAACGCTGAGACACTTCACACAACTTCCATCCCCTATACACAAAAATACTTTCTTAGCGGATATTTACTCTTCACAAAGAACACACCCTCCAAGTTCATGTCTCTAGGACCAGCGGGTTGGGCTACAATACAATACAATAGTATTTTATTTCTCTCAAAAAGGTACAATTTTGGAACATAGTATCTAGGTTACAGGCAGATTAAAACCTTTGTGAGAGCTGGAGTCTATACTGGGTTCGAAACCTGTGTGACAGATCTCCAGGCTCACACCCTTAAAATTACGATATTAAATTGCACTTACGTACTACAACATTGTAAAAGCTCCAAGTAATGAGAGGGAGAGAATAAAATACAAAACAAAGAGTGATGTGCAATGAGTGTCTATGGAGAGTGTTGTGTGTCCGTGAGTGCAACATAAGTCCCCACGCCCAGCGCCCGCGTAGAGCACTGGGCGTAAGCACCTACTTGCCCGAGAGTGTGTGTGTGTGTCTGTGTGTGGTTAACAAGGTGAAACGCGATCCAAGATAATTTTGATGAGGTGAAGAGTTCCGGTAGACAAAAATTATTTTAGAACATTTATTAAGTTTTCAGTCTCTGCATAATCCAATTCAAGTAGCCATTTCGCAATAGTTCTTTTGCATTTTGATCTGCACATTGGGTATATATTTAAAATTTTATTAGCTTTGTTAAAGACGTAGCTGCTGAGGAAAGGGAAACCGTGGGAAAAAATGTAGATCAACCTGCGTAGTCATGAAGCAAGTGTGGTTATGTGTGTGGAGAAAGACAAGCAATCATCAATTTGCACACCGAGATATTTGACCACATTGCAGCGAGTAAGGCTGGGGCAATTGCAAGCTGTGTGGTGAGGTGAAATGCAGGAGTGGGCATACAAGAAATAAGGAGAGGAAGTAGGTTTCCCAGCGGCTGTAAAGGAAAAGGTTAGATAATTTGTTTTGTCAACATTTAAAGTGAGCCTGTTTTGAGCCAACCAGGTAGTGACACGGTTGAGTCCAGATTGTGCATGCCGGAACACCAGCTCCCAGGAGTCTCCGTGGAATATTGGGGCAGTATCGTCGGCATATGTGAAGATGGAAGCATGGGGAAGCGTTAACCGGCAGAGCTCATTTATATAAATGGGAAAAGGGTCGGGCCTATAATACTGCCCTGGGGGACCCCATATGATATAGGAAGCTCGTCACTTGTCCAATCACCGATCCTGACACACTGTCGTCTGCCCGTGAGGTAACTGTCAAAGAGAGCAAGTCGAATGCCTCTAATACCGATTCTTTCGAGTTTAACAATAAGATTGGAGACAGATATCGTATCGAAAGCTTTTGCCAGATCCAGGAAAATACCAATTATCTACAGCTTTATATCCAGGTTGGAGAAGATGTCAGTAGTTAGGTCTAGAACCACCTTATTAGAAGAAATTCCGGAACGGAAACCATATTGAGAAGAGGAAAGAAGATGATTCTGCTCGAGGTACTTAACTAATCTGATATGCATAAGATGCCTCTCAACTAATTTAGAAAGTGTAGACAAAATTGATATAGGTCTGTAGTTATTCGATCGATCTCTGTCCCCACCCTCGTCCTCTGTCTGTGAAAGATGCCGGTGGTAAAAGCTAAATTGCATTTATGAGTCAGATGGGGGGTGAGAATATTTTTAAATTTCTTGAGAAACGTGCCCGACACACCATCAGAACCCACCGCACAATTGCCTCTCAACTTCCAGAGTTTTATATTATTATTTTGCGCGTTATTTAAAAGGGCTTTATCATGATTAGTTTTAGTAGTTTTAAGTATCTTAGAGCAATAATTCCTATATCTTTTAAAAGTTGTTTGAAGTATTATATTTTCGGGACCTTTTTTAAGTTTCATATGCATATTGTCTCGATTTCGTAGGCATCTAAGGAGCCCTGGAGTCATCCAGGGCTTACTTAGCCTTTTACGGTTGGGCACAACTTTTAAAATAGAGTTTTGCACTATGACTAGGTTAAGGGTGTTGATAAAGAAGTCAGTTGCTTCATTAAGATCTGAGGTGCTATAAACGGGGCATAAATCGGTCTGAAGTAGGTCCAATTCAATTTTGACAAAATCCAAAACCCGGGATGTCTAGCATTTTTTCAGAGAGTTATTGGACGGGTTCTCCATAAATAGTAAAACAGTGTCATGATCAGTAATCGAAGTGTGGGCAATGAAACAAAAGGCAGCTCTACTAGTTTTTAGAATGAGGTGGTCGAGACAGGTGTTACTTTGTCGCGTAGGAAGAATGTGTGCCGGTAGCATACCGTAATAGGCGAGCATTGTCAGATACTCAGTGGCACGCGAGTCATTACTGGTGTCGGAGATGCTAATATTTATGTCACCGGTTATGATTATGTTTTTATAGGAAGATAAAGATTTAAGTACTGCATCCAGAAAGTTCACGAATGCGGAGACATTCCGAACAGCAGGTGGGCGATAAATTGCAATCAAAGCGGTATCATTGTTGAGATTTAACAACAAACAGTTGGCATCCTGGACCAATGGCTCCGAAACAGAGTGGTGTGGTGTGGTGGTGTTTTTCCGAAAACAGAAACTTGAACCTTCAAGTTTCTGTTTACGGAAAAACACCACCACACCCTCATTCTGCGTACTATGTTGATTGGTAGTGACGCGGGAATAGTCATGAATTGAGGGTAAGGTAGGAGAGTTATAAAGCCAGCATTCCGTAAGAATTATGAAATGGATGTAAAAGGATGTATTGCTTCTTTCCAAAAGCATTGTCAGGCCATTGAAGTTCTTAATTATGCTTGGAATATTTTGACAGAGAAGTGAGAGAGTATTTTTGTGCAAATCAGCAATAACCCTGCAGTCCTCAATCATGCAGGTTGCAGACTAAGCCACTGAAATACTGTCAAGGTCAGTCTGTATATCATTTAGGTTATCGAATTTTAAAACAAAGATAGAAAATCAAGTTAATGCGGCAGTGATTAAGCAAGGTGGCATGAGCAGTATCAGAAAAGTATGACTTAATATTCGGATGGCTTTGCAAATAGCGTGCGGGCAGAGTTAGAGGCAGAAAAGTGTGATAACAGGCGTCTATTGGTGCATGCTGGGAATCGAGATTAAATAAGGATGCGTATGACCTTGGGTAGTGTTGTGTTGTGTGGAGTGTGATATTACAAGCAAAAAAAAAGAAAACAATAAAACTAAAACAAGTAAAACTAAGAGGTAAAATAAATACAATTTTAGAGGAACTTAGTCACAGGGCAGCTCCCATAAGTTTATGTAGGTCGCTTTCACAGTTTACAGCAAATGGAATCGAACCTGCGGACTTTTTGATATAAATTTTACCATGGCTCGGCCAGCAGCTATCACATTTGCCTTCTTCCTGGAGTCTGCGGCCCAGGTAGTAAAGGTGTTTGCCATATGAGGTAAGGGACTCGGCTACATAAATAGGTTTCGGTGGGCCTGGCAGCTCAGCGATGGCTGTCGATAATTTATTGTCAGTGCATTTCTTGTTATAGTTTCTGGTGGCTTTCAGAACATTTTCCTTCAAGGTGTGCGAGTCTTTTGTTGCCTTCAGTCTGTAAATATTATTGATTTCAGATGGTTTTATTTCTTCACTAGCGACCCGCCCCGGCTTCGCACGGGTCAATGTTATACATATAAACCTTCCTCTTGAATCACTCTATCTATTAAAAAAAACCGCATCAAAATTCGTTGCGTAGTTTCAAAGATTTAAGCATACAAAGGGACATAGGGACAGAGAAAGCGACTTTGTTTTATACTATGTAGTGATTAATCAAAGTCCCAATCATACAGAGGTTTTTCATTAAAGATTCCTTACTTTCTGAGGCAGTAGTAGGCAGGTTATTTATCTCAAGCAGAGCAGAGCGAGAGCAGCGTTCCAGGTAATCAACTTTGGATTCTAGCAAGGAAATCTGCCTCTTAAGGGTGGAGTTCTCTCGCTCAGTGGCATCCAGTTATGTGTGCTGCGTCTTGATATATCACCCAGTCTGTCAGCCAGTCAATTTACCATTTTATATAATATTTAGAAGTTCCAATATGTGAACTGCTGCCATTTCTACATACACCATTACATAATATAAAATGTATGACATTATCATAAACAAGTGCGTGGGTTCGAGTCTCGGGACGTGCTTTATTGCGCCATAAACTAACATAAACTGTTGTGATTGTGCACTTTACGGTGCGCCGCTAGGGATGGCGACTTCGCACTGAGATATGTATAACGTAGCTTCCCCGGAGGATGATGAAACCTGCTTACTTATTGTCGACGAGCCGTCCAGGTTCGGTCACCCACACACACACACACACACATGACATTTGTGTGAAAGCCCATGTCTCTCGATGAACTTACAACTAATAATACCAATTTGTTTTAAACTTAAAATAATGATGATGTTGAAGCCATTGCCATTGGCTGCTGCACTGCGTGTCGCGGGTTCGATCCCCGCACGGAACAAATATTTGTATGATCTACAGGTAGTTGTTCCGGGTCTGGCTGTTTTTGTATGTGAGTTTAAATGTTTATAAACGCACCCACGATGCAGGAGAAATTCCTGGTGTGGGGCACTTTAAAAAATAAAATAAAAATAAATACCAATCTTGTTTTAAACTTAAAATAATGATGTTGTTGAAGCCATTATTAGTCCGACCAGTCCATCAAACGGCTGAGAGAGTGATAACAATAAATCTTACATTTTACTGACTCAATACCAGTAGGGAGTCGGGTGGCAGCCCTAGGCACGCGGACGATCCAGGTGTTATCACTATCTCGCAGCGCGCGTCGGCCCGAGACTATCTGTGTGCCTGTTTGTCACACTATCGCTACACAAACACCGTGACGACACCCGCCACCTTGCCACCCAGACTCTGGTAGCTGTGCTCCAGGAGCACAATCAACGCTGTTACAGCTAGCATGAAACAAAACATATTAAGAAGTGCAAGGCAACAGTGACGAAACTGGCCACTTTAACGTTGCAGCAGTAATCATACTTACTACAGGAGCTATAAATTACAAGTTTCGTAATAAATCCGAATGCTATAGCTGACTCCAGATCGAAATCCTTAGTTGTAACAAGTCGACTCGCCGGGCGCGATACGAGAGCACCTACTTGTGATCGCAAAACTATATTCAAAATGTAGCAGACTAAGTAATAAGCAGAGGATCTGCGTTTCCATTTAGTTTCTGATAATACTGACTAAGCGATGGTGGTCAAAAACTTGCAACGTACTCAAAGGCAACCTTTAATACAAACGTGAAAGCGAGATAGAGCTTACGTACGCTTCTTTGAGTAAGAGCTATGTACAAGAGAAAACATTTACTGCGGTGGATTCGAACTGTTAACATACGATCAGCCGCGGTACATAACGAGAGTAATATTTCGTGAGCGCATCTGGCGCACGTTACACTGATACAAACAGTTGTTAATATCAGTTTACATGTTAAACATGTGTTGAACCCCAATTTAACTCGTTCATGACGTTCCGAAGAAATCACAATTCGGTGTGTTATTAGTGAGATTGTCCCGGGTAGCGGGTAGCGTGGTATTGTTAATGTTGACTAGCGCGACCCGACTTCACACGACGCGACCGACATGAACATAAACCTGGTTTGAACACCAGGTTTGGTGTTTTATTAAAGTTTCACGAGAGAACTGTCAAGGCCGACCTACATCATCATATAAAATATCTGAAATACATGATTATGAACGTAGAAACACTCCGGTGCGTTCAAATCAAATTTCTAATTCTTTTAATATCTACAGTGCGTCATGCTTTAAATATAGTTTTTAAAACCAAGCGGTAATTTTCAGCTCTCAGTCAGAAATAAATGAGAGGCGAACAGCATCCATCTTCACATCTCGCGAGAACTGTTCGATTGATAATAATGTGTGTGTGTTTATTGATGTACACTTGTACAGTGTTCAGTCTACGCTCAGTCGTTACTGATTCTTCTCAACTGCCTCGCGCCTTCGCAACAGTGATGCATTCATCAGCAATATGTTTATACCCAAGTGAGTTTACGGACCTGCCCACACTCCGTTATACAGGATGTACAACATGGACAGTTTCATTTTATATCCGCTCATGTTCGCGATGCGTCGCGCCAGCCTTCAGAAGATATCTCTGTTCTCAGTCGAGTGCACTCACAGTCGCAACGTCTCGCATTTATTTTATTTCCCAGCTGACTTCCGAGCGACGAGTATCAGGCGACCAGGGTTTATAAAGAGATCTGTACGTTTTGTTGCGCTTTCGTCGGCACATACTATTTGGCTTTGCCTTTTGAAGAATTAGTAAAGGAAAATGCTCTATTTCTGTATTAGTGTTGCTTGTAAAATTCGCAGATATTGTTGTAACCGCACCATGCGATGTTCAGTATTGCGGCTAACTGCTCCAGCGCTGTGGTTCCAGACCAGACGAAAGTTTTTGTATAAACACACAACATTTTATGTGCGCTGACTCTTGAGGTTAAACAGAGAAACATTTCTAAATAAATGTAAGAAATATTTACCAGATTCCAACAACAGCACTCATGTTCTGTAAATTAAACTTTTTGAAGAAATTCTTCTAAACACAGACGATGTTCGTCTGAACCTTCAATTAGTTCGAGAATAACTTGCGTTATTTTTGTTACATTATTTATCATTTACCTGAAAACTGTTTTAGAATATGCGAGCTCCAGGCGTTGTTTTTTTTTTGCTGTTTCAGTAAATATCGAATTTAGTAAGTCCCACTCACGACTCGATAGGTATTCATAGCTCATCGTCCCACACCCGGCACGCGTTCGACTGACTCGTCCACAGACAGACGGAGTGTAATTCCATTATGTAAGAGATCGCTCACCATTCGTCTGCCATCACCGCGGTATTCAAACGGAGTAACCTTTATACCCCATTAAACACCGCGACACCACAGATCAAGAAGAGAAGCTCTACTAGGAGCGACAACCGCGACGACGGCGACGGTTCGTACCGCACCCCACGCTACGCTAGTAGGAAGCCACTCTTAAACACAATCTGTGCAAACAATTGACGAATTCACAATAGGTACGTGTTAAATAAAAAAATGACGACTTCGTAATGTTGCAGTATGCTGATCTTTTGAAGCGCAATACTTTTAACAATACAAGTAACTATAATCTTGAGTACAAAAAATTCGTCATCGTAATTTGTAAAATCTCACTATATATTTCATGACAGAGATCAAGAGTTCATGACCCATCAAGTAGACATCAATAATTCCATGTTGTAGGTATAATGTGCAATGGTGCGTGAATCGCTGCTCGCCTAGCTAGATTACTGAGCAATCTGTATTTAGGAGATATCAGTGCAAGAAGCTAAGTTATTTAGTATTGCTCTAGCGACCGTGACCTTATAAACCTTCTGGTCTGCCTGCTGGGTGGAAACACGGATGCAGCAGTAACGGATCTGTCAATACCATTCCGAGTTCCACTTACCTGCGTCGACTCGTGAGTGATGCTCCAAACACGTCGACTAACCAGTGAGTTCCGTGGTTGGGTAACCCAAAGCTTTCTATTTCGTAATGTTGGCTAACAGTGTAACGTGTTATATTTTATGCGGGAGCAGAAAATTAATGAATCGCTAATTAGCAGCGCAACGTGCTGATTGATGAAGTACCTAATCGGGGCCTGCAGATATCTCTCAATTAAATGGGAATTATTAGGTATATTTTGTGAAGTTCTGTTCTAGCCAAAGATGTCGATGTTTATGCAATTAGTAATCAAGTTTTTTTCATTACAATGTTTGTATCATCATCCATCCACGTTCGAGTCAATTATAATGTCGTTACTAGCAGCTACTCCTCCACCACTGGCGAGGCCGTCACGTCACGTCCCACTGGGTGGTCTGTTTGTTTACCACCTCATAGTAAAGTTAACCGCAGCAGCACGTGCGCCGGTCTTTGGCCGTGAGCCATCGCGGAGCGCACCCCAAGCAAGCTCTACTAAGTAGCTACAACAAATCATGTCTGTTTTCACTAATGATCTCCAACAACGAACTCCAGAGTTACATTCATCACCAAGGTAACAAATTTAGAGAAGGGAAAGAGACATTTCGATAGTCTTAAGGAATGGTTCTTCAAATCGCAAATATTCTCACAATTATTATGTAACCACGTAAAAAATATTGGCCATTGATTAAGCTCACAACTTAAAGCAAGTGCAACAAGTACTATTCTGACACAGGCTTGCGAAGATATCGTCTAAACATACAACAGTAAGGAGTAAGAACTCGCCATCGAGGCACTGGGCACTGGGCACTGGGGCACCGACAGGCGCCTATAAGCCGCTCCTACCGTCCGACGCTGCGACGGCTACGCTCATTGTCACCGCAGACACTTTGAAGTGCCGACCGTGGATTGTTGATAGTGTTGATCGGTAGTACATACAATAGTTACACATGAAGTCTGCTTGTGTCTATAAATAATGAGCAACAAGTATTTGGAGGAAGGTCGAGTTTCAGAAGACCAAGTGCCAAACATCGAACACAATCAATGGGAATGATAATAAATTGCTCATCATTAAGATTCTAAATTGCGACGCTGTTAACTGAATTATGCTTCGGAGATTCTATCGCGTCTGTTGAGCGAAGCGGTTGATATTTAGCTATGAAACGCAGCGGTTGACACGCGGCGGTGGGGCCGCTGGCACGTCGACGCGCCACTGACACACCGCGGTGTCGCGTGTCGGGTCACCGGGTGACGAGCTCACGGGAAGCATCCATCACTCGAAATCACAACGCGCCGCCATTGTTCACCGCTCTCGTCTGTTATAGTAACAGTGGCTTGTCTAGGGCAAGGTCTAGTTATATTTACCGGTTTATTAATGTAACGACATCCGTTTTAGATAATGTGTTGAGTATAAAACAGCGTAGTCCAGCATCTCGCGAATCTTTCGTGCTAAGCGCAAAAGTCCGCAACTCAAGTAAGCCTATACCTATATGTATGTACGTAGGTATACAGAATGAATTATTGAAGTGGGCGTGGATGGCCAAATCCGAAACTAACTATGAGGAATAGCGAAAAATACTCAAAGGAGTCTCGAGCCCGATTTTGATGAAAACTAAAACTGCATTATCCCTAGCCAGGAATCGAACCCGTAGCTCCGCTTTTAAGGATTTTCAAATTCTGGGAAGTAATGACATACGGCAAACTAAAGGAAGTAGTTCATTTTTCATAAATTACGTAAGTATTTGCCCTGAAAAACAGAAAATTATTCTCAAAGGACAAAAAAATCGAAACATGTGCTCGGTGTGTTTTCACATTTTCATATTGTGGATGTAAAACTATTAGTACTTTCTGAGCCACACCTATGGATGGACTAGACCAGTACTGTCCATATAATTATGTAAACTCATGCAACACGTCTTAAACTGTTGCTCATATCTTTGACATTTCTCTCTTATTTGTGCCAAAACTAAACGGAACTGTGCCAAAACCCCAACTGTCTGCACTGTCTGCAGCACTAACTGACGCATCAGACGGATCAGACGGACAGACAGACAGGCGGACAGATTGGGGTGATGCCGGGTTTATATCCGATTTCACTGAAAATACGCCAATAACAGAACTTAACAGAACAATTTCTTACTACCTACTTTATGTGTTGTCTATAGTCTTTACAAACACATAACTATTTATTGTGTACCACTAGCAGGCGCTTATCAAGACGTCGTGTGTCGTATCGTGTCCGACTGTCTGTGCGCAAACACGTTATCTCTAGCTATATTAAGAACAGCGCCTTGCTGATAAAGCGAATCCTTCTATAGCTGCAAGTGGCGGCCAGCGGTCAGCGACGCGATGAGCTTACAATACAACAACAATACAAATTGCGAGTCACGACAGCTGCGCAATCATTGCACAATCATCGCTTATGATGACTGTACTGAACTAAGCTTCATTTGACAAACAAAACATCGTTATAGTCAGAGTTAGCGTGCCTCTCCATTCAGCCGCTGCACACTGATGTGATTCAAGACAATATAAATAATCTGGCAGGCGAGCTAAGCGCTTAGCGCCTCGTTCCGTAATGTTCACTCAGTATGCAGCGCCAGGCCCCCAGCCCCGGGCCCCAGCGCGCGGGGCCAGCATTCACGGATGTTTATGTAACCGCCACACACCATACATTATACACCGCGCCATTTCCAAATTACAATATGTGCTAATGGCAGCCACATTCCTTATAACTTGACTACTTGAAATGTTAGTGTGATTGGTGAAGTAATAACATAATTATAAAGTGGGGCTTGAAAAGGCGGTCTGTGAAAAGTTTCGGCAAATCTATCCAGGAATAGAATGCAGATCTACTCTTTGAGCAACTCGCTTTCTGCTGCCACGATCGATTTATTTGTGACAGGACGATTAGGTGATCGTAATCTGAAGCGCATCACTACAACATTCCTGCGCCGGAATCTCTGATGAGAACGACTATTAACTGCTAACGATGTTTACAAACGGATCGCGATACTTTATGACAGTTACGATGAGCCCACGCGCAGGCGCACAGGACGAACGCTCCATATATTACGGTGTAATAGCGTCCCGGAGATAGAGGCTGTTTCGTATTTTAGATAAACTCAAAGCTTGCCGCCATCGAGCGCGAGTCTTCCAATAGTTCAGTTAGCGACGGCGACGGTTATGTCAAGAATAACTCATACATATTTTGGGTGTACAATCACAAGCGTGTAACAGCAGAGTGGTGAGTACTTTCCCACCGGCGGCGGCATGCAGCATTGGCTCCATAACCACACTCTTTCTCTTAATAATATAAGTACTCGCGTCGAATGCACTCGGTGGCATTTCGTGTCCAAGTCCTCAAACCATAGTATAAGTAGTTGTAAGAACACTGGCAACGTGGAGATGCACTGGAGGTTCACATGGGGAGACTGTTCCTTGAACATGTATACAGTATACCTTGTGTTATGTAGTAGCTACCATAATGGTTTAAATGGAACTTAATTTTATAATAAGTAGAACATTGCATGGTGCACATGGCGCGTATGGGATGCGCCGGCGTAGCTCGCGGCGCACTTTCACCTGCATACCGCGCTCACATGCCGCCGCCGCCGACCTCGCCGTAAGACGACAGAATAAGTGGTTTGTTTACCGACTTTTACGAAAAGCTGCGGCCTTCAGCGAACTACCTCGCTACATGACATGAATCATTAAAATAAAGGCATTACCGACCGCTGACGGACCGCGCCGTCGCCATCAGCTTCCCGATTTCAAATTTCGGAAAACAATCAAGAGTCATCGACATGAACCGCCATGAAAATGATCGTTGCAACAAGGAAACGTTGTCGCTTATAAATAACAACAAAGCTATTTACTATTAACATTTCTGCGTTAGAATCTTCGGGAAAGTTGCACTCAAAGTTGATTGAGAGCAGTATCAGGGCCGCCGGCCGGCGGCCCAAGGGGCAAGGGCTCATATGAATAAGCACTAGCGATGCCGTGGGCCGCGGATAACTGCGGCGAAAGCGACGGCTCAAGTAAACGCAGAGAAAGTCCCCATTCCCTGTACAGCTAGCAACAGTGGCGTAGCGTGGGTTTTTGCCGCCCGGGGCCGACCGTGGCCGCCCCCTCTATTTTCATCATTAGTCAATAAAGGTAGCAAAAAGTCAAAATATACAAAGCATTTTTTTAATGTTACTTTTTGTCTATAATTTCATTTGTTGGTGTGTAGGTATGATATGTTCGATTGCCAATATAGAATGTATTAAGGTTTGCCGTTTCGAAAATTAACAAAAACACAAAATTAACAAATGAGCGAGCTCAAACAATTTTATCACATCCAATAAATAGGTAACATTTTAGGTTTAGCTTTAGAGTCGATGGCACTAAGGATGCAAGAGCGAGCGAAGCGAGCTCGAAAATTTTAGCCTTCCGCCTCGGATAATACGGTGAAAATAAGGGGCGGCAGATCTCAGGGTATATTAAGTAAAATACGCCACTGCTTGGTTGTCCTTGTTTTTGTTTTCAACATAGTCCCGATGACAATACTGCAATAGTAATTATCTGATCTGATAACTATGACCTGACGCTGCCGCCTGGCTCCGCTCTCTGCCGCACCCTGAAACGCGCCGCCTGGGGCCATGGCCCGCTGCCCCTCCCCCCAAGCAACGCTCCTGGCTATCAAGCATTTCGCACAAAACTTCGCACATGAAGCGTAAAGTAATTATTGTGACACACTTGAAATCCGGCCAAGCGAATGTTTGAAATGGTCGATAAATGGTGACATACTTACTAAATGTTGCACAAAAGTAAGAAATGTGGGAAGCGGAGAATGACCGTTCATTTCACGCTATTGTTTGAAATACTACATTTGCATAAAGTGTGAAGCTAAGCTGTGAATACGGTGATACGAAGGTTAAACATTACACTAAACGAGCACAGTTGATAACGCAAGTATTCCGTGTTTGAGGTCAAGTTCGTCACAGCTGTATGTACCTACGTGGTCAACGGAACAGTGTCGTACAGTAGCGCAGTAGCGGACAGCGGACAGTGGTCACTACAGCCTAGCTGCAATACAGAGCAACATTGGTCACTACAATGCCACGGTCTTGCACGGAGTAGCATTGTCTATTGTCCAATAGTAATGTGAATTGTTTCTTGGTAAGGCACAATGTACTTCATGTTGTTTAATCGTCTAACCCGCCTTAACATGGTAGTAGGTACATTTCAAATTGCAAGTATTTCTATCTTTCTCATGTTAGGTAGGTATGTTTCAGATATTAATAACCTTACAACTAACAATTGGCGTCGATAGTCTTATTATTTATTTATTTAATTACAACGGTTGTGTTTAAAACCAATAACAGTAACTAAAATTATAAAATAAAAGAGACACTTATGAAACATATTAAAATATACGAAATAGCAAAGCCAAGCAAAATTTTAAGTGAAAATAAAAGAAAGAACAACACTTTAATTCCTCTCACATTACTTCTGACATACCAATAAAATCTTCGTCTATTAATCCGCAAACAGATCATCTGTTGGATTAGAATCCAAGAGATCGTTAAGCGCGGCCAAAGTGCGAGGAATTGGTGACATAATCTTAAGAGGGCCCTTCCCGGCGGCTCTATCGTCAACGCGAGCATGGTCGAAAAGCTTGATGTTTCATCCAGAGCCTCAGCGGCGATTTTCTTTCAACTCCCCCGTCTTACCCCGCCCCGACTCCGCACAACTCGTCTCCCACGCACCTCATACTGCCTAACGCGATAACATTGAACGAAAAATAGTAGGTATTCGAAAATTTCTTAAACTTGTTCTAGGAAATACGTGTTTTTGAATAAGTCTTACATTTGTGTGAAATAAATATTTATCATTAAGAATCTCCATTACATGTGCAAGGTTTCTATCGAGATGTTTTCTTTACTTTTACAGTTTATGAGTACATTATGAACGGCCAAAGTTCAGTTAAAATTTGTGCAAAACAGCAATTTTTTATTTTTTGCTACCATAGAAACCTAGTTATACTGCACAAAATACCTATTAGTTCAAAAAAATCAAAGATAGATGTGTAACAACTGCATAATCACGTACGAGCGTTTGTATGAAAAGTATGACGGGTTGGCCGCTCTTAAAATTACAGAACACATGAATAGTATCAGTTCGGGGTAGGCGAGCGTTGCGCAACAGTCGCGCGACCGCCGCCGGCGCCGGCGACACGGCAGTCTGCCGCCGCCGCTGCCGACCATACGCCTATAACAATAACAACTTAATTGAATTTCCTCGACAATAATAAGTGTTTGTTGATTGCTAACAGCCCCAGCAATCGCTATGAGCTGTGACCTACAATAAAGTTATTACAACTACTAACTTTCCTATTTTAAAACGTTATAGGTAATAAAATATTATTCACTTATAACAAAGTTAGTAGGCCTGTTTACTACTTCACTTAATAAAACATCAATTATCATCTGTGCCTCAGTTGTACGAATTAGTGCTAGCGCAATATAATGGTACAGCCGTACAGCACTGCTTCTCATACGCTTCATATTGTAGTAAACATCACTAGCGTGCTACTGGCGCAGGCCACAAACACGGTCATACCGGAGCGAAGTGAACTTGTTGTGTGTTGGAGGGAGGGGGCGAGGGGGCAGCCTTGTTCGTGCCCCTGTGACATCACGGTTCAAGGACGCGTGACGTCGCGCCCTCCAGCCGAGTTAGCATGCACCACTGCTCCCACACCACGCGCGGGAAAGCTCAGAAGATCAACTGCCTGGTCGCCAGCCAGGACATTCAACTACCTATGTAGTAGATTGACTTGGATACCATCAAGTCGCCAACTAATGTGAACGTATGAATTGGTATCGCAGTTCTCAATCGCAGATACAAATAATTATACAATACAAAATACAAATAATTTATTTTTCTTTTACAAGTTATGTACTACATCTAGTGGTTGAAGTGACCTTTTAGACAATAAATGCCTGTGTTAGGTCACTTCGCTCTTCCGAACCCTAAATTTACCTGGTGTACAAACAATTATAAATCTGTGTGTGTGATGTATGTGTGTGAGTGATTGAGAAGTGTATGTGTTTTTGTGAGTGGGTGTTCGTGTGGATGATAATTACGACGCATGTTGCAAGAGGGCCTCGGTTTTCTCATATGTAAGTAGTTTAATCCATTTAGTTATAAGTTTCTTGCATTCATAATATTTTTTGGTGTATAAATGTAGTTCTTTGTTTAATTTGTTGTACTGGTGGGATGCACGTCTGTCATATTGCATACTACAGGTTTTAGATTGTGGAATATGCGCCACAAGATCTTTCCTTCTTCTTATTAGAATGTCAGCATCATAAGGCAGTGTCTTGTGTTTTTTTCAAAACAATTTGAGTAATATAATTATAATTGTCTGACTGTTAGCAGATCACTAATCTGATAAAGTCTATCAGTGGGGAACATTGATCTCTTAAAGTGCATAATTTTAATCAGAGCTCTTTGAGCTCGTTCTACTTCTATAAATTTGGACTTAGCTGCACCTCCCCATATAGGAATACAATACACCAAGACAGATTGCACTAAGGTGACATAAATTTCCTTTAATAGGTTTCTAAAGAGTCATTGCTGCTAGTAGCGTTAGATGGAACAATGTGTCTTAGTGTCTTGAATATCTAGCTCAAATTTCTAGCCCTTTTTACAACTTGTTCAAGATGGGGGTACCAGGATACCAGTGTGTGTGTATGTATTTATATGTGAGTAAGTTGTTATTTAGCCATCTCATAATTTGAGCCATACCTGTGGTCGCTATAGCTTTAACGATGTTTCTCCAAGCCCACAATGTGTGTGAAAATTCTGAGGCGTTCTGGGTACCGCTAACCTTCTGTAACTCACTAATCCGTGACTGAAGTTGAACTGCCGCGCTGGCTGCCAAGTGCCAAGAGCTTGCACTAAGAAAGGGAAATAACTCTTCAACAACAGGAGATTAAACAAGCGGTCTGTTATCTCGTTAACGATGCGATTACAAGCGCACTTTCCTTCCCATGGCGAGCGACATGAGAGACTTCACTCAAGGGGCACTTGAGCCGCAAGTGAATAGTTCACAGTTCAGCAACGATTTCAAGTGGCTCATCGTCAGAGAAAGAAGCCACACTCTAAGCTAACGGTTTTCCTCAATCAAATCATAATATATTTGTTCGTTATCTTTTTTATTCATGAATCAGGAAATGACGCCGCATATTCGTTTTTTTATATTTCTATGGTATTAACTGTTTCCGGATAAACTTCTATAATTTTTAAATTTTATCAGAAAAAAATTAGAATTTCTAAAAAGTTTCTACATAAACCTACAATAAATACAGCAGGTGTACAAGCATGAAGTAAATAAGATGATGAGGGATAAGTTCGTCCAGGCTAAACACATGTATTTTTTTTATAAAGTTCTTGAACGAAACATCCATATTTCAACAAACATTTGAAGATACAGCGGTCCATAGTCGAATCATAAGGCAAACTCGCTCGCGAAACAGTCACCCACAGTAGTGACAGCTGTAGCTAAGCTAAGCTAAGCTAAGGCTAAGCTAAGGCTAAGCTAGAAACATGATGAGTAAGCACAGTGACTTCGAACCAAAACAATAAGGCAAGGACAGCTCATTGCCTGAATCTGACGGATCAATAAGTGGTTTACTGGACGCGATTCAACAGGCGCGCCACATGCGACTGTCCTCCATAAGTCATCCGTCACGCTCTGCTGCTCATTCGACACACGCGTGTGTAGCGCACCGACATTGTGCCCCTCGGCCCTCATTCACGAAAACAATGACACATACCTATGGCAAAAATGAGACCTCTTTTGTGATTGTTTATAAATACAACTTGATAGAAACTGACATGAATGAGGAGGTATGTATGTAGGTACTTGTAAATCAAAACATAAGTCCTAGTACAATATTGATTATTCAAATTCTTTGTTTGTATATGTTTATGTTTGTATTTACATGTGTTTACGTCCCCAACGCGTCCGCGGTTAACTGAGAAAATTCTTCATTCATGCATTCATGGCTACGGTTAAACGTGTCATACATATAGCGCACAAGCGCATGCACGCACATTGTAGGTACCTACATAAAGGAAAACCTGTACCTACAATGTATTCTCAAAGGGATCCATAAAACTCAAATCCATACATACCAACATCACAATATCACCTAAATGCCTGACTATTACTCTAGCTGAGGTCCACGGGCTGTGTCCTTGACCTCGCTGGCAAGAGATTTGAGCGGCCGCATTCAGTCATGTTAGAGTAGTGTTTGTCAAACAGACTCGGTCTATACTCACAGCCGCACACTGGCCACTGGCCACTGGCACAAGAGAGAAATTAAATACTCCGTGCAAGTCGAGTGAGCGTGCCGCGCGCTGCTCGCCGGCTTATTGGGCGACTGCGTGACTTTCAGCTGGCCTACATTCAGTGCCTAGAATAATAACTGTCCAATGTCCGCACAGTTGGTTCTCAAAAGTTAGAGAAATGTCCGTAGCATTAGCAGTAGCAGGGATTACCTCATAGCAACAGTGTGCAGTGGGTCAGTGACCCGCGCCGCCGCGAGTCCTCTCACAGAGCGACCGGCGACCGGCGACCTTGTGCGCGCATTCTCTACATGCTATTCAAATGAATAACCTGGTCCGGTCAGCTTTGTTTTCATCAAAACTTCCGCAAATATGTCACTAAAGTACTACTTGACCAAAAAATTCAAACTGTACATTCACTTCGCAGAATTTGTCAAGTCATTAAATAATTTCTAGATTAGCTTCCAAGTCATTAACTAATGATGACTCAAAAGAAGAAAGTTTATGATTTCGCAACGACTTCGACTAAGTACTATTGTGCAACCCGATCCGTGCAAGTTTGGGTAGGTACCTATTGCGAAGTCTACGAAATGTGTCATTAAAGCTTTCGCGAAACATTCCTTACTTTTTGGATGAATAATAGAATAGTGATCGTACTCCCCTTTTTATTTATAATTATTATCATTGGATCGTACCTAAACTACGTGCGACGAGCGGTACACGAGGCTCCTTCAGCTTGTTCCATTAACAAAACGAGTTTAGTTCTTCTAGATCAGCCATTTTAATCTCTTCCAAAATCTTCCGTTCTATATCTGCTGAAATACATACCTTATGTATATTTAATGTCCGGCTAATAAGTAGTTAACCAGCATTTTTTCCAAATTTCCTAATGTTAACATAATATTGCCAACTCATATCATACTTATATTGCTAACCACAAAATCTTGTTTACACGCATTGAGTTCCACTCGAGGGCTAGTCTAGTAAGGGAATGTTTTGCTTGCCGTGGTAAACACATTTAATGGTTCCCTTCATCTTGACTGAAGTCTCTCAAGTAATTGGTAGAGTGCGATGTATTGGCTACCTTCGACTGAGTTACAGATTCATAAAACCTGAGAATTAAATCCGGTACACTTAAAGTTGTTTTATGTACCTGTAGAAAGCAACTTTTATAAACAAAATAAATAAAAGTATACCTGTCACAAGAAGTAGGAAAAACTTTTTTTTTTTGCCTGACCTGCTTTGTCCCACTGCTGGGCGAAGGCCATCCACTGGTTCCACTTCTCACGAACCCGCGCCTTCTCCTGGAAGTTCCGTCCGAACTGGAAAAACAATAATTTACATAAAAATCTTTGACTGATTTTCTTTCACTTTTTTTATTAGGTCTTTTTTTCAATACAGGTTTCCCTTAACCTAAGTGATAATAAGCTGACATCACACCGTACTACCTTTAACGAAGGTTACGAACGCAGGGCATTCGGTATGCGTCCTGACTCCTGCGGTTCTGCGGTTCTGCACTCCTTGCAATTAATATGAAGGTGTACGAGGATAGTGTCTCATGGGATTGGCTCCTCCCGCCGTATGTATGCGGGGGACTCAAGCGAGCAGGAGATACCTAACCTTCATCCTGCAGATTTTCAGTATTACGAGATTATATTTTTAGAGCCTTGATAATAGTTACCGACCAATCGGCCATCCAACTTTGCTGTAGGTGCTGCTATTATGCGCCAACCACATTCACACGTGCGTGACGGTTTCTTATTATGTAAGTAGGCACTAGGCTTGGAGGACCATGAGAGATACAGAAGGAAGGCATCCTCAGCGCACAGAGTCGTTTGTAGGTACTTCAATACACTACATGTGAAGATGCAGGTACGGCGTGTACGAGTATTACTCGTGACGCGACCTTACCAACATTTGCGAACTGCTTGTATACTAGAGATGTGTTAACATCTCGCGCTGTGACATTGTTGAATTAATTATTCTTATGTTATGTTAACATTATCTTGTTCGGTGCGTTTCGAAACTAAACCGAGTCGTTACACGTAACTAACGTTAGGTACGTTATTACGTTCACGGTCACCGCTCACGGGAATGTTAGGCACAGTTGCATTACTAAGGAATTTAATATAACTATACTATTTTAAAATATACACTGTTTGTCAATTCCTACCGTTTTTAATGGGTCCCCTATATGAATTTCAAAATACTATTCTGCGAAAATTGTTGCATCGATGACTATATATCGGTGCCTTGATAATACGACGTTATGTTTTAACTACGCCTTTTTGTTCGCTGTTATTTGTTTTAAAATAGAGTGAATACATTGCAATCGCCTAAATGAATAAGGTCGCAAATCGCAAATTCCGTAGCGAATGAAAGTAAAAAGATAGGAGCCACACATTACTGGTGCTTTCTTACTTTAAATTACTTTCTCTTGTACGGTAGGTAGGGGAATGTACACTTAGGTACTTACGAGTTGTATCGATGTACAATATTAGCGTAGAGGTGCCGCACTGACCTGTCAGCCTGAAGTATGGCAAATACCTACCATATCCAACTCATTGGAAAAATACTGCGATTCGCTAAATGATCAGAGCACGCGACTCATGAGTAACATTCCACGCAATCATTTAAAAACTGTAACCACAATATTATACGGTATAAACTTACATCTGGATCGTGGAGCCAATCATGCTTTAAACAATTTATTTACATAGTTCAAAGAACACGGATGTGATAATGAAAAGTCAGAAATTAAAGGTAATCATAAATCTTTATTTTTCTGGACATCAAAAATTACAGGCACTGGTTTAATGCACAATCTTATACAGGGTGTAACAGAAAGGGCATAATCATATGGAATACTGTGGTACGGACCATCAAACTGAACAACTTTCTCTATGGGACTACCATCGAAATCGTAAAAAAATAATCAGCTGTCCCATACATTTGGGTCGAGTAGGTATTGAAATTTTGTACAGGACAGCTGATTATTTTTTTACGATTTCGATGGTGGTCCCATAGAGAAAGTTGTTCAGTTTGATGGTCCGTACCACAGTATTCCATATGATTATACCCTTTCTGTTACACGCTGTATAGAGGAAGTTTCTGAAATAGGAAGGTCCGGAGTTACAGTATTACAGATCACTGGATCTCTGGCTTATTATAACATTTTATTTATCGCTAAATTTTTTGTCAAGATACTAAACGTGGACCTAGAAAAAAGGGCGGATAGAGATTCGCTAAGAAACAATTGAAGCACCGCAATGGCGGCCGTATGTGTGCGACTGTGTAGAGGGATGCCAGATGGAAATCCAAGCAAATTACAGAAGGTATACAGACAATCACCACACACCAATATGACATACTCACACACACATTTGCAACTCTTCATGCACACTCCTACACACTCATTCACGCTGTACTCTTAGCAATGTTTTGTATAGCTATTAAATACCTTTGCACCACCCCTACCACACCCACACCCATACCCACCCATACCTTAGTACTATTTTCTGTTCCTTTGTACTATTTTCTGTTCCTTTTTTCTTTTCTGTATTTAGTGTGTACATAAATTGTTAAATAAATAAATAAATTGTAAATCCGTAATTGGCTGTAGGATTAGTTTATATAGTTTAAAATAAAATTGTAAAGAGCTGTGGATTTTATGAAAAATAAATAATAAATTACCCACTTTTAAAAGCAATATATTTCGGTAAGAAATTTGAATCTTTGGCGGATGTCGTATTCGAAAGCTTCATATGACCTAAGTCGATGTACTCGCAAATTAAATCTTTGTACATTGATGTAAGTTTCGTATTTCTGTCGAATTTTCTTTCCAGTTGTAAAAATTGACAGACTGCGATCGGCATTGAGTTTCCCAATTTTTCTGCATAGCCAGGAATCAGTGGCATTTTCACATTGTATTTTCCTTCACGATCTCTTTCAGTAGTCATTTTGTAGTAATTTTCGCACCAGTCGTCTTTAGATGTGTCTTCAGTATTTTGTATGATATCTTCAGTCTCCCAAAATCTCTTTAAGTCGTTCAGGTCGACAAGAGTGACATGGCAGTTAAACGTTTCTAGCTTGCCGCATAAAATCCATCCTAGGGTTTGCTGAGCTGTCGGAGTGTGAGCATCTCCCTTTAGGACCTCCTCTAATATAACTTGCGAATAGATATCCGCTCCTAGCAGCAAATCCACGCTCCTTGATAAGTTGAAATCAGGATCCGCTAGTTTCAGACCTTGTAGCTGAAACCAGTTTCCTTTTTTAAATGTTTTGTTGGGTAAGTTGTTCGTGATCCTTTTCATTATTAGAGTGCTTGCTAAAAACGCAAAGTTAGTGCATCGTGATTTACATTCTAATTCTAGTCGACCTTTACAATCTCCCGAAATAGTACCCACGCCGGAAATCGTTGCGTTCATCCTTTTTCTAGATAGTTTTAGTCGTTGAGCCGCGTTCTCGGTTGATGAGGTTTACTTGTGATCCTTGGTCAAATAAAGCTCGTAACGTTATAAAGTCTCCGGTTGAAGTCTTAACTTAGAGTTCCACTGTGGTAAGTAAAATTTCCATAATGTAGTCGTTTGATAAATGGTTTGAACTATGTTGATTAGTTGAAGTTGAATGTTGATGGTCTCGTTGTTGAGAACGTTGACCCATATTGTTCATGTTAGAACTTGGTGGCAATTTTTGCGCTGAGTAGTGTAATATCGTATGATGTGGTCTATGCACTCTTTGCAAAATTTGTTCGACGTGCATTCTGTGTCGCTATGCTTATACAAACAGTTTTTGCGTATTTGGAATTTCCTTACTGTGTCATTTCTTTGCCGTGTGTCCATTTCAATGAACTTTGGACACTGCATGATCACGTGAAAACTGCTGCACAGAAGGCATTTACCGAATGAGGTATATTCTTGATGTTTATTTGCTATGCTGTTCATATGATGGTTTATTGGAGTTGAATTTCGTTTTGATGCTGAATGTTTGTTTGTGTTGGTTTGATGCATCTTTTTGGTAACCCTTTGCTGCTTCTAAAGCCATGAATTTAGTCTCGAAGAAGCCCAAAAATTCACCCAGCTCCGGGACTTCCTTTGGATGCTCTAATTCTCTAGTGTATTCAGTATAAGATGTTGAGTCCAACTTCTGTGCCATCAAGTACACGATTTTTGGATCCCAGCTTGATGTTTAGACCGATGTTATGTAGGCCATTCATGCATTCGTTAATTTCGTCATGCATTTTCATCAGAACAGCTGCATTAGCCTGCTGGATGGAAAGTAAAAGAATCAAAGTATTCATCAAGTTCGTAAATTGGAGTCTTTTGTTGTCGTATCGCTGAATAAGTATATCCCAACAAGTTTCATAGTTTTCAGCGCCGATCAAATGTTGAACTAATCGTTCGGGCTCTCTTTTAAGCTTTGATTTTAAGTGTTGCATCTTCTGCGCTTTCGAAGAATTTGCATTGTTGTGAATTGTCTCCAAGAACATATCCTTGAACGTTATCCACTGACTGTAGTTTCCAGTGAATTCCGGTAGTTGAATCCTAGGTGCAAAGTTTTGGTAATTTGCGCTTGCCCATAGTTTAGCGTTGAGAGATCTTTTCATAACATCGTATTGACGTTCTTTGTTGCCAAACAAATCGTTGTATACTTCGTTTGACCCTTTCAAAACTGCTTGAGACGCGCTGTCGTTTTGGTGGTTAGCACAGAGACGTTTGATTGACTCGAAAACTTCGTTTTGTGTAGTAATTTCACTCATCTTGATGTAATCGATTGATTAATCGAAAGTAGTGGTAGTACTAGTAAGATGTAGTAGTAAAGTAGGTATTGAAGAACACGTGTTCGGTGTCTTCTAGTTTGTAGGCCTCGGATTACTCGCAGTTCACGACGTAGTCTAGCAGCTGAAGTTGTAGTGGTAGTGGTGAAGAACACGAAGTTCGGTCTTGTTTTTCCGCTTGATTCACGAAGAAGTTCCCAAGTATCCCCTCTTCGTTGGCTGCCCAGAGCTCTTGTACTCTTTCTACGAATATGCGCGCTTTCACATCTTGACTGGTGAGATCCGCTTGTGGAAGGCCAGCCAAGCCTATTCGCTGTCGTTTCAAGAGATACAATTACCCCAAACAGTGAAATGCTCAAAGGACCATTAAATGTAAGGTCCCGTATTAATTGGCACCTTACACTTGCAGTTTAAGTAAGAAGAATATCCTGGCTTCCACACTGATTGATTTTGATGTGCCGTGCTTCTCCGAGGCTATCAATGCCTGGAAACTCGCTTGCCCAAATTCTGAAGAACCCAACCATCCATTTTCCCAGAGAAGGTGGGACGAGCCGCTCTGCAGAGTAGTTCAGAACAATTTACTGAACACGTCTGCTACTACTGCTGAGCGCGCTCGTCTGCTGGCTGTGGGTGAGTGGGAGTCGGGTCTTTGGCTTCACGCACTACCGTCGTCGAACAGAGGTACGTTGCTCGACGACACTACTTTCCGCCTCGCTGCTTCTCTACGCCTAGGTGCCGCATTATGTTCTCCTCATCTCTGTCACTGTGGTGAAGTTGTCAACAGCCTCGGACATCACGGCCTGTCATGCAGCCGAAGTGCGGGCCGTTTTGCACGGCACGCGAATTTAAATGACATCATCCGACGAGCTCTTGTCACCGTCGGCGTTCCAGCTATATTAGAACCCAATGGCTTGGCACGCGACGAAGGCAAGAGACCGGACGGGATGTCTTTGTTTCCATGGAAGATGGGTAGGCCTTTAGTGTGGGACGCAACATGTGTCGATACTCTTGCGCCATCCCATCTTCCTAGCTCATCGTGCTGTGCTGGGGCTGCCGCTGCGGCTGCAGAGAACCTCAAGCGGCGTAAATATAGTAACCTCATTGGTAACTATATTTTCGAGCCGTTTGGGGTTGAAACTCTAGGACCGTGGGGTTCGAGCGCTCACAGCCTTTTCAAGGATATTTCTAAACGTTTAGTTGACACTTCCCGTGACCCAAGGGCTGGCTTTTACCTTGGCCAAAGGCTTAGCGTTGCCATACAACGTTGCAACGCCGCCAGTCTCTTGGGTACATTACCAGTTGACAGCGTTGAGGAGGAGTTTTTTGACGCCATTTTTTAAGATTGTTGCTAGGTTATTTACTTTAGGTTATTTTAATTAATAAATTATACTCTAGTAAGAAGCGGCGAGTAAGTAAGTACTTGGAGTTAGGTGAGTCGACGTAAACACACACAGATTTGGTAATACTAAAAGACGGTATGTACGTAAACCGTACATATACTGTATACAAAGGTAGGCAAATGAATTAAAGAACAATTCAAGGTGATCTAAAAAATACTAATCTCGCATATTTAAACTATAATCACAAACTACAAATAGATCTAAAATAATAGTACAAATAATTACAAGTATCAAAATGGGAAAATAATTACAGGGCGTCAAAAATTCGTCCACATCGCTGTCAATAGGAAAAGTGCTCAGAAGGCTGGCAGCATTGCCACGTTGGATGGCAATACTGATACTTTTGCAAAAAAAAATACAATGTAATTAAATAAATAATGTTAATGTTGTTTTAATCTCAATCAATAAATTAATATTTAGTTAGACATTAATCCAGCCAAGACATTAGTGAACAAGTTTCCTCTTGTCGCTAACATTTCACCTGAAACTTCAACACCATTCCGCGGTTTCATAATAGAATGCTGGGGAGTCGGGACAAAGGATTTTATTAAAATTGCGACATAGTTCCAAACGCTCACTATGTACGCCTAAGAATTTGTAGCTCAATGTTGTACGCGACTGCCGCGTGACAAAACACAATAGTTTTTAGTATCTAGCTCCCTTTAATGTGGTCTAGCAGTCGTTAAATAAACGAACTAAAGCTGAATAGATAAATATCCCATAACACACTTGGGAAACATTGTTGATAGCATGTAGTGCAGGCAACCTGTGCGCGCACAGCCTACCTCCCTTCTTCTTCGTCCCATCTATCTTCTTCTTGTCTATTAGTTGAGTTAGTTTAATAGTCTAGTGGTAGTAGCAGAGTAACAGGCTCATTGATGTTCTGGCACTCATTTACATCGCTTCCGAACCTTTGCGACCAATTTCGAAGCGGTTGATTGTAGTACTCTACAATCACACGACTCACGACTCTACTGAGTCGTAGAGTGCGCACGTCCGACTGCTAATCACTAGAACTTGCAGCGTAGTACACACGACAGCCAATCAACTTTACAAAACCAGTTTATGTGGGTCTCTCATTGTATAGAAAATCTATACAAAGCGAGGCCAAGTTATAATGGATATTACAGCTTCATGCTGCCGTGTGTACTTACGAGTAGGTACACGGTCCACTGACTAATCTGCACCGACTGCTGCCGAGTTACAACAGATGCTCCAAGATCTGAGCACAGCAAGCCTTGAGGTTGGACTAATGATGAATTGGTCAAAGACTAAAGTCATGACTAATATACAGCGTGTAACAGAAAGGGTGTAATCATATGGAATACTTTGGTACGGACCATCAAACTGAATAACTTCCTCTATGGGACCACCATCAAAATCGTAAAAAAATAATCAGCTGTCCTATACAAATTTTCAATACCTACTCGACCCAAATGTATGGGACAGCTGATTATTTTTTTACGATTTCGATGGTGGTCCCATAGAGAAAGTTGTTCAGTTTGATGGTCCGTACCACAGTATTCCATATGATTATACCCTTTCTGTTACAGGCTGTATAGCACAAAAAGTAGGGTTGAGGTATGGGTAAGAGAGGACACGGTGGAGCACACTGTGCAGGTCTGCTCCGCTTGGGCGGAGCAACGCCGTGTCCTCGTAGCGGCGATCGGCGGCGGCGACCTCTCGCGTCCGGCCCTGGTTCAATCCATGGTCCGGAGCGAGACGGAATGGGACGCCGTCACCTCCTTCTGCGAAGCAGTCATGCTAGCGAAGGAGGTGGCGGGACGTGAGAGGGAGAGAACCTCACGTCCCAGCCGCCGCGGGAGACGCACCGGGCGTCGGGGGCCACGTGGTGGCCCCCGGCCACCGTAGACGCGGGCCTGTGGACGGTGAGCTATGGGCTAGCTCGCCGTCCGTCCGTCTTATGACGAAAGGCCGTGTCGACGGCGCGTTCGTGTTCCACGCGCGCCTCAAAGAGAGTCAGCAAACAGGAAGGGGTCCGTAAGGGCCGACGCCTGCCAGGGTTGCGGGACTGTTCGAAAGAGATACCGCGGCCCTGGAACACAAAGGGCAAAGGAAGGAACATGGATGGGTTTTAGTCAGTACAAGTCTGACACTCCCTCCTGCTCAGCCCAGAGCGGGAGGGGTCATTTGATGATTTCCCATCGATAAAAAAAAAAAAAAAAAAAAAAAAAAAAAGGTATGGGTAAGAAATCCAGTACGTCGATGAGTACATTTGGGCCAGCTAGTCTCCTTCGGAAACGGGCAAGTCAGAGAAGTCGACCGTCGTGTCGAGAACGCCTGGAAGAACTACTGGTCCATGAAGTCGCTGATGAAGGGTGACCTAATTTTATTCCTGAAGCGCAAACTCATCGACATGTGCATTCTGCCCATCCTAACCTACGATGCTCGAACTTGGTCCCTGACCCTAGTCGCAAAAGTCCAAACTCAAGGTTTGCCAAAGGGCTATGAAGCGTAGAGTATGTGGGTATTAAGCTCAGCGACATAATTCGCAATACCACAATACGCTCAAAAACTGGAATCGCTAATGTGGGCAATAAAATTGCTGCTACTGCTGGGTTGAAGTGGGAGTGGGCCATGTCGGCCATGTCTGTCCGCAAATGCATCAGGACCGATGGGCCAGAGACGTCACTCAGTGGGTGCCTGAGATAAACTGAGATTGGCCTGAGAATGCCGCACGTAGAGAAGAGTGGTGGGCTATGGGGGAGGCGTTTGTCCAGAAGAGGGACAATAAAAACAAACTAGTCCGATTTCAGTGATTCTCTTTTCATTTGGCAGAGGAAACTCGCGCGGTAGTCCCATATACATTTTATCAACTTTGCTTCTGTGCTTTTTGTGTTATCCTCTATGTTATGCATTTTTTCTTCTTTGCCTATGTGCACGATGTGCTAATAACTTTTAGTTACAAAGTAAAATTGATACTTGACTAGGATTTGTGTGAGATACCACAATAAAAAAAGCTAATATTCAAAATCTTTTTTGCAGAATAAGTAACCGACTTCGAGAAATAACACTAAAAAGTGGAAAATAACTTAACTTTCGGAGACTTTTGTTTGTTTCAGTATGAAAGAAGAATTGAAAAAGTAATTGTATTAATTTAATTTTTATAGATTATTTTGATGTTAGGAATTTAGGATATATGTATTAGTATTGTGTGTTGTGTTTTTGTCTTTGATTATTTAATTACTAACATTATTTTTAAGTGTACCTAACTACCTACTAACAAAATTATGGATCGTTGTGTCTGAAGTAAATAAATTGAATTGAATTAACATTTTTAAAATCAAAATAATGTCAACAAAGCAAAACAGAAATTAAAGTGAAGTCATTTAATAATATGTAGTCAGGTACATAAGTCTTACATGGTCAAATTTGCAATTAAAAACATCCATAATCTGGATAAATTCATAATATCATTTAAAAAGTCTTTCCCTGAGTAATAACATTTTCCTAAAAGTAGTGCAGTTACCTTAGATTTAAAAACGTTTACAGAAATCTTACCACGAAATTTATACTGAATGAGGTGTTAGCAGAAAACACGTCACACATGTTTGCAGATAATGAACATTTTGCATATTACTACGCACACTAACCTAATGACACATGTATATAATATAACGCCTAACGTGTCTAAAATGTATGTAGTATACACATAGATATGAGGTGGTGTCGTCTAATGACATATGCACGGGGTCAGCAAACTTTACTGTAGCTAATTATAATATTAACTAATGGTTATGAGCAAATCAACATAATGACGTCGTTATTTTAATGTTTTGCGCATGATTTGTATCTTCCGGTGATCATTAAAGTTACGTTGTTCCACTGGTCGCACTTTCTGTTTGTAAAGAAACCAGCCACATTATATACTCTCCTCAACATGTGCCTGCCTTCTCCCAGCTATGTCGGGGTCGGCTTCCACTCTCATCGGATGCAGCTGAGTACCAGTATTTTACATGGAGCGACTGCCTATCTGACCTTCACAACCCAGTTAGTCCTGGGTAATACGATACCCCTTGGTAAGACTGGTTGTCAAAGATGGTGGATGGTGGTTGGTTAAGACTGTCAAAATCTACAATTGACAGCCGGGAACATCGGCTTAACGTGCTTTCCGAGGCATGGAGGAAACTCAGTACCTATGTGATGGGCAGTCACCCATCCACAGACCAACCTAGGCAAGCGCTGCTTAACCTGAAGATAAACCCCAGCGCTGTCATTATTTACCCACGAGCTCCTCCTGAGACTAAATATTCTATTATAAATTAAATTGCTTCACTGCAGAACACGAATAAGATATCGTTGTCCTCATTGTGAAGTGCAGTATCATTAATCTAACTACTTGCCAACCAGAACGTTTTGTAGGCAATCAAATATAGCAGACGGCGAGGGAACCGCTACACCAACACCCCCTGTGGCGGCCACGCTGCCTGGTGCTGCGCTACCAGCTGCAGCAGCTGCGAGCCGTGAACCCATTCTATGCTACGCTGGTACCACGCAACTAACTGCGGTACGATAACGCAACGTTACCGCTACGTCACAGCTAGTTGCTGCGAGGAACATATATATTTATTTTTTGGTACTCCTTTTTGAAGAATATTGCGCACACGGAGGATTGTGAGATTTGGCATAGTTTAAGTTCATACGGAGAAGGAGTGCAGAGAGAAACGCCCGCCGCGCCGCTGCGCCGCTCGGGCGGACACCAGTAATTAATTACCACCAGTTTGGCATCACTGCGCACTATAAACGCCGCACTGTTTGGATACTTAGCTCTCAACTATTCAATTAGAACACTATTTTAGGCTTTTACGGTTTACAACTAAACGTATAATGACACATTCGGATATCTTCCGTATTTTTCATACTAATATCTTTATATATACTAATAATATTATAAAGAGGTAAAATTTGTTTGTATGTTTGTATGTAGGGGGTAATCTCTGGATGTACTGAACCGATTTCGAAAATTCTTTCTGTCATAGAAAGCTACATTATCCCCGAGTGCTATAGGCTATATGTACAACGTGCCCGTGGAATAATTTCCGACAAAAACGCGAGGGAAGCCGCGGGCAACAGCTAGTAAAAATAAAATAGTTAAGAGCAGTCAAATCTGCCTGTGCCTGTCTGTTTTTTATTTTCCATCCACCCGCATTCTGCAGTCAACCCGCGATCATGGCGCTTGCAACAGCGTCGAACTATCGGGAGCTCAAAATAATGGACAATTACGGAAGATATCCCGTAAGTGACAGTATAAGTTATATTCAATTCGAGTATACTTTTCGTAGCAGTCTCAGCGTTACATTACAGCGGCCTACATCATTGCTAATTAATCTCGGTCTGAACGTTTTAGCATCATTCCATCGGGGGGCCTAAAATGGCCACTTTATCAGAATCATAATATGAATCACGTTAAAAAATTAAAATTCTTAAAATGGTCTTTAAGGCATAACCTTAAAGACCATTTTAAGAATTTTAATTTTTTGCGGTCATAAACCGCAAAGTCCATTTTAAGAGTTTTAAATTTTTAACGTGATTCGTATTATGATTCTGATAAAGTGTGCGTTTTAGGCCCCCTGGTAGTTGATAAACTAGATTAATTTTCTTCACGATAAACTGCCCATACGTTCCTCTCGGTTCCTCAGGTGACAGGTGCAGCCCTACATAGCTTGCAGCGACACAATGCCCCCTTACCTGCTGACCAGTCATAGCGCAGAGCTAGGAGTCGGACTCGCAAGCAGCCGAGCGGCTCGCATTCCGCGATCGTCACTACTACACATTGTGTAGAGTACTACAGCACTACACCGAGTACACACCGCGCTAGGTTTCCTACAATAAATCTAGCAGATAACGCCGCACAAGATCACTATCTACACACAATACGATGTTGTTTGAATACCTGCTGTAGCAGCTAGCTTGCTTAAATATTAGCTCAGACCTTATCGTACTCATTATGTTATGAAACTGTTATGTGTTAACTATAGATTAAACTGTTTGCTTTTAAAAATACTCTATGATAGAATAAAATAAAATAATAATAAGTACCTACAGTAAGCTGAGAAGAAAAAGCACATTCCGAAAATAATAATAAATTTATTATTAGGAGGTTCCTCTCTCTGGAGCCCTGCCCGGGCGTAGCTTGGACCCTGTTCCCGATACCGGTGGGCAACAATTTTTTATATTTTGAAATGTTTTTATATTGTTTTTTTTTTTAAGGTATATTTAAAAAGATAAATTATTTGTAAAAAACATAAATAAAATAAATAAAAGAAGCACAATATATGTATACATATACAATATATAATTAAATAAAATTCATAAAATATATAAAATTTATATTTTTTTAAATAAATAAATCTATATATACGGTGACTGGTAATTAGTGACTGATACTTAAACAAGTGATTGTACTCATGAGAACAAATAACTTTCCCCAAGAAACATTTTTTTTAAACGGCTAAAAGCTGATAGGTCACCGACGCGCGCGTGCGAATTTCATACGGCTGTTGTGTTATTGTGATGAAAGTATGTGTATAAAAAAATCTTTGGGAGTTGTTTGTTAACATAAGTACAATCACGTGTTTAAGTATCGGTCACTAATTACCAGTCACCTATAGAAGAAAGTCGAATTAGTTTCAGACTTCGACACCATCTCGTGCGGGCGTAGAGGTTAGACAGAAGAGGTCTGAGGGGTTACTATGACGTCTTAGGGTGGAAGCGCAAGGGTAGCCCGCGAAATTTAAATTTTCTTTTAAGTTTATTGCAATTTGCAGGTCAGTGTCAGGTTGTATGTTGATGAAAATATAAATCGCGCCAGTACGGAGAGACACGTATGGAGTTACAGAATTATAATCATTCAAATCATCAATACAGCCTTCCAAGTTCATATGACCCCATTCAATAGCTATTTCATGAAAAAGTCACTCTTTGGGATTATATGAACTTGGAGGGTTGTATTAATGATTTTAATGATTATAATTCTGTAACTTCATACGTGTTACTAGCGCGATTTATATTTTCATCAACATACAACCTGACACTGACCTGCAAATTGCAATAAACGTAAGAAAATTTAAATTTCGCGGGCTACCCTTGCGCATCCACCTTAAAGCAGGAGTAATTCCAGTGTGGAAAAGAGACAGACCTATACAGGTCGTCTAGCGCCATCCCTTTCCCACACTGGAATTACTTCTGCTTTAAGAAGTCATAGAAACTCCCCAGTTTGCTGAAGTTTGACGATACCTTACAAATTTGACTTAACATAATATTTGAACACCAAATCTCATCCTTTGCTCAATGGATGTTAGTGTTACATTTATCGGATGACAGATGAAAGCCGTCGAAAAATCCATTAACTCTCAATAGGCCATTGCCGTAGAAGCATATTGACTGGCGCTTGGTATAGATTGTGTTATAAGAAGGAGGCAGGTCGCAGCGTCCCAGAGCGTCTCGCAGCGCCCCCAAGTGTCTCTGCAACAGCGGGATTAATACACGTCGCGACTAGATTGATCGCCAGACCTGTCCCAACTGACTGAGATTAATAGTTTCTCAGTTTCGTTTATTTGCAAACATATTATCGTACATGCGAAAGTCCCAAGCTACGTTAATTGTTATATTTTTTCCCCGTCGCCAGGTTGAATGTAGCTTCACAGCCTCGTAGACTTGCTAGCTACCCTGGCCATGTGGCCGCCTCCTCCTGCATTCCCCCGCTACCGTCGCGTCGCCAGATTGTAAAACTTTGTTTAATAAAACCTGGAAGTTAAATTAATCAACGAAAGGTCATGTCAAACTTTCAGTAAAGAATTGCGGACATTTTTGTTGGTACCGTCGGACTGAATTACGGCGATCCTTGTCTAAAAGCTTTCTGGTATTTTGGGATACTCCATAAGTTAAGAACGTTGTTGCAAGTTAAGGGACAGTCAATTTGTTGGACGCTTCTTTATAGAGTGTCCAGGTGTCCATGCTCTCACACTTAAAACAAATGTTTGCAATGAGTAAACTGTGTTCCATAAAGTTAAGATACCCAGACAGGTACATTTAAACTTTGACCGCTACATAACGTAACAGCGGCTAAAATCATCAATCACTTTATTTTCGTTTGGAGTCACTGACAGTCATAATCTAATGACAGTCTTATTTCCTACCCTAAAATCGCGAAAAACTCCTTCAAACAAATAAATGTTGTGAAGTGTCCCTACGCCAATCTGCGCGAGACACTTCACTTTGAGCGGCACTTTGCGTAACGTTTTACAACGCACCCGGCGGCGGCGGCGGCGGCGGCTACGCGCGGTGGCGTTGTACAAACGGAAGCTACGCGCTCAGTACTCGTGTGCTATTATGGCGCGCGCCTGATGGCTGCACCCACTCGATACTTCACGTCAGTATCCTTGGCAGAGCTGCCAGTTAGGAATGTGCGGCATTTCGACTATTATGACAAATATCCCGCCGTGTCTAACGAATTACATGTATCTCTCGGCTTTTGTGTTTGATCTCATTCGGCTGTTGTTCATCGTTAATGTATTGACATAAAATCCTATAAACTTATTAATTCATGTTCTCAAAAAACTGATAAATGATGTTTATTTAGCAAATAGGATTTTACACATACGCGTCATTTTTTTAAACTACACTCGCGTGCAAAAGTATGGAATCACTTACTTGGAATTGATTCCGCGCGATCTTGAGTACTTAATAACTAGTTATGAATAATAAAAATGGTACCATTATAAAGTTTTAACTGTTAACTTTAAATTGATACCAAATTCATTCAAACCACGCCATTATTTAAGAAGCTATCCCGGATTACGTGAGGAAGAAAGGAAAAAGATATTTTTCAATTGTTTGATACGCCACGAGTTGCGCCCTGTTGACCCCCTATAAAAGCACGTGTTATCGGATTTTTTTTATCGATAGTCCGGTTAAGCAGCTTCAACCTCAGTAGAGTTGTTGAGTTGCGAGTGGTCACACATAAAAAAAAAAACAGTCGGCTTTCACACGTTGACCGGTACACATCTCCGCTACTTTTGACCCTTGAACTTGGACGACAATGGATACTACACCTACAGAAGCAGCACAAATCGTCGCCCTATTGCAAGAAGGACTCAGCCAGCGGGCTGTCGCACGTCAGCTCCACATAAGCCAGACCTGTGTTTCGAAAGTTTCTAAACGCTTTCGGGAGACTGGTGGCTTTATCCCGAGACCAAGATCTGGACGGCGCCGGTGCAATTCGGAGAGGGATGCGGATGACCATTTTATCGTGTCAACCTCTCTCCGAAATCGACATTTGACTGGTGTCGACGTCCAATAGGAGCTCCGAAATGTTCGTGGGGTAGCTGCCAGTGAGTGGACAGTTCGTTGAAGACTTAAGTAGGCTAATTTGACTCCAAAAAGGCCTGCTACGGGCCCGTAAACTGACGGCAGGTCGCCGACAAGCACGCTTTCAATTTTCCATCTAAGTTGAGCATTCGGGGCGAGTCCAGGGGCCTTAGTCTGCTATTGCAATAGTGTCAGAATGGTCTATAATTGATTTAATAAGGCCCCTAGCCCACGGCGTATTGAAGCGCGTTCGAAACTCGTTTGACGTGCGTACAAAGGGTAATTCGTCTGCGCGGGGCCTTATTAAATCAATGATAGACCATTCTGACACTATTGCAATAGCAGACTAAAGCCCCTGTTCTCCGACGAGTGCAGAATGTGTTTGCACGGCAGCGACCGAAGGGGTCGGGTCTACAGGCGGCCTGGGGAGCGATTTGCGCAATGCTGTTTCGCTGAGACAGTGGCTTATGGGGGCGGTTCTTGTATGATGTGGGCCGGCATTTCCTTCGACGGTAAAACGGACCTTGTTTTCGTGCCCGGCGGGGGACGAGGAGGCGGTCTAACTTCAGACCGCTACATTTCCAATATTCTGCTGGAACATGTCGTTCCTTAATTATGCCGGATTTATCGGGGATGACTTCCTCCTTATCCACGATAACGCTCGATGTCACACTTCCCGTCTCACAACTGAATACCTCGAAGAAGTCGGTATCGCCACATTGGACTGGCCAGCACTCAGCCCGGACTTGAATCCCATTGAGCACGTGTGGGATGAACTGAAGAGGAGGGTTTGTTCCAGAAATCCTGCTCCTTCAAGTGTGAATGAGCTGAAATCAGCTTTGATAGTGGAGTGGGAAGGTATCCCGCAAGAATCGATTCATAAGCTGATTAGGTCAATGAAGAACCGTCTTCGTGCAGTTATTAGGGCGAGGGGAGGGAACACAAAATATTGAAACTTAAATTTAAGGCCAAATATTTTTTTATGAATGAATTTTTGTTGTTTTCTTCATTTATCATTTTTCCATAATCCTTCTATTTTCCTAACTCCTTCATTCAATCCGGGATAGCTCCTTAAATACTGGTGTAATTTAAATGAATTTGGTATCACTTTAAAGTTAACAGTTTTACCTTTAAAATGGTACCATTTTTATTATTCATAACTAGTTATTAAGTACTCAAGATCGCGCGGAATCAATTCCAAGTAAGTGATTCCATACTTTTGCTCGCGAGTGTATATGGGGCCGGTATTTCGTACCTGACTACTCTGAGAACAAACAGCCGCAACAAACTCAGAGGTCATAGTCTTTTTTAAAGTCCAGACAAATAATCTTGTTCAACTCTCATGAGGACTATACAGATTAGTGTCTCAGATGGTCTCTTGAAGAAAGAACCACACAGATTTGAGTGGACCTGTCCAGTCAGTGCAAGCATTTGTCAGTTATCTGACAGTGTAGCTCGACTTTTAACTCAAGGAGCTCAAAGTACTAATGCTGTAACATGATAATATTGTAACACCAAATGATTTGAAAAGAGTAACCATGGAGTTTCTTGCCGGTTCTTCTCCATAGGAAACGACCAACCCGAACCGTGCACCTTTTTGTCGACGTTTTATAAGTGCCCATCTAGGCCTATGTGAAATAAAAATACTTTGATTTTGATTTTGAAAGACACGAGTAAACGACGAACAACAATACCAGAGAAAGGACATTTGGGTAGGTCGCTTTTAGTTCTCATACTGCTAGACAATGGTGGGGAAAAAATGAACAAAAAAGTGATAATTAAAGTCACATTAGTATAATACCGAGTGTTATGCAGTGAGGCAATGAGCAAGATTGGTACCTATGTTTTGCCGTGAGGCATCCCTGCCGGTGCGGCTCGCGGCTCGCGGCTGACTGAGCGCCACGTTGAGAGGCGACGCCATTAGCCAGATTATTGAATCGAGTGCGACACTACACCAAGGATGACAGAAAATCTGTTACTTTTGCGAAGTCTCCTAATCATTAGGTATTTACTTGTTGAAATAATCAGTGATCGGAATAGGTAGAGCTAATGTACCTAAAGTTCAAGGAACAGAAACGAAAAGTGGGGACTTCCTTACGACAATTTTTTTAATCCGAATATTTTTTTCTTAAACTCGTAAATGTCTCGGAATCAGTTAAGTACATTTAATAATAATGTTATTTATTAATCAGTGAAGTAAACTAATTGAATTCATTATTTTTCCTTTTTATCCGACTTCGACAAAAAGGAGAACTTTCTCACAAAGCCAGTCGATACGTTTTCTATTGTTATTAATTCAGGTTCCGAAACACACCGGATCCGTACACGTAGACGTGCACGTGCACGTGCACGTACCATGACGTTGTAATATATGGAACTTTATAGAGACATGGCACACCGCTTGCGTGACGTACAAGTGCGCGTAGACTACATGCGTAACGCTACGCATTGCAGCTGCCATGTGTCAAACTTGCTGCGTACCTACGCAGAGCGGAACAGCAACGTCACATTGATGCGTGCAGTAATGACGTTGTAGTCAATGGCATTCCGTATTGGACGTCACACCGAACAAGTTTGAACACGCACGTATCTTTGCTGCGCGTGACTACGTGCGTGACTTACGCATTCAGTTGTATTTGTTTTCAAGTTTTACCGATAGTAAGTGATGTTTTGTTTCGGTTTTAATGATGAATCATGAAATTAAAGAAAAACTAATTGTTTGTACAACACAAAAAACAAAGAGTAAAAAATATGTCATATAAAACTTGAACCCATTGTTTTTTGGCACACCCAGGAATATTCTGTCACAATAACAGTAATATTGCTTCTTCTTCATCAGATGAACTACTTGGTCCATTTACCCAATCTTCTTCAGACATCGTGCACAAGAATTGCTGGGTACGCAAAGGACCGGTGCGTTGCGTGCGTACCACGTATGCGTAAGCGTAAGCGTACAGGTATGCGTAACCCGGTGTGTCAGTGGTTCACGCGCGTCACCACGCGCGTGTACACGTGTACGTCACGCCACGCATCTGGTCTGACCAGGCCTTAAGAACGCTGCGGACCCTCCGCCTCATGTTTTCGTTTCCCAGAATAGCCAAAACTTGTTGTCTTTTTCTATCTTTTGTTTGTCGCTGGTAAACAATAACAAAAGGGGTGTTTCGTATTAAAAGCGTCGTCGTGCGCGCATCATTCACTCCTGTACTGACTGAGTCTTAAGATTGTATTTACATCATACGCCCACTTCACTTCATTATACATAGTGAATCTTTCAAGTGGGCGTGGATGGCCAAATCCACTATGAGTAATAGCAAAAAATACTTAAAGGAGTCTAGAGCCCGATTTTGATAAAAACTAAAACTGCAACATTGGATTTTTGGAATAAAAAACACACACTGTATTATTACACCATTCGATAGATTCGTAGAAGTAATGGTAAACGGCAAACTAAAGGAAACAGTTAATTTTTAATAAAATACGTAACAGTATCCAAGTATTTAGTAGTATCTATTTATTCAACGAAACCTCCAACAACATCACTATTGGCGCCAACTCACTTTAAGTTCTAATTCCAATTGTTTATTTTTTAGGGTTCCGTACCTCAAAAGATAAAAAAGGAACCCTTATAAGATCACTCTCTTGTCTGTCCGTGTGTCACCACTGATTTTCTCAAGATCGGGTGGACCTAGCAACTTGAGATTTATACCAGATACTGAAGTCTATGGTCCCTATTAGATGTATAAAAATCAAGGTCCTGAGTCAACACGATAAAAATATATAGGCAAATCTAGATTTTCGCGAAAACTTTTAAGTACCAAAATTTACCTTAATTTTCAACTTTTTTATTTTTTGGAATTTTCCCGTCACTTGTTCTGTAAGACCTTGCTTTTAACTAAAATTGACAATTCTAGGTCAACCGGAAGTACCCAATAGGTTTTGGGTCGAAAACCTAAATGGTAGTTCCCATTGACCTAGAATCACGAAATTTGGCAAAAAGCAAGGCCTTTCCGCACAAATAAAGGAAAAATACCAAAAAATTGAATAGTTGATAATTAAAGGGTGTCCCCATACATATTTAATTGACGCCAATCAAGATATTTTGTTTTTAGAAGGTGACTGCGCTGCGGGTGTCACCAATCAAGGACATTTATTTAAAATGTGAAAAAAGCATTTCTTCCGATATTTTGATCCCTATTACGACACTAACGAATGGTATAATAATTAAAGTACTTTTCTCCATGCGGCCCATACACGCCCACTTTAACAATTCACCCTGTATATTACATTCCACATTTTCACATTTCATTTCTTTTTCTTATTACCATTTTCATTTTCGGCTCTGGAAATGAAATCTTCTAAAATAAAAAGTTCATTATTGATGAGTTCCTCAGTCATCATAATCATACATTTGCAGGCTCGAGTGTATTGAAGTTTGGTACGGGACAGCTGATTATTTTTTCGCGATTACAATTTTGATCCCATGAAGTAATTGTTCAGTTTGATGGTCTGAATCACTCCCTGAAATATGACCACACCTTCCTGGTACAAGCTGTATAAAATGATCACTTTACTGAAACGAACTGTAAGTAGGTAATGTTATGGTCAATGGTTTGATGGGCGGATGGTTTACTTCTCCAGGCCCTGATAGTCTTTTGTTTCTTCTCTATCTGCTCGTACGAGTGGATCTTCTGTCCTGTGTGTATCTGTGTGGCGGCGACATCGTCAGTGGACAGTGTGCCTTCATCTGCAAAGGGACTGTTCTATTGACAGCGCTAATAACTGGTCGTCTCTTAGACGCGGCGCGCGGCGCGAACTAAGCGCAGATAACCCCATTTATGCGCCATTCTTTGCGACCCGAAGAAAGATTGTTACCTACCATTACCATACCATTACTAATGGATCTTATGCTTACCTAATTGGACGCTTGGACTATCATCATGATCAAAAATATTACTGAGAACTTTTATGAATATGAGCAATCCTATGTAATTGCGGAGAAATGCGGCTGTTTCTTGAAAGATTACATATTCAACATCATCTATACATATAATAAAACAGTAAAAAAACTGTGTCTGTACATTGAACATATTAAAAAAATAATTATTGAGGGGGGTTTGGAAACAGTAATAGAGCACGAATCCAAAAAAAAAATTCTGTCTGTTTGTCTGTATGTCTGTTTGTTTGTACACGCTAATCTTCGGAACTACTCGACGGATTTAGATGATTTTTTTTTTGTTGTAAAGGTATTAAATCTGGGCAACATATAGGCTATAATTTATCTTGGAAACTTGAACATCTGATGCAGCACCTCAACAGACCAGCTAAATTATAAGAGATACAAAAATGGTACCATAGCAAAAATTGTTCCACGTGATGAGCCTTTTCTGCTAAGAGAATAAATTTGAAGATCTGGAACACCTGAAGTGGAACTCCAAGAGCCCAGCTACACTATAACATATATAGGAATGACGTCTTAGCAAGAGTTGTTCAGCCTGATGAGCACTCTCTGTTGTCGTATAAAATTTGAAGACCTGGAACAGCTGATGTGGAACTCCAAGAGCCCAGCTACACTATAACATATATAGGAATGACGTCTTAGCAAGAGTTGTTCAGCCTGATGAGCACTCTCTCTTAACGTATAAAAATTGAAGAACTGGCACACGCGTTGTGGAATTGAAAATTAAAAAAAATAAAAAAAATTGAAGATCTGGAACACCTGATATGGAAATCAAAGCTATCACTAATTTCACTGTATAATTATAAAATACCATAAGCTGGGAGTACCTCCACGCGGTAAAGGCGGTAACAGTTTAGGACTGATTTTCGATGAAAATTCGATTAATCATTGAAAATTTGACTCTACTGGCCAAAACTCCCATTTATTATTTTATGTTATCAAATAAATAAGCCTTCGGGCTTATGTTATTTGAGTGTTTAATTTCCTTTTCCATTTATTTTCGTGACACGGTAGCCTACCCGGTAACGCAGGGGAGCAGTCACTTAGATTTTAATTGATCAGGTATCTTCAGAATTAAACTATAACTATGTCTAGAAAGAGGTCAAATCTTTCCCAACGTTCCAAAGGAGCTAAAAGATTGAGGATCATAAGATCCCAAGAATCTATCGAAGAGCGTCAGGAGAGACTTGATGATGTTCGAGAACATCAGGCTGCAACTCGCTCCGTAGAAACCGCTCTTCGGATCGCGAAGAACACTGGAACACCTGATATGGAAATCAAAGCTATCACTGCATCAGATGTTCAAGTTTCCAAGATAAATTATAGCCTATATGTTGCCCAGATTTAATACCTTTACAACAAAAAGACCCTTCACGAAGCGGTCAACCAAGCATTCTGTACATCAAACTAAGTCTTTACGCAGAGAGTGCTCATCAGGCTGAACAACTCTTGCTAAGACGTCATTCCTATATATGTTATAGTGTAGCTGGGCTCTTGGAGTTCCACTTCAGGTGTTCCAGATCTTCAAATTTATTCTCTTAGCAGAAAATGCTCATCACGTGGAACAATTTTTGCTATGGTACCATTTTTGTGTTTCTTATAGTTTAGCTGGTCTGTTTCGGTGCTGCATCAGATGTTCAGCGAGGAAGTGAGGAAACTCGGTATGTAATAGGAGGTAACCCATCCACGGGCCAACCTAGGCAAACGCTTAACATAGCGGACAGTCGCGCATCATGTTCCGCACTTATCTCTAGAGACCTAGAAGCAGATGCGTAGATACGCTGAGAACTAATGCGCAATTATCTATCCGTGAACGTCTGCAACTCACGAGACAATGCATGGTTTCTTCACTGGTATCTAGAGACCTGGATGTAAATGCGTAAATACGCTGAGAACGCAGGTGTGCTTCGCGATCCGAAGAGGTTTCTACGGAGCGAGTTGCAGCCTGATGTTCTCGAACAGCATCAAGTCTCTCCTGACGCTCTTCGGTAGATTCTTGGGATCTTATGATCCTCAATCTTTTAGCTCCTTTGGAACGTTGGGAAAGATTTGACCTCTTTCTAGGCATAGTTATAGTTTAAATTTGAAGATACCTGATCAATTAAAATCTAAGTGACTGCTCCCCTGCGTTACCGGGTAGGCTACCGAGTCACGAAGATAAATGGAAAAGGAAATTAAACACTCAAATAACATAAGCCCGAAGGCATATTTATTTGACAGAATAACGGGCAGAAAAGGTATTTGTTGTGTAGGTATTAAGTCTGGGCAACATATAGGCTATAATTTATTTTGGAAATTGGAACACCTGATGCAGAACCGCAACAGAACAGCTAAAGTATAAGAGATATAAAAATGGTGTCATAGCAAAAATTATTCCATGTGAAGAGCATTTTCTGCTGTGAGAATAAATTTGGAGATCTGGAACCCTGTTGTGGATCTCCAAAGCCCTGCGACACTATAACATATTAAGGAATGACGTCTTAGCAAAAGTTGTTTAGTCTGATGGGCATTTCCTGTGGACTTACGAAAATGAAAAATCTGGAACGTCTTCAATCGTCTCGCTCATCCAGTGGTTTTCCCGTCCCCGGGCCTCAGAATTCTACATCAAACGTTTCAGATCTTCGATTTTCTTGACGACCCCGTTGTCGCTGGCAAAAGCAACAGGATCCGCGTACGAAGTCGCGGGCAGAAGCTAGTCTGAAATAAATGTTTGATAGGTCCTGAACATTATGAATACCTTACCTTGTATCAAGCGATGTATATCCACGAGTCAGCAACCTGTCGGCGCAGCGTGTCGGAGGCGCAGCATGTCAGGGGGAACACGTGTTGTCTGCAGATCAATCTCCCGCGCCAGCCGCCCCGCCGCACAGTGGGCTGAAACGGGCCGGTAAAGGACTTAGCATTTAAAAAAAAAAGTTTCTTTTTCTGAAATTTTAAATATTGTGTTGAATTTATCTATCGATTATAAGTAATTATTTCTATGAGGGTCGTTCAGATAACTTAGTATTTTCGGAGTTATAAATATACAAAGTAATTTTTGTATGAAGCAAAAGAAAAAAATGTGAAAATCTCGAAATTCTCAAATTTTCTCAAAGAATTGACTCTACGTATGCATAGTACGTATATTTGTCCTATTTTAGCGCCTATTCTCGGGTTGCGATTTTCTGCGATTTGGTCGCAATTTCAAATTTTGTTCTCTATTCCACACCACCATAGACGTTAAGAACTAGGCGCGTTTTTTTATGTAGTGGTCTCCCCTTTAGGCCTAATCCACTAAGGACTAATAAAATAAATAAATAAGTAAAAATCACAATCACTACTGGCCACTGCACTGTTTTAATTTAATCACTGTCAAGGGATCCACATTAACGAATGCAAAATTTTCGTATTCGTCATCATCAAATGTTTCCGCTTGTTCAATTACTAATAAACTTTGTGCTTCTACTGACAAAGTTTTATGTTGTCTGCGAAGTTTGTGACGTTTCGCTGAGATGAGTGGATCAGAGCTGGTCAATAAATTGTTTAAAATGTCTTCATTTGTAGTTTTTCTACTGCATTTCCTGGAATGGTGTTGGCGGTACCTACGAAAGTCTTTATTTCTAGCTTCAGCAGCTTCTTCAGATAGCTGTCCAATTGGTATTAGACCAAAACTTTCAATAATAGCTGCACCATGCATAAGAACTTTATGAACACTTGAAGGCATATAATACCAGCTATATAATTCCAAATACAGTTGCATGGTCACTTGAGCATATTCGTGAAATTTCGCTGTGTCAATGTGGTAGCCTGATGAAATTGCCTCTAAAATGATTGCAAATCGCCTTATTAATTCTTCACTAACACCAGTTATCTCAGCAGACATGTTTGGATTTGCAAAAAATCTTCTAGCAGTATTTCCGTCATTCGTGGAGCCGTGCCCTTGTTTAACAACATCAATCAGAAGTCCCATTCTATTTTTAAAAGCGTCTTGTATGTCTTTCTTTCTTCTTTCCATGATGCACTTGTCTCCCTTTACTGTCCATGTCTGTATCGTTAATCTGTAGGCTATATGCAGAATGCATTCCATCATTCGTATCCAGGTATGCAATGATGACAATCCGTATTTACAGAGATCTAGATCAGTCGGTTTTGATGCAATTAAGGGCAAATTATTCATCTCTGTTGGAGTGGCTTTACAAATGTCGCATCTCTGAGATGAAGTATCACATAAAATTGATGTTGCTTTTCCGTCTATCATAGTCATTAATAAAGAGTGTGAAATTTTTATTTCTCCAACTTCTGTTTTCACTAAATTTACAATCTCTTCCTCAATAGCACTTTTTCCCCGCAATATCGTTATTTTATTTTCTTTGACAAATTCGAAAAAGATTGGACGACACCAGTAAGATGAATTTGGTGAATCGTTTTGCCAGATAACTTGTTCGCCGCACACTAATTTTATTGGCACTAAACTACCCATAAATATGCTTGAATCGTCAAGTTGACTTTCTTGTTCATCGTCTGTTTGCATTTTTTGTTTGTAATTGGCTTGATTAGAAGCACCCTCAAATCCCCACTTACTGATTAGTGTAAATTCTTTACAACCACTATCTATGACGAGTGACGTCATTATTCTTGTTGTCGTTATATCCAATAGAGCTTGTAACTTTTATTTTAGCTGAGGTTTCTGTCACTGTAATAGCATCTTTTGGTGGATAGCATTTCTGTTTCGCATGTTGCACTTGATAATAAGATGGAAATATATTACTGTCTTTTTCGTTAACACTTTTTCTTAAAGTATTGTATTGCCACTTGGTCAGCTTAAGTGATAAAAATAACCCTAAAGCCTCATCCGGAGAAAACACAGGTTTTGTTTCTTTAACAGATATGCACTTTTTAACTTTTTTTACATCTTGGGGATTCTTTAGTAAATGTTCTAGTATTTTAGCAACCTCCTCATTCCCATCCGCTTTCAACTGCTCAAAATATGCATATTTTATTTCGTCCGAAGATAAATGAAAGTTTTCTGCACGTCTTTTTTTCTGTTTAGGCGCTAATTCACAAAAAGGTTTTCTTGGGCTTTGTTCGGTGGAGACACCGACAGAAACGTTTGATGGTGATACATACTGAGTTGATGTACTTGGTGCTGGTTGATCTTCATTACTGCCTATTAAACACTTAATAAAGTCTGGCCATATTATGTTTTCTTGTAACCATTCACTACTTTTAGTTCTGAATATATTTTCTTTACGATAAGCGTTTTCCCATCTTCTATTTAAATTATAAAAAAAAATTGCACAAAACAACTTTAAGGTCTTTTCGTGATCATCACTTAATTCGACTAAAAATTTAGACCTTATCTCACTACACAAACTGTCATTATTTTTAATACTGCCACTGTTTTTTAAAGTAACGAAAATATCAAGGTTTGTCACTAAATTTTCAAACATTTTCACAAATACAAAATAACAAATAAGTAAGTAATGAATGTGTGGGGGTAGTGCGTCTATTATGGTGGTTAATAGAACACTGAAGTACGTTTGAATGCAACCGAACATTCCGTAGATACCCTATCGTTGCACCAATCACGTTACGACACGTCATAACTTGTTGTTGCGCTCGCGCACTCTTATCCCTTGATTCCCGGAAATAAGTCTCAAAACAAATTACGTCATACCTACCTGTGGTGGTGGAAAATGTCGAACATAGTTTTTTTTTAAAGAACTAAGTAGGTATTGAGGTTTTCAGGCCGTTTAGTATACATTATTTTCAATTTCAATTTAATTGGAATAAATTGCTTAACTAAAATAACATGACTCTTCATACAAATTTGATATGGCTATATCTCCGAAAGTACTCGTTAAATTAAAAAAAAGTCAAAGAATAAAAACGTTTTAAATTTATGCCTAGATACCAAAAAAATACATTTGATCTCTTAAGACCCAACCTTGTAATCCCAGCCCACTGTGCGCCGGCAATACTACATCTCGTTGTATCTTAAAAGGAAGTTCACAGCCAGAAGGGCACTGAAGCCGGAACTCAACATCTCACTCTCGTAGTAATGTAAGACAACAATAACGGCTGGCTGGCAGTCGGTGCGGGGAGAAAGGCTCGTGTTCTGTAATGGTGCACTTAGTGTGGTGCACATAATGTGGTGCGCGCTTGATGGAGGACTGCTATACAATACTTTCACTGCTATCTACATCGCGCGGTAAAAGTGCCGTGAATTAGCTGCGAGCCGTCGTCGGGACTCAAACGAGTTGTTCGCGAGTATATCGATATTATCATCTAATTGAGGGCCAATAATAATACTATGCACCAACCGACAGTACCTACATTGTTTAGAAAGTTCAGACAGGTCCGTTTGATTACGTTTCAATAAATCTAATTCCGACATATTATGATTAATTTTAAAGTTTGTAGGTTTCACAGACTGGCAGACTGGCATTATAAACCGAGAGTTCGAGCCTGTCGTGGAATTTCTCGTTACTTTGAAGTGAATGGGTACACTTGCAGAATACCTCGGGTCGCTCAGTGTGGCACATTAATTTCCGGGGTCGTTGCGCTTTGCTTTGCTTTGACACAAACACGCCAAATCTGCATATAAAATGGACTGGAATGAATTTATGAGTCGACCCTCAACTTACACCCCCTCCCCTCCTTTTACGCGACCACGACCCTTACCCCTCTCGCCCTGCGTCTGCACACGTATTGAATTAAATTAGGGTAATATTTATTATGGGTCCCTCGAACTGCGTCGCGGCATTGTGCGTCAACCCTAAACTTATTAATTATTCTCACACAAGAGATTGCAAACTCGCCGAGAAGAGGCGCAGGGGCCCGGCGGCCCAGGGGTGCTGGCTCGGCGGCGTGCCGTGGGACCCACCGCCACACTATCGGGGATTTATTGTATTGTTCGTGACGTGGTACGCTCCACACAAAACAAAAGGCACACAAACAGATTAATGCGTAATAAAATATGTTGTGCTTACAAAAACACGTGAAACATTGATGGAACAAAAACTACGAACTGTTCAAGGATTCAAGTTGAATACGAAATACATGAAGCTGCTCCTACTACAAGCAGCAATTATGGACAAGCTTACACAATAATAACAACAAAATAATAAAATATTCCGCGTCGCCAAATACCTGGGTATCTAGGATTTATCGAATTAATTAATACAAACTCATTTGTGTGTATTCCATGCAATAAACTGATCAATTAATTCTAATAGCATGTGGCTCTGGCCAGTGGGTGCTGGCCTCCGCACCCGGCAGAGCGCTCTGGTTCCGTCACTCAATGAATCAATCTCTTCAATCACGTCGCCGGCCACCGCCGGGGGGCGCCACTCACCATGCACCACTACTCTGCTGACTATAGTTTATTTATTTTCCCTGCGGAATGCAATCTTTAAAGACAAATTGTTGAAATCGTTCAACCGTTCTTAACACGTTCTGTGCTTTTTGTAACTTTTCTTTGTAGACTAAATAACAAAATAATACCTATTATCAATCTTAGTATTTTGATTTATTTTATTTTTTTATTTTTTTATGTTGGTATTCGTTTCTAATAGAAATACCATAGAGTATTAGTAACAAAAATTTGTCATTCAAGAGATTGGGTTTAATGATAGAATTCGCGTGTCTTGCATCATAATACCGCACACATCTGCGATAATCGCGGCCCGATGTCGGACGTGACGCGCGGACGGCGGCGGCGATAACGTGAGGACGTCTGTACGCCGGACGAGACGCGCCGCGCGACCCCGTGTCACCGGTGTCACGCCTGTCCATCATCAGGGAATATTAATATAACAAGATAACCCGCTGGCGGCGGCGTCGTCGGCGCGAATCAAGGCAAACTTAATAATCCTCAAATGTGTTTGTGTTTGTCAATTCCGAATGAATTTAACATTTTCAAGGAAGCGAAATGAAACTATTCCTACTGCTCCAGAACATCTTGAGTGGATGTCAACGGTCCCTATGTAGCGCGTAATGGGCACTTTTATGCAGTAATTGGGTGAGAGCGAGTCTGAGAGAAGCGGCGGTGACGACGTCAAACAAAGTTGCCTGCTCAGCTTCCGAGCTTAGATTGTACAGAAAACGACAGTAATTCCACTCAAAATATATAAACAGAGGGTGCAACTGTGCAAGGGAGAAACAATAAGATAGACCGGCGGGGCGGGCACAGATGAGAGCATTCGTCACCGAGGGAGCAAACCCTATTCGACGTGATCTCAATTGTACTCGTAGAGATGTCCAACCTTCTTTTAGGGATGAGGCATATCATCAGTAGTGAAAGTATATTTGAAAGTTTATTAATGTTGGGTTTTTGAATATTTCTATATAGTGGTTTAGAGCTAATCGAGTTAGTGCTCGTGAGACTTTCTCGTACCGCTTTGTGGAAAGTTCGCTTTCGGCCGGCGGCCTTGCGGTGCGGTGTGCGGCGGCCTCTCGCTGCACCCACGGGTGAGCACTCAGATCAAGTCCACCGTCATGTTTTTTCCTCTCGTTACAAACATTGTTCTCTGTTAACTCTCACCGTCCTCATGCTTCTACTTATTTTATTTTATTTTTATTCAAAAGTAACAATAAACTGCTGCAATATAAAACAGAGATAAGAAATACACAAAACTTATTGACAATATTGCAGCCCACAACGCTGTTCATAGATTAACTATAGGATACGTAACAGTGAAAATAATTTACTTGAAATGGACATTTTATTTCTATGTTAATGGCCATAAAGCAGCAGTTGGTTGGCTCTTAACCACTTAAAAGCTTTGCCATTGTTTTGGCGCCAGAGTTAGCGACTGAGGCGAAAAGTGATTGGACTCTTCAACTCTATGATTTATTTATTTATCCAGAAAAACATTTTAGGCTAACAGTTTTTTTTTACCAAAACGCTTAAAAGCTAACAATAATCATATTACAATGTCAAATAGCATCATAAATTATAAAGCAAACTAAAAAAAAATAAAAAATATTTCAAGTGGTCATACACATACATCATACATAATAATAATATCACAAATAAAATAATATAAAGTCAAAGTCAAAATATGTCAAAAATAAAAACCTACTTGTAATGTCATCATGTCCGATTAGACAGGAAGCCGACCGAAAAGGTTGGGCGGATGATCATGAAGCCAAAATTAATACAATAGACAGACTGACATAAACATGTCAGTGGATTTCAATTATAATACAGTACAGTCTTGATTAAAATAAAATAAAAGCAGAGAAAAATACAAATCAACTGTTTAAAAATGACAATACATCTTTCCTTAAAGTGCTAATAGTTTCCTCAAATATGTCGGCATTTGGACTTCTGTCAAGGTAAAGATTAATGAGGCCAATTGCTCTCACAGTTGGACCGTTATTGGTTCGATGGATGCGCTATTCCAGTGGGCATGCAAGAAGTTGGTGCCGCCGCCGTCCCATACCACGCAAATATTGCTGCGGAACATACAGATGGATAAGCTCACTTACCGATGGATTATCTACACTACTGTTAATTAAAAAACAGTAGTGCATATGCATTAATTTTCGCCTAAGCTGTAAAGTATCCAGTCCAATCATTCCAGACACAAATAAAGAAGGATACAAAAATGGGTAGTATCAAAATCATCAGGCATAACTTCCTCTGAACTTTTTCAACCGTAAGTGTATATCACTTCTCCGGAGGATCCCAGACAATTGCATTATACTCTAATTTACTGCGCACTTATGCATTGTACTGCAGCTTTATGACCTTGACACTTTTAAATTGGGAGGAAGCTCTGATGACGAAACCCAATGCTTTATTGGCATCTTTGCACACCTTTTTAATGTGCTCGTGGAAATTAAAACCACTGTCTAAGGTTGAGACACGTTCAAGCGAGACATCCGCCAGCTTGTAGGCAAAATTAATTGGCGTGCGAGACTTAGAAAATGTGATGACGTTACACTTTGTCATGTTAAGCGGTAACCTATTCCTCACACTCCAATCTACAATGGCCTCAATGTCCCGCTGAAATACCAAACAGTTTTCTTCTCCAGTGACCGTCATAAACAGCTTTAAATCATCTGCAAACATAAGGCATTTTAATGATCTGAAACTAGTGGTCTAATAGCTTTAGCTATATTTAAGAACATGCTTTATTTGTCAACCCAAGTATAAAGGACGTAAAATATGGCCGTCGTGTATATTGTGCTACAAATTTATGAAAATACAACACAACTCATGTATGTAGGTCCCCCAGGAACAAGAACAAGGAAAAATAATTTCCACATCTGTACACGCCCTCGCTTCGGCCGCTAAGCTGGGAAGCAAAGAAAAACAAAAACTAATTTATAGTAATATTTATTTACAAACAGTGAAAGCTTTCGAAGTCAATGACCGCGCTAGTGCTATTACTTTTTGCTCTGTGAGCGCACTTAAACGAAATTTTACCAGTAGTGTATTGAAAGTTTTGTTTTAACTTGTTATTCAATTTAAGTAACATTAAACAAAACGTTCAAACCCGGGGAAACAAAACCCGCATAGACCTTATGCAATATAAATTACAGTTATGCTACGGTTAGTACAACCTGATGGTTGCAGCTTTTGGTGGCGCCCAACGTGGGATAAAAGTGACGCCCAACGTGGGACCAATGTGCGACAAGCGCAGGATTTGGCAACCGATTTCGGACTGGTGTAGCGGACATTAACGCCATATTAGTTAGGTACTACTCGTACTGTAAGTACATACTCCCCGTTGGCACCCCACAACTCAACAAATAAGTTGTATTTCCTGTCAGCATATAAATTATTCAAATGTGTAATTATCTAAATAGGTAGGAAAGATGAATGAAAACAGTAGTGCAGGTGCAGCTGAGATAAACAATTCTAGTTTATACGGTGTGTTCCTGTTGTAAATTCTATGTGCATGACTAGTGTAAATATCCTGTAGCTCTGAGGTACCGTTGAGGACGTGTGGGTAACAAAATGTTCGTGGAAGAGTGTTCAAGATCTCCTACGCACTCCGTGAGCCGGCGGCGAGTATCGACGCGGGCGATACACAGTATGCCAAGTCGCTGAAACCTAGGCATAATTTGTATATCTATAATAAATTAACGTTGTTGTCATAAGAAATCGCACAAAATATTATTTAATTTGTAACTGTATTGTATTGTTAGAAAATATAGATTTAGGTGTAACAAACGATTCAAGAACATAACAAATTAGGTCAGTTAGCACCGTGCACCGGTGCGAAGCAATTGTGGACTCGTCATTGCACTCACCCAGAAAGTCGTTACCCAGGTACTGGGTAGTGAGTCGTATTTACATCATGCTGGTATATATACGTTCAGTACCACTCTCAGGTACAAATGTAGTACCTAATAATTTATGTAATTAGAGCCGGCGAGGCTCATAACTTCTCTCCAGCGCAAACATGTGTCAAGACTAGCTAGATATATAAACACTAGGCAGACACACTGCACAACTGGAATAGTTCGATGTTACTCAAACTTACGCAGCATAAATACATACTTATAAGATAATTAAGTGAAGCAAAGACACATGACAAAAATATTACATATACTTAAACGTATTCCACAAGTGTCTTTAAAACATTGCTAAAATACGCAGCGTGTACTAATTCCCTGCTGGCCATCATCCCTACCGCTTTCTATCTACCCTGGCCTATCGGTAATATCGGAATAGCGTAACAATAAAATGAAACAGACACATTCAGCTTAAACAAATGCACACCTCTCCGCAACGTTGAGAGTATCGGTTGGATTGCTTTTGAGTCAAGTTTGATCATCACCGCTCCACCCAGATACGTAGCAGACGTTGCCTCGTTACCATGCGGCCTCGTCTGGTGCCGTCCGGTGCCGTCCGGTGCCGTCCGGTGCCGTCCGGTGCCGTGCGCGCTCGTTACACTGAGCAGGTGGCCAAACACTGCCCAACCTTAACACGTCCATCGTCGGCTTCCCGCCGGTCGGCCCGGGCCGCCCGACTGAACCGGCGTAGAGTGAACCGACGACGGCTCTTACTGTCAATAAACAATCATTTCTCGTTGTAAGATCTGATTATTTCAACAATTATACGGTACACGATTCCTGTAGTGTAGGTAGGTATTCCACTGTTGTCTGTATGTCGATGTAACCTGATGATTTTTTTTCCTACAAGAATGACGAAATCGAGCCCGAATCCTCGAGATTATCATATCTGGCGAAAGATGTCCGCTGACAGCCATACAAACAATAACGCGTTAACCATTAGCCTCATCTTATCAATAATCGGGTGTGAAGTAGTAAGGTACTTTATAGGCGGCGCGGCGCAGCGCAGGCGCAGGCGGTGCCAGCACTATTATTACTGATCCGTCTGACGGTAAACATTACCTCGCCACAGACAGATTTACCGCCGCCGACCAGTACCCTACATACTTCTTGTAAATCACACGAAGAAAAATTAGTGAGTATACACAAACTGTTACTTTGGTTTATTGTCTCTACCTTTCCACGAATTCTTCATTAAACAATGTTTAACGACGTAGTAATCAAGGCGGTGTTTTTGTTTGCCCGCAAAATTTTCGTAAACCGGCGCTGGCGTCGGATCAAACAGAAGCACCCGCTGATGTTTGATCGTTGCGGGCACGAGACGACAGCAGCTCGGTCACGGGACGGGCGCGGGACGAGCGCGGGATAGGTGCGGAACGGGACTGACTGACAGGCACTCGTCTATAGCGGTCGTAAAAAAATTATGACGACGCTGCCGCCGCCGCGTCGCTCACTCTCTTGCATCAGGTCATCAATCAATAGGACTCGCTTCACCTCACCGCTTGAGCTCAATTCGTTAGCTCGGAACTTCATGCAATACTTTAATTCTTACCAGTATCAGTTGCTAATGTTTTCCGGCTGGCTTTATCGCGATGTAATTGAATCTGTCTGAGGAGAGCGGCCGACCTCTAGGGCTGGCCCACGAGGACGCCGGCGCCGGGTTCGTACCCACATGGCTGCACTGTTCGCTACACAAGCCCTTCATAATGCACATTCTTATTGCACCGAGAGAGAATACTTATTCTTATTCTTTATTGCACAAAAAAATATAGGTACATACACATTGCAATAGTATAGCTTATGTACACCGGCGAGCTTAACCCAGAATTGGGTTTTCTTACAGCAAACCTAATTTCGATTGCGAGATTTGCAGAAGAGGATGTACTAAAACATTACATTCTATTACTTTAATAATTAATTTTATAAACTAAACTAGATAATACTTAATAGTGTGTGAAATTACGTATTAAACCGTAATGATCATAGAACAGTACCTGAATGAAAGATGTAAAGGGTCTGAACTGTTACTCATGTGTCTGTCAGCCTGGCGCCTGGTTGCAGCACCCAAACGTAAATAAGACACATCGAGAGATAGAACAGTTCGGGTTTTGTCTGTCTTCATTCGATTAATCTTTTTAATAACGTTCGGATGCTGAACCTGCATAGTGAAAGATTTGTGCTACCTTAAGACGTCATCATGAAATACGTCCCCCTAGGTCTCGTAGAGCTGACCGCGATCCTCGCTGGGCTGCCCGCACAAGGCTACACGTTGTCGCAGTTTATGTACGTCCATTGTCCTGGCCGGCTGCGCAGCCGCGCGCCGCCCGCCGCTGCGCTCACTGCATTGTCCTTTTCCGCATTAAACTTCAAAAATAGCCGCATTGCGAACACTCAGGTGACCATGGTTGAAATAAACAGGAAACTTTGTATCGCAAGGAGTTCTTATCGAAAGCCAGTCTCAAAATATAGTTATGAGGTGGTTTACTTCAGTAAAGCCGTGCGATTGTCGTTATTCCCCTCGCCCTCGCTGCTTATTAGATACTTAAATAATCTATACTAATATTATAAAGCTGAAGAGTTTGTTTGTTTGTTTGTTTGTTTGTTTGAACGCGGTAATCTCAGGAACTACTGGTTCGAATTGAAAAATTCTTTTTGTGTTGGTTAGCCTATTTATCGAGGAAGGCTATAGGCTATATATCATCACGCTACAACCAATAGGAGCGGAGCATCAATGACAAATGTTGCAAAAACGGGGAAAAATTATTCCCTTTGATAGCTTCCGTTGCGTGCGCTGCGTAAACGGTTAAAGTTGCACAAATATAATGTAGCAGGGAATTATTCCTCTTAAAAAGGTCTCAAAAAAAGTCCGCGACGGCACATGCTTATCTTTTAAGGTTGACCCACAATAACCATTTTTATGATTTTAAAATTTGGTCAAAATTAATGTTTTATTTGCGAAGGTGTTTTTACCGACATAGTATTAATCCTTATCAAAATAAATATGTTAGTCATCTTTAGCATTCAATTGTGACCAAAATTGCCCTTAACACTATTCAATTTAGATGAATATCTTAGGAGATATCACAGTTTTAAAATAACTCCGCATCAAAATAATGACCCGCGCGCGCTGCGAGGCGGGTGTTCATGTTGTTGGGAAAACCAATGTGATTAGATTCAATGCACAAATATTGTGGGGAACTTAGAGAAGGTTTTAGTTTTTGTTTCATGCTGTAATCAGTGCTCTCTATCAAAATATTTATAAATTTAAAGTGTTCAAGAAGAACTTACCATCATTGTGTAAGATACATGCAACGACATCTATTGCACCAAAATGGTACTAATTAATAAAAATGTGCTCACAAGATAACTTTTAAATCGGGTCTGAGAGCAAAAAGTACTCTAGATTAGTCTACATGACGCTATAACCCTGTAGAGTGTGTGTTCGATCGCTTTACATGCATTATATTTTAACGGTTAAATTTCGTGCTCGATAGATGGCGCTATTAATTTCACTCCATTTTCTGAGTCGCGGTGTTAAGTTTTCCGTGAAAGAATGACCCTCGCCCGTGTCAAATGTCTGAAGCTTGGTTTATTAACCAACGAAACAAAAAGAGGAGGTTCTCAATTCGACGCGTCTATATTTTTTTATTTTATGTATGACCTGACCACGCATAACTTTTTACAGAGAAGTCCGATATACATGATATTTTGTTTTTTAAATTGAGAAATCATGTTTGGGCTCATTTCCTGCACCTTGATGAGAACTTTAGATCTAGCTGGAGTATGACGTCATCGAAGGTCTGACGATGGAGACGGAAGGCACTTGCAAGAGGTCCTCAAGAGTTTGCAGCAACAATAACGTGTTTGGGCTCAATTCATGCACCTTGATGAGAACTTTAGGCCTTGCTGAAGTATGACTGTCATCGACGGTCAAACGATAGAGACAAATGGCAGTTGCAAGCGGTCCTAAACAGTTTGCAGCAGGTATAATGTTATTGGGCTCATTTCATTCACTTTGATGAAAACTTTAAACCATACTGAGTTGTCAGTATGACTTTCATCGAATGTCTGACGATGGAGAAGGAAAGCAGTTGCAAGTGGTCCTCAAGAGTTTACAGCATCTATATCGTGTCTGGGCTCATTTCATGCACCTTGATGAGAACTTTAGACCTAGCTGGAGTATGACTGTCATCGAAGGTCTGACGATGGAGACGGAAGGTAGTTGCAAGAGGTCCTCAAGAGTTTACAGCATCTATATCGTGTTTCGGCTGATTTCATGCACCTTGATGAAAACTTTAGACCTGCCTGGAGTATGTCTATCATCAAAGGTCTGACGATGGAGACGGAAGGCAGTTGCAAGATGTCCGCAACAGTTTACAGCAGTTTTATCGTGTCTTGGCCCATTTCAAGAACTTTGATGAGAACTTTCGTTCTAGCTGGTGTATGATTGTCATCGAGTGTCTAAAGATGAAGACGTAAGGCTGTCGAGGGTCGCGGGCCTGTGGACAGTGAGTAATGGGCTAGCTCGCCATCCGTCCGTCTTATGACGACAGGCCGTGGTGACGGCGTGTTCGTGTTCCACACGCGCCTCAAAGAGATGTCAGCAATTGGGAAGGGATCCGAGAGGAGCGAGGCCTGCCAGGGTTGCGAGACTGTTCGAAAGAGATACCGCGGCCCTGGAACGCAAAGGGCAACAGAAGAAACGTGGGTGGATTTTAGTCAGTACAAGTCTGACAATCCCTTCCGCTCCGTCCAGAGTGGGAGGGGTCATTTGATGATTATCCATCGGTAATAGTATATAATAGGGATTTACTCCTTTTGAGAGCTTCCGTTGTGCGTGAACGGTTAAAGTTACGCAATTATCATGTATGTCGGATTTGTCCCTCTTAAAAAGCTCTAAAAAAATATCCGCAATGGCCATATGTCTAACTTTTAAGGTTGACGCACACTCTCTCTAACCTCTCTTTCTTTTATGTACGCACGCACGCAGACGAAGTTGCGCGGGTCAGCTAGTTAATTAATAATTTCCAATAAAAAATATAGTCTGATTCAATACCTAACTTACAAAGAAGTTTTCAATATTATATTATTTTTCATTTCCTATTTTATTTTATTGTAAGTACGTACAATTTAGCAGCTGTAAGGGCTCCAGCTGCCAATCACCTTCAATATCACAGGAGTTAAGGCTAAGACTCAAAATATCTTCTAATGGATTATCCATAATAAAATAATTATACTTTCTGAAAAGGCGATAAAACGTTTACTTAGATACATAAACTACGAGGCCATTAAAGAAATTATTTTCATGAACAATCGTCTTAGCGTAGCGCGTAGGTAGTACTAGTCTATTAAGATTAATAAGTAGCGGAAAGTATTTCGGCTCTCGGTCCTCCGTTGAGGTTGAGAGGCTTTCACGGTCCCTCGCTAAATGTATTTGACATTATTTTCTTCATTCGTATAAGCTCAAAAACGTTTTAAAATAACATTTTGTTTGTTAAAGAACAGTGAAATAAAAAAGTAATTATAAAAACTAAAAAACCTAACTGAAAAGCAAAACAAGCACACTTGGAAGCATGCAGGACCCATTCCATGTTTTAATAATGTTATATTTCATGGACTGAAAAGCGAAAAACAGCACAGAACTGTGCTGTTTTTCGCCTTTCAGTAGATTTTTTTAATTTTTATAATTACTTTTTCTTAGGTCGCGTTTGGTCCCTAAAGTGCCACAAAGGAACAAACATAGATATTAAACACATTACCCTCCCCAAGTCAGATAAAAATTATTGGTAGGACCTTACGTTTGAATCCCATTCCTTGTCTGTAATGCATTGGGGCCGGCGCATTATAAAAATAAATATCTAAAGAATGAATGTCCTAAATTCCTCATTTAGTAAGTAAGCATGTTGCCCGTAGCGTTAATCCTGCAAGTTGGCGGCAAGTCCTCGCGCTCGCGACGTCCTCTGTGTGCACAATGCGCTAGTCAAGCGGCTGGGGGGGCTACTAGTACTACAAGAGCCTGCTACAAAAGGTTCACTTCTCAGAACACACAGTAGCTGCAACACAACAATGCGCGTACTATCTGCGAGTGGTCTGTATCTCGCGCCGCGCGCCGCCCCGTCACGTGAGCCTTCTGTACATATTGTGTCGCGCAGAGGCGTTGCTTGCCGGCTGTGGGTAGTCTCCACCTGGCCTGCAACGGGAGTATTTATATGCACACAATAACTGCCAACGGCTTTATGTTCGACTGAATATACTCGCACTACTTTCGAACCAGTACACATTTATTTAATCGTTATTTTCAAGCAATTCAATTTATCTACATAAATTGAATTGCTTGAAAATAACGATTAAATAAATGTCCATATATCCATATTTGCAACATGGCTTGAGTTCCTACGAACTCAAGCCATGTTGCAAATATGGATATTCCTTGTTTACCATAAAGTAACATGTCAAGTGAAGGACCTATTTGCTTATCAAACTTCAAATACTCTATATTATCATTAAGTAAGGCTATGTCAATAGGATAGTAAGCGACATTGGCTGCGTGGTCTCTACGAGCGGTCCGCCAAGGAATGGATTGGTGAACTCACTCTTCACGTCACTCTCGTGGAGTCACGGTATTCGAAGGCGTGCGGATTTCGGTCGTCAGGAAACATTCATGGTGTATCATATTATACGACGAGGCGTAATAATAGCGCCTCCGTGGAATTATGAACAGTCAACCATGATAAGAATGCGAACGGATTTTGGATAAGGCAGATTAAAATGATTTCTTTCGAGTCTGGCAGTTCCCAAAAAAATATTTTGCTCTTATGAAAAAAAAAACGAAAATTACTGTCAGTCTCCAGCCTGGAACGTTCAGGGAACTGACCTGGACTGACCTGGGTTCAGACTTCCTCAAAGTAAGTTGAGACGTCATTTGCGGGCTGTAGGAGGTTTAATATCTGCAGATTTCAATATAGTTTTAAATTGACAGAAAAAGAGTATAAAGGGAGCGAAGTGCAAGAGGAGAATTCAAGGATAACATACAAAAAGACTCCGCACCATTTGCCGCACTGATGTAATCCTCTGATCTTGAAGACGATATGATGTGACGGCGCGGTTCTACTCTACCGAAATAAGAATCGTTTAGACTTCGACCTGACGATGCCACCGGCTGTGCTCTTCATGTAAACGGTTCACATGCTCCGGGATGAGGCCAAATTCCTGAGTCAACTCGCTCACATGACACTTTAACAACATCTTACGGAAAGCTTAAGAAGCAGATACAAAGATTATGTTCACATTACTTTTGAAACTTGAGCATAACGGACTAGGTAAACTTGCACTTAGTTAGGTAAAATCTTATTTGAGTGATAGACAACAATATGTTCAAATACATTCATTCATTTCAACCGAAAGACGTCTACTGCTGGACATAGGCCTCCCCCAAGTGTCGCCACACTGACCGGTCCCGTGCGACTCGCATCCAGAGGATCCCCGCAACCTTCACCAGGTCATCGGTCCACCTAATGGGAGGCCTTCCAACGCAGCGTCTTCCGGTTCGCGTTTGCCACTCCAGAACTTTTCGGCCCCATCGGCCATCCGTTCTGCGAGCAATGTGCCCTGCCCACTGCCACTTCAGTTTGGGAATTCTTCGGGCTACGTCGGTAACCTTGGTTTTCTTGTCTTCATTTTTGATTCGATCACGCAAGGAAACTCCGAGCATAGCCCTCTCCATTGCCCTTTGTGAGACCCATTGTGAGCGACCACGTTTCGGTCCCGTATGTAATCACTGGCAACACATACTGACTTTCGTCTTAAGACACTGCGGTAAGTTGGACGAGAAGATACCGCGCAGCCTCCCGAACGCTGCCCAGCCGAGTCGGTCACAATTACAGTACTAGAAATAGGGACCAGTGCAGCCAGGCTTCAGACTTGCTAAAGTAGACTCATCTTTCATGGGGTTATGTTTGAGATGCTATAATTTATAATCCCTCAAATCCTATTTGAATTAATAATATATTTTTTTAAATTGTCTTTTTTGTTTTTAATATGGACACTTTTAAAGTGCACATCTTGCTACATCGTTCTCATAAATGATGTAACCAAGGAATTGTTACAATATGCTGATTTAAAAGAGTGTCCATGGAGTTTCTTGCCCGTTCTTCTCCATAAAGATCTACGCTAAGGAATGGGCAACTACGTACTTTCACAGTTTTTATGCCTTGTGACAGGGACTGTAGCTACATTTCAGTGTTATCTTTGTCTCGACAGTTCAAAAGTGCCTGTAAATGGCGTACTATAAATTTTACCGATGGGAAATCATCAAATAATCCCTCCCGCTCTGGGCTGAGCAGGAGGAGTGTCAGACTTCTACTGACTAAAACCCATCCATGTTCCTTCCTTTGCCTTTTGTGTTCCAGGGCCGCGGTATCTCTTTCGAACAGTCCCGCAACCCTGGCAGGCGTCGGCCCTTACGGACCACTTCCTGTTTGCTGACTCTCTTTGAGGCGCGCGTGGAACACGAACGCGCCGTCGACACGGCCGGTCGTCATAAGACGGACGGACGGCGAGCTAGCCCATAGCTCACCGTCCACAGGCCCGCGTCTACGGTGGCCCCCGACGCCCGGTGCGTCTCCCGCGGCGGCTGGGACGTGAGGTTCTCTCCCTCTCACGTCCCGCCACCTCCTTCGCTAGCATGACTGCTTCGCAGAAGGAGGTGACGGCGTCCCATTCCGTCTCGCTCCGGACCATGGATTGAACCAGGGCCGGACGCGAGAGGTCGCCGCCGCCGAGTACTATAAATGCTTTGATTTAGATTTTTGTTCCTTTGTAATCTGCTCCACAGACCAAGTGACGACTGAAAGGCGAAAGCAGGTAGGTGACGCTTCACAACACTACTTTTTGACCTAAATCCAATGTTTCAGTTTCAATGGGATTAGTAGATCTAGATACTAAAACGTTAAGCTTTTCCTTCAGAATCTATAGTTGTTAAACAGGGTCGTATTTGACTGTTACAAGATAATCAACGATCCTATTAAAAAAAAAGTTTTAAACATCGAAGAAGTTTAAGAAAATTATTTGTACAAAACGTAAACATTACATAATTTAAGCTGAACAATACAATTTTGAAACCTAGTTTCAGTCAATTGGCGAACAATGTAGGAATCAGTGCAAGTCGGCTGCGCTAACTAGGTCTGATTGAGTCGACCCACGTGACACGACAGCATCACTCCTCATCTCGGCACACTTACTGCAATCTAAATTATATCATTTAGCAAGCGGTGCATCATTGCGTCGTGTGCATTCACTCTAGCAGAGGGGACGCATTCATGTCAATGATGGCGGTGCAACAATGAGCGTTCTTTTAATTAATGCGCAGGATCGCGGCACATTAATTAAAATAATGCTCAGAGTGCATTTGTTACTATTGTAGCCTGTGCGACCGTCCGGCTGTACCATGCAAGGCAAGACATTCAACCGGACACCCGTGTACCGTTCATATATTGACATAACACACATCATTTGAACCTAAGACAATCGCGTTTTGTTATTGTAATGTTTTATTAATGTTCAAACTAAACGCGATGCGAGCTTAGCGGCAAGCGATACATTGAGATAGATGATATAACATTGAACGATAGAGCGATACACGAAAGTAGAAACGTTGGAAGGCTCAGCTGCGGTATTAGTCCTGGCGCAAATCATCTATCCAAACTAGTTCACGACCGCAATGCTTGTATAATTATAACGATTACACGGAAATAGTTTTAAGGAAACAACGATACCATTGCAAAAATAGAAACATTTTACAATTACATTTATTTTATATATTATCTACAACGTTAGTTCTAGTTTATGGGAGTCATTGAACTCATTTCTTCTTCTAATCGTATCGATGTTGCTTCCATATTACATGGTTTGGGCCCAGTAGGTGGCCACGTTTATTGCAGCGGTAGAGGCGCTATTCAGGTCTATTGTACTCACTATTATAGTATCATTACGTATAGACTATTAAACGAATCTTGTATAGTGTATCCTATGCCTATACCTAGATATTGTAAACGACGGTCGCTTTTTGTGTCCACTTGTGAGGAGAGAGTCCACTTGTGAGGGCCGAGGAGTGAGCGCGCGAAGTCACGAGCGCGGCGCGGCGCGCGGCGTCTCCCATCGATCACTTTCGACTCAGTGCGCGTGCGACGAGACTTGACGTTAACAGTTGAACACACGACCTAATATTTGGCAGTACCTATACAATATAAAATGAACACTTTCAAAAGTGCACTCACGATAAGGTAACAAGTAGGTAAAATTATATAGTTGCTTCATTCAAGTCATGCTGATAATAGGCCAAATGTCTCACCATTGCGAGGATCGACCGGAGGACACGGTGGACGCCGTGTCGTCGTAGCAGCGATCGGTGCTGGCGATCTCTCGCGTCCTGCCCTGGTTTCAATCCATGGTACGGAGCGAGAAGGAATGGGACGCCGTCGCCTCCTTCTGCAAAGCAGTTATGCTAGCGAAGGACGTGAGAGGGAGAGAGCCTCACGTCCCAGCCGCGGCGGAAGACACCCTGGGCGTCGGGGGCCACGTGGTGGCTGCAAAAGAAGGAACATGGATGGGTTTTAGTCAGTACAAGTCTGACACTTCCTTCCGCTCCGCCCAGAGTGGGAGGGGTCATTCGACATTTCCCATAAAAAAAAAAAAAACAAAAAAAAAGACCAAACGTCTTTAATTAATGGTATTACTTACTGCTAGTTGGGAACAGGAAGTAATGTTTCAGGACTATTTAATAAAACTGCATTGTCCGATGAATTGGTGTCAAATTGTGCAGTTAGGTTCGGCCACAATTCCGGTATCGAGTGCGAATACTTGATGGTGCATTAAACCACCATCCCCGCCCGCCCTTCTCGCCTCCATCCTCTGCAGTTGCAGCACTGACGTACGATAATAATAGATGCGATTGTTCGAACATCATCAAAGTGCATTCCAGTGTTAGTTATGCGGATGTGGAGCCCTATAGTGTGCTGTGTAGGGTCGCCCTACGCCTCCTGGGCGACGTTCGTTCGTATACATGTTCATATTTATTATTTTACTAGCTGACCCGCGCAACTTCGTCTGCGTGCGTGCTGTTATACGGGACCCCGAAAAGAACGTTTTAAAAAAAACACTTTTATTAACACGATGGAAACAATTTATTTCGGGGTTTGACCTTGAACACTTTCGGTTAACAAAATATTGGAACTGGCAGACACAACTATAAAATAACGGAGATGGTAGAGGTTCGGCGATCGGGAAGAGACTGGTGCACCGCGGGAGCGGGAGGCAATGCTGCCCTTAAAATGATGATGAGACAATTTAGAGAATATCTTAGTAATGGATTATTATTGATTATTAAGGGTTTTCCCTAGCATTGGGAAACTGTAACAGCCCCCCGATTTAGAGTAAACTACACCCTTGAAAGTGAAGTTTATGTTTAAGTTAATGAAACATGAGTCAGCCAATTCGAAGAGAGGGCCCCGTGTTAATGTTTGAGGGGTTAATGTCATCTAATTCAGTCTCATTATTTTCAGGAGTTCTATTTTCTCTAGATTTCATTAGTCTCTTGTGTATGCCAGTTTTATACACCTTATAGATAATAAAGAACGTAATAGAAATTATAATTACAATTGTTACACCTGAATAGTATTTTTGATATAAAACAATATGTGGTTTTTCAATTATGTTATTAAGGCTTTTCAGGATTTCAGGATTATCATAAGCTAAGGAATCTAAGTTAACATTCTTAAGATTAATTACAGGTAAGTTTGATACAATATTATTATACGCTACAATGTTACAACATGAATCATTTAAAATATTAAAATTAGAAACAATCGTTTTCAGCAGAACTTTACGATTTTCATGCGGAGTTAAACGAATGTCCTTGCAGTAGGCGACACATTCAGAAGGTAAGTACAATATACCATTTCCACTAAATTCTATTTCAGTAGATTGGGAGTTATTACATTCAATACTTATTTTAGTTTTTACTGACATTACAAATAACCATCTATTATGGCGTAGTGGCTGCCAGATGCTAACGTGACCATGAATAAATTTGGTTTCACAAATCGAAGGAATTGAGGTAAGTACTTTTGTAATAATTTCCGTTTCACAAGAAGGCGTCGCGGAAGAGGAGTACAATATAGGTGTTTCACAAAGGTAATGGTCATTATTAATTATTTTACAATAGTCTAGATTATCTAACTTACAGTACATTGACCTATCTCTGCTTATACCAATATATTTGGATGATGGAATGATGGTCGAGTATGACTCTGGATTATTTTTATCATGAGGAACCGGTGAAGGTAAGTTATGATATACATTTAATTGTATAGGGTTTATGAGAGGGATTTTTACTACAAACACTACTTTTTCTTTATTGAAGTAACTAGATATTTCTGATATATTTAAAATAGTATGCATGTTATCAAGGTTTAAAGGAACAGGAAGTTGCTTAGTTGTGGGTAAGAATCTGTAATTATCCACCAGTTCGGTGTAAAGTTCCTTAGGTGTTAGGATTGTGGGGTACAGGACATTTGATTTGCTAAACATGATAGAGTTAATTATGTCTTCGACTTTGAAGGACAAGGCTAGGAGACTGTTTTCTATCATAGAAGTTATTTCCAGCATGCGAGACCTAATGCCTAATTCTTTTGAAACATAAGTCAGATTTAGAATATCTTGGGACAGTTCATCGATTGCATTTTTCAGATGCTTTTCATTTAGTTTAATTATGGACAGAGTTTCATTGAAAGATTTAAGCAAAGAAGTAGTGACTAATATATTTTCCTTCATTAGAAGGGCTAGTTTCTTTTGATCTGTTTCTACTTCTCTAATGGCATTGTCGTATCGGATGGCATCGTCTTCATCCATTGTACCAAATAATTTATTTGATAAAGTGCCTACAAATCCGAGAAGTGCAGATCTTCTCGACTGGCGAGATGTTAGGTGAAAAATAGCCTCGTTGTCATGGGCTATATCATTATAACGGGTGTTCAACGGTTCAAAGAGGTTTGTACATTCCAAATAATCAAAGACTTTACCATTGTCACATGCTTGTTTGGATTTATCGAGAATAAGACGGAGATTTAGAATATGTGGATTTATAAAAGAGACATCATATGGAATAACTATACTAAGGTGACTATCAATTAGACTTAAGGAACCTAAGGGATCGAAGTAGATGCCAGGACTGTTCGTCAAGGACGTAATGAACTCCTGACCCAGCGCAGAATTACTGTAATAGAATATTATAATTAAAATTAGTATTAAGAATATTATAAACTAGGACTACGCTACAGATCTAGGAGCTAGTTTCACTTCGTCATAGTGGTGCGTCACATGACGTCTATTTATGAGTAAGGTCAAGGTGCTTTTACCATTGATCTTTACAACTTTATACGGGCCTTTCCAAATTGGCGAAAGGGCCTTACGCAGACGTACATGATTTTTGAGATACACGTAATCTCCGACTTTATACTGAACAGGTCGCGAATGGTTGTCATAATACTGTTTAGATCTTTCTTTCGATCTTTGTATGTTTTCGATGGCTTTTTCGCGTGAAAGTTTTAGGCGATGATGCAGAGATTTGAGGTATTCTGGATATGTAAGGTCTGATTGTAATTCGTAGACGGAATCCGGAATAAAAGGCTTCTGACCAAAGAGGAGCTCGTATGGCGTAAAGTTAGTGGTGGAATGAGTAGCAGTGTTATACGCCAACATAGCAGTATAGACATACTTATGCCAATCAGAATGATTTTCATTGACATAAGATTTAAGGTATTCCTTGAGTGTGGAGTGACTGCGTTCAAGTGCACCTTGAGTTTGAGGATGGTATGGGGAAGACCAGATTTGTTTAATTTTCAGGAAGCTGCAGGTTCTTTTAAATAAATCTGCGGTGAAGTTTGTGCCTTGATCAGTTAAAATAGATTTTGGGATGCCGAAAACAGAAATAAAGTGCACTAGACACTCACATGTTTCTTCTGCAGTCGCATTAGCGACAGGGTAAGCAAGGGAATATTTGGTGAGGTCGTCTTGTAATGTAACAATGAACTTGAGCTTAGTAAGACCAGCTTCCGGAAGGGGACCCACAAGGTCGAGGCTTAGTCGTTCAAATGGCTTAGTGGAAGTGGTAGTTATTTGCATTGGTGATTTATTAATTTGTCTTAGGGCTTTATTACTTTGGCATTGGGAGCAATTTCTTACGTAAGTTTCGATATCTGTCCGCATATTTTTCCAGAAATACCTTTCTTTTACTCTGTGAAACATTCGCGTAGATCCTAAATGTCCGGCAATAGGGATGTCATGGTTTTCGCGGAGTATTTTAGGTATCTCTGAAGGTGTAGGGTAAATTATAGTATTATGATAAATATAAACTGAAACTTGAGTATTGTGAAAGATATAGCAGAACATGTTATATATTTTTGCCCAGATATGTTTGTCGAAAGGATTTTGGAAATCAGTAATAGCTAAGTTTGGATTGGGGTCAGTAGAATTGTGTAGTATATCGGATCGAAGATTTAGTATACTTTTATAAATGTCTTCATAAGAACAGTTGTGAAAGTGGTATACTTTAGTGAATAGGAAATATATTGATTTTCCCTTATGATCAAATGAGATAAAGGAGTAGAGAGTTCTTTCCTTATCTAGGAGTTCCATAGAGTTTTCCAGGTTGCTCAAGATTTCTTCTACGTGAGGATTGGATTCATCGAGATCGATAGAGGTAGGTATGACAATGATTTTGCAGTTAGTTTTCAGGATGCTTTCATTGTGTTCTATGATTTTAGCGTTACTGTTAAAATCTTTGTTACTCATTGTTTTCAGGAATTTGCTATAGTTATCGTCGCGAGATGGATTTGTTGTGGGATTCAGAGATTTGTTAGATGTGGTCGATGTGGAAGGGTCATCGATTCCTGGTGGTGAATCATCGTTTTCCAAGAGATCTACAGAAGGTAGTTTACCGTCAAGATCTAGAGAACCAGGAGGTAGCTGGATATCAAGATCCTCGAGAGTTAAAGGGCTGAATCGAGGTGATGCATCATCTGCATTTTGGTTAGAAGTGGATGGAGTAGGGTCACAGACTGATGGTTGAATTGGGTTTACAGGATATCGGGATAAGGCGTCAGCAGCGGCATTAAGTTTTCCTTTCTGATAATCGATTTCATACTCGTACTCCATTAGTTTGAGGCGCCACCTCTGTAATTTACTACTAGGATCTTTATGATTAAACAACCACTTTAATGGTCTATGATCAGTTATGATCAGGAATTTTCGTCCATAGAGATACGGGCGAAAGGTTTTGCAACCGAACAAAATAGCAAGAAGTTCTTTTTCAGTGGTATTGTAGTTAGATTCGCTCTTGTTGAGGGTCCGAGAGGCATAGGCTATTGGCCTATCTTTACCAACTGGACCTTGACTGAGTACGGCACCGATGGCATAATTAGAAGCGTCACACGTTAAGATGAAAGGGGCAGAAAAATCTGGATAGATGAGGATAGGAGCAGAGGTAAGTTTGTGTTTGAGTTCGTCAAAGGCGATTTGTTGTTGGTTTTCCCATAGAAAGGGAACATCCTTTTTTAAAAGTTGAGTTAGAGATTTTGCAATTTTTGAAAAGTTAGCAATGAAACGGCGATAATAGGATACAAGTCCGAGGAAGGACTTAATGTCCTTTGGAGATTTGGGAGTAGGAAATTGGGTTACTGCTTTTATCTTTTCAGGGTTAGGTTTTACACCATCTTTAGTTATTTGATGGCCAAGATATGCGACTTCACGTCGGAGAAACTCGCACTTGTCAGGTTGGAGTTTTAGATTGTAATCTCTAAGCCTTTGGAATACTGACGAAAGATTATCGATATGAGAATTCAAATCATGAGAGTATATAACTATGTCATCAAGATAAACAAAACACCGTATGCCTTGGAGGCCTGTGAGGGCGGTATTCATTAATCGTTGGAAAGTGGCGGGTGCGTTTTTTAAACCAAATGGCATTCTTGTAAATTGGTAATGTCCTTGAGGTACACTAAACGCAGTTTTAGGCGCGTCTTCCTCATTAATTAAAATTTGATGGAAGCCAGATGCAAGGTCAAGGGTCGAGAAGTATTTACTCTGACCCAGCTGATCTAAAATTTCGGATATCTGTGGTATAGGGTAGCTGTCACCAACAGTGATATCGTTTAGTTTTCGGTAGTCGATAACTATGCGCCATTTTTGCTGACCGGAAGCGTCAATCTTTTTTGGGACAATCCATATCGGTGAAGACCATGGAGACTCTGAATGTTTTATGATTCCTTGGTCAAGCATTTGGTCAATTTGTTTATTGACCTCTTGTTTGTGAACCTCTGGGAACCGATAAGATTTGACATTTATTGGATTTTGATCGCTTGTTTTTATGTTATGTTTAAGTGCATTTGTGTGAGACAGTTTATCACCCGGGATAAAGAATATATCTGAGTATTCAGAGCAAACATCGTGAAGAGCATTTGCTTCTTCAGGATTGAGGTGAGAGATTCTAAGAAGATTTAATACTTCTTGTGTTCGGAGGTAAGAGTTGGTATTTTTAAGATGACAAACTGTATGAGCGTCTACTGGATCAGAAGGATTGATGAAAGAACTTAAAGGAATGAGTGTGATATCCAAATTTGACTTTAAAGTTATAGGAGTTTCGGAAGTATTAATTACTGATAAATTAATTCTTTTGTTCTCTTTGACTGCAACTAAGCAATTGGCAATCAGTAAGTCTTCGTGATAAAATTGATCTAGTACGAGCCCTTCTTTCACCTCAGGGTTGGAGACAGAGCATTCTATGACAGTTTCGGACCTGGGAGGAATTACATAAGTAGGTTCATTGAAATGTAATTTTATTTCGTATTCACCTATTTTCAAGGTTTCACGAGTGTAGTCAATTGTGCAGCCAAAAGCGATCAGCATATCAGTGCCAATTATACCATCATAAGGTAAGTGTATTTTAGGTATTATGTGGAATCTATGTGTGATACTATTTTTATCATTTATTTTTAATTTCAGTTGAAAATGACCCATGGTTGGTGAAGCTTGATCAATGGGGTCAATGCCTTTCAAAAAGATTACTTCTGTTGAGATATCAACTGGTATTTGTATAGAAGATCGCTTCAGTAGGCTTACAGTTGCGCCAGAGTCTACAAGAAGAGATAAGGTAGTATCTGACACTGAGGAATAGACAAGGATGTGAGGTAAGCGTTTTTTAAATGGACCAATATTAATTTCATAAATTTTTGTTTCAGGATTTAATTTATGTTCGGCGGGAGCAGAAGATACAGCGGAAGCAGAGGATACAGAGGGTACAGCAGATGCAGAGGATACAGTGGATACAGTGGATGCAGTGGATACAGTGGATGCAGAGGATCCAGTGGATGCAGAGGATACAGTGGATGCAGAGGATACCGAGGATACAGTGGATACAGCAGATGCAGAGGATACAGTGGATGCAGTGGATACAGAGGATACAGTGGATGCAGAGTTGTGATTTGTTCGCGAGTCCCTATCATTAGGGGATACAGAGGATATAGCGGAAGCAGAGGATACAGTGCTATGTTTTATTCGCGAGTCCCTATTTTTAGGGGATACAGAGGATACAGTGGATATAGCATTGGTGTCTTTGTTATGGCGAAGTTTAGGAATTTGAGGTCTGGGTCTCACGAGACACCGCCGTGAGCCCTTTATTCGTTTAAATCATTGTTTGAATTATCCTGAATATTTTCTGTGTAGTTATAGCCTTCATTATTATTTACCACGTGAATTTGACCTTGATTGTTTTGGTAACGCCTTGGAAATTGTCTTTGATTATTTTGGTCTCTGAAGCGATTATTGTTGAACTCCCGTTTTTTACATTCTTCAATGGTGTGGCCCACATTTTTACAATAGCGGCACACCGGAGGACCTGAAGTAGATGGTCTCTGACTATTAGGATCATTTGGATAACCTTGCTGTTGGTTTCGGTTTTGTTGGAATCGGCGTTGAGGCCAACGTCCTTGATTAGGTGAGCTGGTGTTGATAGCTGATGGATTACGTTTAGAAATTGTCTGAAAAATTTTTTCTTCGGACACAGCGAAGCCAATGGCTTCATTTAAAGTTTCAGGGTCACGGCATCTAACTACAGTTGATAATCGAGAATTCAAGCCACTGATAAATGTATGCAATGCCAAATCTTGCATTGCAGCGACACGGCCAGCCAGTTCACCTTTCTTTTTAGTGGGTATTGAAATATTAATTTCAGTTAACAGTTTCGCTAAGCATGTTTCTACGCGTAGTGCGAACTGGTTGACATTTTCGCTATTAGATTGACAGCAATCTTGGAGGTCCGAGAGTAGTGCAGCGTAGTGTTTTTTCTCACCGAATTGATTTTTTAGGAACTCTTCTAGCTGCTGCCAGGTTTCAAACTCTTTAATTGAGCACGCGCTTTCGGCACGTCCTTCAAGTTGGCTCAAGATGTATTTTAATACTATGTCTTGCTGATACGATGACGCAAGGCTTATTGCATTCCTGCAATTATTTAGGAATGCATTGAGTTTTTCTCGGTTTCCGTCGAATTTATTGATAAATTTGCTTATGAAGTTCATGTCTATTTCTTTTGTTTCTTTCGACATGACACAAAGCTCTTCTTTAGGCATGGCCAGTTAGACAAAACAAAGATAACGCGCAAGGTACGGAGAATTTGCGATAAGAAAAGAATGTTGCACTAGTCTCGGAGCTTCGGAATGTAACGATAAGAAATAGTACACAGGAACAATTTGATTAACTGGATATTATAAAGCACTTTAGAATTAATTTGGAACTAAGATGAAACTTGTAGTTTTAGATCACTTGCACTATTTTCACAACACGGATACGGTAAGTACTTACAGGAACATTGCGACTACGACGGCACCACGAATCATTTCGTAGCCAGGCGAGATCACCCAAGGTGAGTGATAGATGTTTGGAGTATGCCTAACAGGGCACGTGAGGGTCTGGTAAGACCAGCAGGATACAACGATGAACGAAGAGATACAGCGATAAACGGAGAGACACGGCGACACAGAGGTGAGATTGGATTTTGGCACTTTTCACTGTCACAATCACAGCACAGTATGGTTTTTCTTTTGTTTAATTTGCACGAATTTGAGGCGTTCCGAGGATTTATTTATTTAAAATCCCTTAAGCTGCCACCAATGTTATACGGGACCCCGAAAAGAACGTTTTAAAAAAAACACTTTTATTAACACGATGGAAACAATTTATTTCGGGGTTTGACCTTGAACACTTTCGGTTAACAAAATATTGGAACTGGCAGACACAACTATAAAATAACGGAGATGGTAGAGGTTCGGCGATCGGGAAGAGACTGGTGCACCGCGGGAGCGGGAGGCAATGCTGCCCTTAAAATGATGATGAGACAATTTAGAGAATATCTTAGTAATGGATTATTATTGATTATTAAGGGTTTTCCCTAGCATTGGGAAACTGTAACAGTGCGTACATAAAAGAAAGAGAGGTTAGAGAGAGTGTGCGTCAACCTTAAAAGTTAGACATATGGCCATTGCGGATATTTTTTTAGAGCTTTTTAAGAGGGACAAATCCGACATACATGATAATTGCGTAACTTTAACCGTTCACGCACAACGGAAGCTCTCAAAAGGAGTAAATCCCTATTATATACTATTACCGATGGATAATCATCAAATGACCCCTCCCACTCTGGACGGAGCGGAAGGGATTGTCAGACTTGTACTGACTAAAATCCACCCACGTTTCTTCTGTTGCCCTTTGCGTTCCAGGGCCGCGGTATCTCTTTCGAACAGTCTCGCAACCCTGGCAGGCCTCGCTCCTCTCGGATCCCTTCCCAATTGCTGACATCTCTTTGAGGCGCGTGTGGAACACGAACACGCCGTCACCACGGCCTGTCGTCATAAGACGGACGGATGGCGAGCTAGCCCATTACTCACTGTCCACAGGCCCGCGACCCTCGACAGCCTTACGTCTTCATCTTTAGACACTCGATGACAATCATACACCAGCTAGAACGAAAGTTCTCATCAAAGTTCTTGAAATGGGCCAAGACACGATAAAACTGCTGTAAACTGTTGCGGACATCTTGCAACTGCCTTCCGTCTCCATCGTCAGACCTTTGATGATAGACATACTCCAGGCAGGTCTAAAGTTTTCATCAAGGTGCATGAAATCAGCCGAAACACGATATAGATGCTGTAAACTCTTGAGGACCTCTTGCAACTACCTTCCGTCTCCATCGTCAGACCTTCGATGACAGTCATACTCCAGCTAGGTCTAAAGTTCTCATCAAGGTGCATGAAATGAGCCCAGACACGATATAGATGCTGTAAACTCTTGAGGACCACTTGCAACTGCTTTCCTTCTCCATCGTCAGACATTCGATGAAAGTCATACTGACAACTCAGTATGGTTTAAAGTTTTCATCAAAGTGAATGAAATGAGCCCAATAACATTATACCTGCTGCAAACTGTTTAGGACCGCTTGCAACTGCCATTTGTCTCTATCGTTTGACCGTCGATGACAGTCATACTTCAGCAAGGCCTAAAGTTCTCATCAAGGTGCATGAATTGAGCCCAAACACGTTATTGTTGCTGCAAACTCTTGAGGACCTCTTGCAAGTGCCTTCCGTCTCCATCGTCAGACCTTCGATGACGTCATACTCCAGCTAGATCTAAAGTTCTCATCAAGGTGCAGGAAATGAGCCCAAACATGATTTCTCAATTTAAAAAACAAAATATCATGTATATCGGACTTCTCTGTAAAAAGTTATGCGTGGTCAGGTCATACATAAAATAAAAAAATATAGACGCGTCGAATTGAGAACCTCCTCTTTTTGTTTCGTTGGTTAATAAACCAAGCTTCAGACATTTGACACGGGCGAGGGTCATTCTTTCACGGAAAACTTAACACCGCGACTCAGAAAATGGAGTGAAATTAATAGCGCCATCTATCGAGCACGAAATTTAACCGTTAAAATATAATGCATGTAAAGCGATCGAACACACACTCTACAGGGTTATAGCGTCATGTAGACTAATCTAGAGTACTTTTTGCTCTCAGACCCGATTTAAAAGTTATCTTGTGAGCACATTTTTATTAATTAGTACCATTTTGGTGCAATAGATGTCGTTGCATGTATCTTACACAATGATGGTAAGTTCTTCTTGAACACTTTAAATTTATAAATATTTTGATAGAGAGCACTGATTACAGCATGAAACAAAAACTAAAACCTTCTCTAAGTTCCCCACAATATTTGTGCATTGAATCTAATCACATTGGTTTTCCCAACAACATGAACACCCGCCTCGCAGCGCGCGCGGGTCATTATTTTGATGCGGAGTTATTTTAAAACTGTGATATCTCCTAAGATATTCATCTAAATTGAATAGTGTTAAGGGCAATTTTGGTCACAATTGAATGCTAAAGATGACTAACATATTTATTTTGATAAGGATTAATACTATGTCGGTAAAAACACCTTCGCAAATAAAACATTAATTTTGACCAAATTTTAAAATCATAAAAATGGTTATTGTGGGTCAACCTTAAAAGATAAGCATGTGCCGTCGCGGACTTTTTTTGAGACCTTTTTAAGAGGAATAATTCCCTGCTACATTATATTTGTGCAACTTTAACCGTTTACGCAGCGCACGCAACGGAAGCTATCAAAGGGAATAATTTTTCCCCGTTTTTGCAACATTTGTCATTGATGCTCCGCTCCTATTGGTTGTAGCGTGATGATATATAGCCTATAGCCTTCCTCGATAAATAGGCTAACCAACACAAAAAGAATTTTTCAATTCGAACCAGTAGTTCCTGAGATTACCGCGTTCAAACAAACAAACAAACAAACAAACAAACTCTTCAGCTTTATAATATTAGTATAGATTATGATATCTATTAACTTAAATTTTTAACAAATTTTCTATTAGTCGTTATTATGCCATCTAATTACCCGACTGCGCCAGAAGGAGGGTTATGTTTTTCGAGAGTATGTATGTATGTATGTTTGTATGTATGTATGTATGTATAATTGTTTGGCACGCTCTGTGGCCTGAACGGCTCGATGGATTTTAGATTGAGAGGTGTCGTTAGATTCGCATTTACTGTGAGAGTGCCACTGGGTATATCAAAATAAAAATTATTCAATAATAAAACAAAAATATAAATAAAATAAAAACGGTAATTTAAAAAATTAAAAGACCCGACTGGGTAAAAAAAAAAAGCATAGAACATAGCGACTTAACAGTCGGGACCCATTAACATTTATAGATCGGCTTAAATCGTCCCAATAATGGGTCCCGACTGTTTAAGTCGCTATGTTCTATGCTTTTTTTTTATTTCTTTTTTTTACGCAGTCGGGTTTTAAAAAAATGTAAATTTCCGTTTTTTTTTATTAAGTAATTGCTACACGTATACTGCTATCAATGTTCCTAGCGATTCGTCCTTTTTTTAAACTTCTTTACGTCTACTTGTGGACAACGTTGTGGGTTACATTATAACTAATTGCTATTTTGTTTTGTTACATTAGTTGTAAGTCCTTATATCATCTACCTATATCTAGGTACTTGATTTTGTATGTATAGGCAACCCACATCTAATTGATTCTATATTTGCTATTTATTTTTATTCCACGTTTTCTACGAGTTGCGGCAAAGAACTGGTCGTCAAAGGTCGTGAGTTCTAAAATAGATACGTCGGAATTAATAAATATTTTTTCAAAGTGTAAGTCAAGGGCGGCGCGGTCGCGGGCTAGGTAGCAGTCGGGTTCCGATCACAAATCTGAAGTTCTGAACACATTAATTTAAATTTTCTTACGTTTATTGCAATTTGTAGGTCAGTGTCAGGTTGTATGTTGATGAAAATATGAATCGAGCCAGTAACACGTATGGAGTTACAAAATTATAATCATGCAAATCATCAATGCAACCCTCCAAGTTCATTGAACCCCATTCAATAACTATTTCATGAAAAAGTCACTCAATGAGGTTAAATGAACTTGGAGGGTTGTATTGATGATTTGAATGATTATAATTCCTCTTTTTCGTCTAATGTAACACGGGTTCTAGACACGACGGTAAATTAATTGCGACGAATAGTGATAGCCTAGTGGTGTGATCGTCGGACTGATATTTACCTTAAAATAATTCGTACTATTTTTATTCCATAATCGTCCCCAATCATAATATTTACTTGCACTATTATCATTTATACTAATAACGTTTGTCATATCAACTTATTAATCATAACTTTCATTTGCCATAAAATAAGTTTCCTTATCATTAGTTTATTTAAGTAACACATTACGTAATCGATACTTGACATAGGCCACATTTAATATAATTTTGAAACGTTTATTGTTGTTTCATTTGAAATAATTTTAGTAGGCATATTACCATTTCTATAAATATGCATTTGTAACCTTAAATTAGAGAGCAGGTAGTTTTAACGCTCGCTCGCAAGCCGAAGCTGCGGTGGTGAGCGTCAAACTATCTGCGACGATAAGTTTGCGGGGGACCGCCCGAGCCCCGCAGCATCGGAGCCGTGACAGAAACCATGCTTGCTGCATGTTGCATGCATACTTGCTTCTTTGCTTGCTTGCATGCTGCATGCTTGTTTGCATGTTGCATGTTTGCTTGCATATGGTGAATACATTTTATGGAAAACGACACCGCTAGACTGGTCTATTTTAGTGATTTTCATAGTATAATGTCTTATGGCATTTTGTTATGGGGACGGGCTGCAGACATTCAGTCTATATTTATTCTGCAAAAAAGAGCCATCAGAGCGATATATTAAAATCTTCGTAGGTGCGACTCTCTAAGGGAACTGTTTAAGGACATTAACATCATGACGGTACATTGTCAATACATCTATGAAAATAAAAGAAAAAATACGTAAGAAAAAATCTGCATCTTTTTGGTAAAAGAGGTGACAGACACTATTACAGTACTAGAAATAGGAACCAATTAGTTCAGCCAGGCTTCAGACTCGCTAAAGTAGACTCATCTTTCATGGGGTACTGTTTGAGATGCTATAATAAAATTCCACAAAGTATTCTTGAACTCAATGAGACGAAATTTAAAACATGCATTAAACGCACACTTTGTAAGCAAGCATATTCCAAGTTGGACGATTATATCGCTGATAAAAATGCTTGGCTCAATGCCGGTCCTGCTCCACAAGGACAGGGACGCACAAATTGATAACATTAAATAGTATGGTTGGAGTTGCTGAAGATTGTACAACTATCTTTGCATTGTATAGATTCAATCTCTTTTGTATTATATAAAGCCCACACTGTGTGAGTACTATGTACTAGAAAGCTACCATTCACTGGAAAGCAACGTCCTTTCTTGGCCTGAATGTGCCCTGGCGGTTGAGAGTATCTCATGCTAACTCAAATGTCTCGCTGATGGTGGCGCGTGTGTCGGATCATTTAGTTCCCTTCAAAATGGTTGAGTTGAATGGTGCTGATCTATGCGTCATGTTCGTGAACGGACGCTGTCGGTGTAGTGGTCATCTATTAGATGCCACGGCTTATTTGAATTAATTATTTTTATTTTTTTAATTGTCTTTTTTGTTTTTACTGTGGACACTTTTAATGTGCACATCTTGCTACATCGTTCTCACATAGTGTACCATCTCAACATGAATGATGTAACCAAGGTTTTGTAACAATTTGCTGATTTAAAAGAGTGTCCATGGAGTTTCTTGCCCGTTCTTCTCCATAGAGATCTACAATCAAAATCAAAATATTTTTATTTCACATAGGCCTAGATGGGCACTTATAAAACGTCGACAAAAAGGTGCACGGTTCGGGTTGGTCGTTTCCTATGGAGAAGAACCGGCAAGAAACTCCATGGTTACTCTTTTCAAATCATTTGGTGTTACAATATTATCATGTTACAGCATTAGTACTTAAGTATGAGGGAACACGATAGGGAATGGGCAACTACAGTACTTTCACAGTTTTTATGCCATGTGACTGGGACTGTAGCTACATTTAATTGTTATCTTTGTTTCGACAATTCAAAAGTGCCTGTAACTGGCCTACTTGAAATAAATGCTTTGATTTTGACATTATTGAAAATGAAAAATATAGCAAATAAATTTATGGATTAAAATTATTATGACAGTTGATCGATTGTGACCAATGAAAATAGTGAAAATGATTTCATGTAATTTTACAATTATGGCAACTGAAACGTTATTTCTAATTAAATTATGGCAAATACAAGTATCGTAGATAAAATTATTGCATTTTAAATTATGGCAAACATTAGTATACCCGTCGGACTACAAAGGTCACAAGTTCGATCCCAAAACACGGACCTTTGATTTTGCAAATTCATGTGCGTATTGTATAATTATGACTTGCTGCAGTGAATGAAAACATTGTGAGGAAACCAGCATGCCTGAGAGATATTTTTCGATGACATGTACAGCCAAGTCAGAAGCCCATGGGCGGCATACAAACTCTGACACCAGGTTAAAACCAAACGTTAAAGAAGAAGAAGAATTGCATAATAAAGGTGGCAATAGTGACACTTGTGTTGTGCGCGGGGGCAGCTCCGCACCAGCGTGCTGCGTGCAGCGTGTCGTCGCATCGTGTAGCGCAGCTAACAGCGCCAGGTGAACGTGCAGCAGAAAGGGGGCGAACTACCAACTGCAGATGAGCAGACAGTTCTATTACTAGAACTGTTGATCGGTTGTCAGACTATCTTCGTATGTCGAGAGAGCAAAGTCATCCGCCTGCTGCTGGAGTGCTACGTCGGTGGAGGAGGCCGCGGCAGTGCGAGTGCGTGCGGCGGACACAAATAGCGCGCGGCGATACATAACGCGCCGCATTCCGCACGCGTCACGTGCGGGTCGCCGTATTACGCGAGAACGCATGAAACAACTCTAATAACGCGTGAAATATACAGGCGCGAGACTAGACTGGACGGCGGCGGCGGCGGCGGCGTCGGCGTCTTGTTAATCATTTTCATAAATTTTCTCAAAGCTTAAAGAACAAATTTTCTCAAAGCTTAAAGAACAAAGGATAAATGGAATTTTTCAAAGCGCCTTCGCTTCAGCTTTGACATCCTCTTGCTACGCAGGTATCAAGGTGACACGCCATATTGTAGACCTTTAGTAATCCAACAAAAAGTTCCTAGTTTTCGTATCTTATTTAGGTCAGCTTATAACCTAAGTATTGCATATAGTCGATAGCATCGTTGATACTGTCATCCAGCCAGCCGCCGCCATTATTGTAGTAATGAGGAGCGGCGGGTCGTGGGTAACCCGACACGGCACACGACCAGGCGCGCGGCGGCGCGCGGCGGCGGCTTTGGCGGTGGGTACCTGTCGGCTGAGTCGTGACGTCGCGCCTGCCGCAATATCATACGGACCGAATATATCCGCGTCGAAACTCCACGATATACACACTTTAAAGAATAATGACCAAAACTGGTACCAAAAAGTCTCGTTTCAAGATCAAAATTTTGTAGTAATTATTTTCATAATAATTACGCGTCATCAATTTGATTTTTGATTAGGGGATACAATTTAAAGTATAGAAGTATGAATATTGTTTAACTCCCTTTACATTATGTTCACACAACCGGTCATAGAGATGTATAATGATAAAGAAGCTATTTTGATAAATCGACTAACCAGTGATTCCAACCGTTTCTTTTTAAGAATAAATACCTATAACGTTTGCTTCAAAAACATTTTACGAATTATGTGTTTACCTTTGCTTTCTTTTTGTTGAATAACGGTAACAATTAAGGAAAAGCAGTACAACAAATCGATTTGGTATTACTAAATGACACAAAATCATTTTCTTACTAAAGATTTTGATTAATCGATCTCATCCCTAAATCTCGGCAGGAACATTTCTGACATTTGATCTGACGTTACCGACCGTCTGTGTTTTTATAGTTGAGATTAATTAATGATTGTATTATGTGTTGAGAAGTAGAACTTGTTTGTATTTTGCCAACCGAACGACACCGTCAGTCTCTCGAAAAAACCGATGTATCAATTGTTCATTTTCTAGTAGCCTGGTTTTGAGATTATTTTCGATTTTATAAAATAACTCCGAAACTCGGGTTTTGTTTTCCATAATAACTTTTGTAGGAGTTAATAATGGTAAGTGTTGACTATAAAAAACAAAGTTTGATTTTGACGCAGCATGTTATGGGATTCCATACATCCATGAGCATTGTCCATTATTTTTGTCGCGGATACAAATAGCCACGGCCAAATATATCGCAGAAATACAAACAAAACAACTTATGCAATGAATTGTTAACAAGCTCACAGACGGAACGTCAAGAAAGCTTCAAACTGATTTTTGGGAATAAAAATCTTTAAGGTATCAGACGGAAATGGTTCCGTTCCGTAGGTCCTGGCGTGGCCCTGGCAGACGGAGGGGAGGACGGTCGGGAGGGGCGGAGGGGAGTGGTACAATGCGCACGTTTGATTATTTAAGCTCTGTAATGTGTAGCGACCGTGCGTTACTTGTGCCGAAGTGGCTTCTCTGCCTGTCGGGATCTCCTGTCCTGCTGACACTCACACTTACTTTACGCATTATACTACAGACAATAGGCACATATAAATATTTGGACGTTTCTTTATTAGCTTGCCGGGGCGTACCAGTTAACTTGTTGCAATGTAAAACTAAAAAGTAGAAAACAATTTTTTCGATGAAACTATATGTATGTCGGAGATGTCAGGATTTACTCCGCTAGGCTTCTACATCATGTGGGCAGACGATGGGTTTCGGCTATGAAAAGACACAGAGCGATACACTGTTTCTAGCAAAACTAACGTATTACTTGATATTACAACTTATCAAAATAACACGGGGTATAATGAATAGAAATAATCACGGGGTATAGAAATAATCACATAACGTGCTATTCAATTTTATTTTTAGACGTTGGTTGAAAAGAAAAAAATATTTTTCAATCGAAAAGGAGAATGAACACTTTTTGACTAGCCTTGTGACTTTGACTATCGTTTACTGGACTTTTTACCTGAATACGGCGAAGTGAAAAGGAAGGGTTATGATTTTAGCAGTCATAAACCCAAACTCAAACTCAAAGCATTTATTTCAATTAGACCTTAGCAGGCACTTTTGAAAGTCAGAAAAACAAAGGTGAAGCTACAGTCACAGATACAAGGCATAATAACTTGTGAAAGTACTGTAGTTGCCCATTCCAAGAAACTCCATGGACACTCTTTTCAATCAAAATATTGTTACAAGAACTTGGTTACATCATTCATGTTGAGATTATACATATATGTGAGAACGATGTAGAAAGACGTGCACATTAAGAGCGTCCACAGTAAAAGATTATAATTATCAACAATTTAAAAACAAAGTAGTTAAAATAAACCGTGGCAGCTAAGAGATGACCAGTCCCAACTGACAGCGCCCGTCCACGAACATGACGCATGGATCAGCCCCATTCAGCTCAACCATATTGAAGGGAACTAAACGACCCGACACACCCGCCACTATCAGCGAGACTAAGAGTGAGCCTGACATTCTCTCAGCCACCAGGGTACATTCGAGTCAATTAAGGATAACTAAATGTAAATGGTAGCTTTACAGTCCATAGTACTCGCACATGTGCTATGCAATTATATAATACTAAGAGATTGAATCTATACAATGCAAGGATATTTTACAATCTTCTGCAGCTTCCACAATACAACAACTCACAATACACACAGCACAACAACACACAACAACAACACACATACAACAAACACAAATTCAATTGGATTGAATTAGTTTGATTGTAATCAATTAGTTTGCTCCTATGGTTGTGGAGCAGGACCAGCATTGAGCCAAGCATTATTATCATCAATGTAATCCCCAAACTTATAATGCTTGCCTACATAGTGTGCGTTTTATCCAAGATTTAAATTTCGTCTCATTTAGTTGTAGAATGTGGGGAGGTATTTTATTGTAACATTTTAAACAGTACCCCATGAAAGATGAGTCTACTTTAGCTAGCCTGAAACCTGGTTGTACTAGTTGGTCTCTGTTTCGAGTATTGCAGTGGTGTCTGTCAACCGTCCTGCAAGAGATGTTATAAGCGTACCCCATTGAAGCCTTGAGTCGAGCGTGATCCCCAGGAAAACAGTATTTTCGACGAATTGTAGTTTCTCTTGATTCAATACTATGTCACTATCACTACTTTTGACATTCGGTAGAGCAAATCTTATGCACTTCGTTTTTTTCCCATATAATATTAAATTATTAGCGGTGAACCAATTATGGACCCGCAGTAGGGCGTTATTTACATCGCCGAGATTTGTGGCACGTCTACTTATCTTAAATGTTAAAGAAGTATCGTCAGCAAACAACACCATTTGTGGTTGGTTTTTAAATAAATGGGGTAGATCATTAATATATACCAAAAAAAGAGGAAAGGACCTAATATCAAACCTTGTGGTACACCCATACTTATTTTTAAACCTATTGAATTGACACCATTTATTTGTACTTGCTGATGTTTATCATTTAAATACGATTTCACTAAACTGATCGCAAGTTTCCCTATCCCGTAATGGTCAAGTTTTAAGAGTAGGGTTTCGTGGTTTACGCAGTCAAATGCTTTCGAGAGGTCACAAAAGATTCCTATAGCATCTGTGCCTCTTCCCAGGCAGCAAATATTTTTTTTTAATAAGGTGACACCGGCGTCAGTCGTACAACAGTCGTAACGTCCTTTGGTGAAACCATACTGTTTCTCATGTAAGATTTTATTGTTGTTAAAATGGTTGAGCATCTGATTAAGTATTACTTTTCAAAAACCTTGGTGAAAACCGGCAACTCGGATACGGGTCTATAGTTATTGGAGTCTTTACTGTCCCCGGATTTGAAAAGTGGTATTACCTTGCTGTATTTCATAAGGTCCGGAAAGACTCCTTGGTCCACACACATATTAAATAATAAGGCTAAGTACGGTGCTATAGTCTCATTATTAGCTTGACAAACTTTAATTGACATACCCCATAGATCTTTGGTTAACTTGATTTTGATTTCCATAAAAGCTTTAGTGACTGCTATGGGGTTTATATGCTTAAATTGAAACTCATGCGAACAGGCTGAAACGTTCTTTCTTAATGAATCAATAGAAAGTAAGGGTGATGAATTTAAGGTTTCAGTAGTTTTAAGTGGGATACTAGTGAAGAAATTTACAAATTCTCGAGCAACTTCGTTTTTAGAGCTCAGAAGACCACGTGAAGTCTCTAGTGTGATATCATTATTGTATTTTTTATTTCTATTAGTTTCACGATTAATAATTTACCAATCATGAACATAAATTATTTTATAGTTTTTTGGATAATCTGTTTGTTACTTTTGACCACATTGTCATGTTTCCTGGTTTTTACTACACATCAATGTACAATATGCTACTGGGTAGCATATTGTTTATACCCTATGTCATGTCGGTGAGCTGTGACAGGTGATGCTGCTGTCATGTCTGTCTCCATTAAAAATGAGCTACTGAAATCAATGGAAAGGTTATATTACTGAAATCATCTAGTTTTATTCCTCATATACACAGAGTATCATATATATACTGGTAATCATATATCTCACTGGCGACGAGGATGGAAGAAGTGTGTGTTCATGACTAATGAGATATAATATTACCGATTTGAAGGCCTTTTTAGGAACAATCAATTAATATGCAAAATTTGTTAAAAACTTGAGTAACATACTGGCACCTTTGTACAGGTTACTAAAGAAGGAAGTTGTTTGGAAGTGGGACAATGACTGTGAGTCAGCTTTTATAAGAGTTAACAATATTTGGATCAGTGCCGACGTCCTTGCTCATTACGAACCTGATAAAGCTTTGTCTTTAACTTGTGATGCGAGCTCGAAGGGTATAGGCGGAGTACTAAGTCAGATGTGCGAGCACAATGACAGGGGCACAGACCGACCACAGGAGCGACCTGTCGTGTTTGTGTCGCGCGCGCTTAAGGCGGCTGAGAAGCATTATTCACAAATTGAGCGAGAGGCTTTAGCTATTGTATTTATTGGTCTCAGTATCGAGCATTTCAGGCATGCAGGTGTACATCTGCCGCGGGTACTGGCTATGTTTTTACGCTGTGTATCGGTCACTCATACTTGCCGCAATCGTTGATGAAAACCTTGGTTGTGCCCATTCATAACAGCTGTAGAACAGAACAGGGGATGTATCAGAAGTCAAATTATCGACCCATCTCACTTGCTACAACAACAGCTAAGATACTTGACAGTTTGCTTAATCAGAGTCTCAGTGGGTACTAGTCTACATTTACATGCACAATTCGGTTTCAGGGCGGGGCTATCCACTGAGAGTGCTATATTATGCCTTAAGCATACTGTCAGGTATTACACGGAGAGAAAGACACCGATATATGCCTGTTTTCTCGATTACGATTACTATGACATACTGTGGCGAAAGCTAGAGGAAACGGGTATGCCAACGGAATATACCAGTATTCTTAAATTCTGGCATAAATACCAAACTAACCAGGTGAGATGGGTGGATACTCTACCGGACGAATATAGATTAGAATGCGGTGTAAGGCAGGGCGGCCTCACGTCGAGCGGCCTCTTCAGCCTATATGTAAACTAGTAGATCGAGGAGCTCAGCGGGACACATGTCGGATGCTACATTGACGGAACATGAGTCAACAAGCTATGCTGATGATATGGTTCTGCTGGCCCCCTCGGTCAACGCCCTGAGGACATTGGTTAGAGTATGTGAGCGCTACGCTCCCGAGCATGATCTCAGGTACAACACGCGAAAAGCGAGGTACTGATTTTTAGTGCAGATAAACAGAGACCTAGTACAGCGCCGATCATGGTCGATGGAACGGCCTTGAAAATTGTAAAATACTTTAAATATCTGGGTCATCTGGTCACGGAGGACTTAAAGGATGACCCAGATATAGAAAGGGAACGTAGGGCGTTGGCGGTAAGGAGCAATATGCTGCCCGTAGGTTCGCTCGATGTACTAAGGAAGTTAAATAACACTCTTTAGGGCATATTGCCAATCTTTTTACTCGAGCGGCCTGTGGGTTCGGTATACGCAACGAACCTACGACGTCCTACGAATTCAGTATAACAATGCCTTCAGAATGCTGGTTTTGGCTGCCGCGCCATTGTAGTGCGTCACGAATGTTCGCAATCGCGCGCGAGGATGGTTTCCACGCTATAGACGTAAGAAAGTGGCGTCATTATTTCAAAGACTGTGCGGTAGCACCAATAGCATTTTGCAAATGATTGCATCCCGCCACGACTGTCCATACAGGCTCACTGGGTGGGAATAGTTACGGGAAGATTTTGACTTTTATATTATGTACCTACTAACATAGATCATAAGAAAATTGTTACTAACACTTATATGGATTCTGTCCGAAATAAATGGTTTATTATTATTATATTATTATTGTGTTCTGCTTTGAAAAATTACACCAGTATTTATACGGGCGGCGTTTTACACTACGCACAGACCACAAACCATTGGTCACTATTTTTGGGCCTAAACATACCATCAATGGCTGCAAGCCGGTTACAAAGATGTTCTATTACATTAAGTATGTTCCTTCAAAGCAGAATGGGGCAGATGGGTTGTCGCGTTTGCCAGTATGTTTAGGACCTACGCTAGTTAGCTAGTCCTACAACTTATGCATGTTCCATAACCATCGCAGACATGCCTGTACAGATCGGCTGACGCTTGCAGCACTTGCAGGATTGCAACTTCCTTTGGCAGGTCATACTGCCGTAAACCTTGTGTTAAATAACGTCACAAATTTTAAATAAATGCTGGTTGCCAGGCAACGTGAAGTTGCACTTATACAGGGTAGAATTTTTCAACGCCACCTGGAGGGAAAGTACTCTAAATACTGGAGATAGAAAATTTACCTCAAAGGAAACATTCCTTTATTTTTTTAAAGAAATAAATCTGCATTCTATACTTTCGAAAATTCGCTTGCCACACTCGGGAATCGAATCGGCTAAATTAAAAAAAAAATGACATCCTTTATGGCATTAATTGATAGGGTCAATCATAGGGATCAAATCTCTCTAACAAACATGATAAATTAAATGAAAGGAAAACCATGAAATCTTAACTAATAAATTCAATGGAATAAGGTAAAGCACTTTTACTCAAAGGTCCATCCAATTACTTGTGTAACTAATTAATAAATTGCAATCTTCTTAACTAAATAATTCTTCGACATTAAAAATAAAAATAAATAACATCAAAGATAATTGTTAATTAATACTAACCTGGGTAATTGAATAGACCTTTGAGAGTAAAAGTGCTTTACCTTATTCCATTGAATTTATTAGTTAAGATTTCATGGTTTTCCTTTCATTTAATTTATCATGTTTGTTAGAGAGATTTCATCCATATGATTGACCCTATTAATTAATGCCATAAAGGATGTCATTTTTTTTTTAATTTAGCCGATTCGATTCCCGAGTGTGGCAAGCGAATTTTCGAAAGTCTTAGAATGCAGATTGATTTCTTTTTAAAAATAAAGGAATGTTTCCTTTGAGCAAAATTTTCTATCTGTAGTATTTAAAGTACTTTCCCTCCAGGTGGCGTGGCAAAATTCCACCCTGTATACATGAAATTATGCAATTCCAGTTGACCCTATTTCCGTCACGAGCGCACTTCGGTTGCAAAAACGAGCAGTAGGTGTAATAGTGAACTAATGACTAGCATTAATTGTTGCGTGCGGTGCGCGGTGGTGCAGCTGCTAGTGCAATAATTAGCTCCTAAATTCTGCAAATAAAGTGTACCTTACTACCGAGCAGTGAAATGATTAAGGCGCGGGCAGCCGCTTTCTACCTTCCATTGTCTCGGTGACGTCATCGTGTCCTTGCGTTACACGCGACATTATCAACGATCACCCGCTACTCGATGGCCCACGCACTGACTCACGCGCAGCGCAGGTAACCCACCGACACAGTCATTATCATGCATGCAGCATTTCAACTAGGAACAAATTGTATGTTTCGGCACATGTAGACCCACGTTTGATTTCACAAAAAGGACCTTGTTGGTTTACTGGTATGATGATGGTTGCTTTATACTGTGGCGCAGGTAACCCGTCGAGTACACAGTACAGTCTCATGTACGTGAGGCGACTGTGTGTGCCTGTGCGTGTGCGTGTTAATTTTCTTGTTGCATTTCTGAAGAGCTGCTAAAACAGGCGCGCATCTGTCACCAGCGACCACTGAAATAATTCTATTCATGTGTTTCATGCTTTGCGTTCCTACTGCCCCGAAGTCGTATAACACTGGCCTTTTCTTTCGTTTTGCATTTCTTTTGTTTTCTATCGCTGAGCGTGGTTCACTTGTTAGTGACTACGCCGCCATGTCTGAGATTAACTTCCTTTCCACTGGGAAACTGAGTGAACTGGAGTCAGTACTCCAGTTCACTCAGACCGCACTATGCAATATAAACCACTTAAAGGAAAAATGGCGACGACAAGCAGTGCTTGGGACGGCAAGCTCGCTGAAATGTCATAAGTGTAGGAGAGCAGACAATCACGTGGCAAATAAAGGAGAGCGACTAATGAGAGCCGCCTGCGCGCTGTGCGCTGTCTACACTGAGCGACAAAAAACGGAAACGGATATTGCGGCGAAGAGTGCAGGCGACGAGGCGAGATGTACCCGTGGCTTGACGTGGGGTGGCTCTTTGTGCGGTCAGGCAGACACTGCTATGGGTGCCTACTTTTAGTTCAACTGTTTATAGTGCAAGTGATCCTGAATCACTTACTATGCACGGTACGGCACGGTATGCTCGTCACACTTCCCGGTGCACTATTATTACCAGTAGTGCACACTAGTGCGCCGTGAGCTGCGAGGGCGGTGCACTGCGATATCTCGGTATAAATAGCTTGTCTGAAGCGAACGTTTACTTGTGACGTCATAGCTGTCAGCAGCTAGGAAGAGCTCCTGACGAACTCATAAGATTTAGAAGACGTGATATGGGAAACTGCCCATGTTGGTGCTATTGAAAACACTATCTCTACGGAAAACAGATTCAACAGAAATGAAATTGAGTCGTATCAGTGCTTTCCGGTAGTGAGAAAGCCGTGTGCCTCGTGTGACTCGAGTGTCAGGGCTCGCCTGACGACTGCACTTGTTTGCGCGGATTACCCGACACGCCGCCGCCGCCGCCACCGTGTAACCAGCCACCGAGCCACGCCGCGCCACGCCACGCCAGTGTGTGCCCCCCTAACAACATACTCTGTTTGTACTGCTACCACTGAAACACTGTTCTCATGACATAGAGCCATCGTATCCGACAGCATCGCGGCCACCGAACAGAACTACGGACCGTAACGCTGCATAAAAGTTCAACAATTTACAATACCTATTAATTTAAGAGTCTGATACGAATCGCTCCACTCGTTATGACGTGTGACGTCGCGGACTAAACAAATGCGTCAAACTTTATACGACTCCTTTGTTTTAGACTCGTGTCGTGTGGGGGCTTGCCATACTTGGAAAAAAAAAGAGTGGTGTATGGTAGTACAGTGATTTGTATTTAGGTACATACAAGAATGTTTCTGTTTCCAAGTAAAAACCGGCCAAGTGCGAGTCGTACTCACACGCACACAGGGTTCCGTACCACCAATCAATATAATAAAAATATTCACAATATGTTGCACTATTTTACATTCAACAGGAAAACTAAATTTGTTTTTTGTATTATTTAATGTTTGTTTAATGAAAAACAAAATTACTGCTGCAGTTTGATGAAATGTCCCATATCTCAAAAACTAAACATCAAATCTTATTCAAACCAATTTTGGTTGAAAGTTTTATTTACGTTCTACAATCCTACATTTTGTCAGAATTTTTCTCCTCTTACTTTAGAAATTAGAGGGGGGGCACACATTTTACCACTTTAAAAGTGTCTGTGTTTATGCTTGCTGCATGTATAGTGTATGCTTGTTTGCATGCTTCTTACAGGGAAATAAAAACCACTTATGTGCACAATCAACTGTTTTATGATGTTTTGATTGATTGATTTTCTGCCGTTTAATGACTATCGTTATGAAATGTAAGGCAAAAGTCGATTCTAAATGTGAACTTTCTGTGATATGATGGTTCTACTTTATAAAAAAGTGTATTAGTGTCTAAAATTTTAGGAGCTAATTTTTATTATGCGTATTTGTTATGCCGATAAAAAATATGTTTTAATATCATTATGCGTAAATAAATTTATGCTTCAGAATGTTATGCTTAATCATTGTTATGATTAATGAAATTATGCTTAAAAAATTATGCGTAAGCTGTTATGCGTAATGTTTTGCGAAAATATAATTAGAATAAACAATAGTATGCCAAGTTATATCTCTTCTTCTCTTAAATTTCTGGTCTTGAATTTTTATGCAAATGGATAGGGAACCGTGCTCGACTGGTGCCGACCAGCGCCCATGGACGTCAAAGCTAATCAAAAGTAGCAGTCATGTCTTGGATTGGCGGCGCTCATTGCGACTCCTGGCCGGGCTGCATGAACTTGTTAACGGCTCACTTCTCATTGAGCCCAGCGGTCAGCTGCTCACATCGCCGCGCACTAATGTCCACTCAAACTACCTAGAAAGTTAATGGTCGTCGTTTCGCGGAATCTTCTCATTCAGGTAAGCACACTTCCCCGAATGCTTACTAAAATACTTTATTTATGAACCAAACATTTCTTAGTTTTTAAACTGATTACTTTGTTACATAAAAAACTTTTCTGCAAAAAATAAAACCGACTTCAAAAACAAAAAAACGTGGAAAAATAACTTTAGCTTCAGAAGTCGGTGGCAAAAAAACTCAATCGAACAAACAAAAGTCACCGACTTCTGAAGCTAAAGTTATTTTTCCACGTCTTTTTGTTATTTTTCCTTTTTTAGTTTCAATATTCTACACAAATATTTGCTATACATTTATTTTACATTGTTAACAACACATTCAAAATCGTAGGCCAGTTACAGGCACTTTTGAACTGTCGAAACAAAGATAACAATGAAATGTAGCTACAGTCCCAGTCACAAGGCATAAAAACTGTGAAAGTACTGTAGTTGCCCATTCCCTAGCGTAGATCTCTATGGAGAAGAACGGGCAAGAAACTCCATGGACACTCTTTTAAATCAGCATATTGTTACAAAACCTTGGTTACATCATTCATATTGAGATGGTACATTATGTGAGAACGATGTAGCAAGATATGCACGTTAAAAGTGTTAATATTAAACACAAAAAAGACAATTAAAAAAAAAATCAAATAATTAATTCTAATAAGCCGTGGCAACTAAGAGATGACCAGTCACAACTGACAGCGCCCGTTCACGAACATGACGCATGGATCAGCACCATTCAACTCAACCATTTTGAAGGGAACTAAATGATCCGACACACGCGCCACCATCAGCGAGACATTGAGTGAGCATGACATACTCTTAACCGCCAGGGCACATTCAAGTCGGGAAAGGACGTAGGTTTCCAGTGAACGATAGCTCTTTAGTACATAGCACTCACACAATATGGGCTTTATATAATACTAAAGATATTGAATCTATACAATGCAAAGATAGTTGTACAATCTTCAGCAGCTCCAACAATACTATTTAATGTTATCAATTTATGCGTCCCTGTCCTTGTGGAGCAGGACCGGCATTGAGCCAAGCATTTTTGTCAGCGATATAATCGTCCAACTTGTAATATGCTTGCTTACATAGTGTGCGTTTAATGCATGTTTTAAATTTCGTCTCATTGAGTTCAAGAATACTTTGTGGAATTTTATTATAGCATCTCAAACAGTCCCCTATGAAAGATGAATCTACTTTAGCGAGTCTGAAGCCCGGCTGAACTAATTCGTCTCTATTTCTAGTATTGTAACTGTGTCTGTCACCTCTTTTACTAAAAAGATGCAGATTTTTTCTTACGTACATTATGTTTTCGTAGATGTATTGACAATGTACCGTCATGATGTTAATGTCCTTAAACAGTTCCCTTAGAGAATCGCACCTACGAAGATTATATATAGCTCTGATGGCTCTTTTTTGCAGAATAAATATTGACTGAATGTCTGCAGCTCGTCCCCATAACAAAATGCCATAAGACATTATAATATGAAAGTAACTAAAATAGACCAGTTTAGCGGTATCAACATCTGTAAATTGACGGATTTTTCTAATAGCATATGCTGCTGAACTTAGCTGCCCGGCAAGAGACGTTAAATGAGAACTCCATTGTAGCCTTGAATCAAGCGTAATCCCCAGGAAAACCGTTTTATCTACGAATTCAAGTTTCTCTTTATTCAATATTATATCACAATCACTACTTTTAACATTCGGTAAAGCAAATCTAATGCATTTAGTCTTTTTTTCGTTTAATACTAAATTGTTTGCTGTGAACCAATTTTGAACCTGAAGTAGGGCATTATTCACGTCATCTAGAATTTGGGCCCGTCTATTTATCTTAAAAATTAGAGAAGTGTCATCAGCAAATAACACCATATTTTGAGGTTGGTTTTTCAGTAAATAAGGTAGATCATTTATGTATACTAGAAAGAGGAAAGGACCCAATATTGAGCCTTGCGGAACCCCCATTTTTACTTTTAAACCCTGTGAATTGATACCATTTATTTGAACATGTTGAGGTCTATCACTCAAATAAGATTTTACCAAACTAAGTGCAAGTTTTCCTAGTCCGTAATGCTCAAGTTTCAAAAGTAATGTGTCGTGATTTACGCAATCAAACGCTTTGGAGAGATCACAAAAAATTCCTATGGCGTCTTGGGACTCGTCGTCAGTCGTACAACGTCCCTTGGTGAAACCATACTGTTGATCGTGTAGGATTTTGTTGGTGTTAAAATGATTAAGCATTTGATTCAGCATTACCTTTTCAAAAACCTTGCTAAAAACTGGCAACACGGATACAGGTCTATAATTATTAGTATCTTTACTATCCCCGGATTTGAAAAGTGGTATGACTTTACTGTATTTCATTAAATCAGGGAAAACTCCTTGGTCTACACATAAATTAAAAATTAAAGCTAAGTAAGGTGCTATAGTCTCAACTATGGATGTACTAACTTTGATAGACATTCCCCATAGATCTTCGGTCACTTTGATTTTTATTTGCCGGAAAGCTTTGATAACTATCACAGGGTTTATGTGTTTAAATTTAAATTCAGCCGGGCATCCAGACACGTTGGCCCTTAATAAACCAATTGAGACTTCAGGTGAGGAATTTAGAGCTTCCGTAGTTTTTAACGGGATATCGGTAAAGAAGTTTACAAATTCTGGAGCTACTTCCAAATTAGAGCTCGGACCACATGCTGTATCTAATGTGTAGCTAGTGTTACGTATTTTCTTCCTGTTTGTCTCATTATTTATGACTTTCCAAACAGTCTTTATTTTATTTTCTGCTGTTTTGATCTTGTTGCTAATGTGCAGGGCTTTAGCAACCTTGCATGTATTTCTAAAAATGTTTGAATACTTAGCAACATACTTGTTGAAAGTTTCAGTGTTTATGTAAGGCTTAAGGCCATAAAGCTCAAATAGTCTTTCCCTACTTTTCCTGATACCTTTAGTAGCCCAATCACTAAATATAAATTTAGGGCAAATACTTTTTGTTGTCTTCTTTTCAAATGTTTTGTTGAATTCAGTTCGAACTATTGAAAAGAAATTATCATACAATTGATTTATATTAATATCGTCCATATGATGGCTCATAACATTTAACTTGTTCTGTAGGGAAATATTATACCTATTTAATTTGCTCGTAGTTATAGGTCTAAATTTAATCAGAACTTTTTGCAATGGTGTGTTACACCTAAAAGTTGCAGTTTGTCCGCTGTGGTCAGACGGGAGACAATTTAATATGGCTTTATCTAAGTAATCACAATCGCAGAAAACATTATCTATACAAGTAGCAGAAGATGGAGTGACTCTAGTAGGTTCTATAAAAATATTGGTCAGGTCAAATGATTTAAAAAGATTTAATAACCGACTGCTATTGGAATTTTCTTCTAAAATATTGATATTGAAATCACCACAAACAATTGCAGATTTATTACTGGCTGAAAGTTTTGCCAGGACATCTTCCATTATTGATTCAAATAAGGAAAAGTTTTGATAATTTGGGGGTCTGTACACACACATAATTACATGCTTATCCAGCTCAACACAGGACAGTTCGACGCAATGTTCAACCGAGAGACCTACTATGTCATTACGTTGCTTATACGAGTATTTAACACATTTTTTTATTAATATTAGGGAACCTCCACGCAGCATAGATTTACGGTTAAAGCAGCTACCCACCGTATAGTTATAATTAATAAGCATTTGGTAATCCTTTAGCCAATGTTCAGTAAAACAAATAATATCAAACATACTTTTTTCTAAAAACAATTCAATTTCTAATAATTTCGAAGAAATGCCTTGGATATTTTGGTGGAATAATTTTAAGGTGTTCTGCTTTTTTTTTTTTTTTTTACCGATGGGAAATCATCAAATAACCCCTCCCGCTCTGGGCTGAGCAGGAGGGAGTGTCAGACTTGTACTGACTAAAACCCATCCATGTTCCTTCCTTTGCCCTTTGTGTTCCAGGGCCGCGGTATCTCTTTCGAACAGTCCCGCAACCCTGGCAGGCGTCGGCCCTTACGGACCCCTTCCTGTTTGCTGACTCTCTTTGAGGCGCGCGTGGAACACGAACGCGCCGTCGACACGGCCTGTCGTCATAAGACGGACGGACGGCGAGCTAGCCCATAGCTCACCGTCCACAGGCCCGCGTCTACGGTGGCCGGGGGCCACCACGTGGCCCCCGACGCCCGGTGCGTCTCCCGCGGCGGCTGGGACGTGAGGTTCTCTCCCTCTCACGTCCCGCCACCTCCTTCGCTAGCATGACTGCTTCGCAGAAGGAGGTGACGGCGTCCCATTCCGTCTCGCTCCGGACCATGGATTGAACCAGGGCCGGACGCGAGAGGTCGCCGCCGCCGATCGCCGCTACGAGGACACGGCGTTGCTCCGCCCAAGCGGAGCAGACCTGCACAGTGTGCTCCACCGTGTCCTCCGGTCGATCCTCGCAGTGGTGACACCCGGGCGTTTCCTCCCGCCCGATTAGGTGCAGGAACCTCCCGAAACAACCATGTCGGTGAGGACCTGCGTCAGGCGGAAGGTGAGGGCGCCGTGGCGCCTCTCCAGCCACTCCTCAAAGAGGGGACTTACCGCCATTATAGTGGCGTGCCCTGCACGGGGTTGCGACAGTCGCTCTCTCCATGTCGCCATGAGATCACGCCGGAAGTCTGTTCGCTGAGCGACAATTTGCCGCGGTAGCGGAGTTTCCCCCCGGCGTAGTGCCTCCACGCGCCACTCGTGCAGGCGCGCGAGGACTATCGCCTCCAGATCCCATGGCGGCAATCCGGCAAGGAGGCTCGCCGCCTCGCCGGAGATCGTGCGGTACCACCCTAAGGTGTTCTGCTGAGGCCCTTTTTTACTAACTAATTGAGTGCAAGAAGGTACCTTGCTGTTGGTAGGATTAACAATATTGTTAATGGTACAAATTTTGGAATAGTGATAGGCTTATCCCCAATAAAATGTAACTTATATCGTTATCATACCTAACTGTCGAAATCTGGGTGTACACCTCTGCGTACTCCCTCAGAGCATACAGGCGTTATGTTATGTTCTAATATTGTGTAAAAAAAAAACATCCAAGCGATACAGCAATCACGACAGATTTCTGTCTATTATTGAAGCGTTCCATTGTATATCTCCGAAGATCAGCATCAGATCCTGACTTATACCTTCCTTCATCAGCTCAGCAACATGATAATGATTATCAGGTACAAATATCTAGAAAGTACCTGTATGAAAAACATTGTAAAATTTCAGGATTGCCCTCGATTTCCCTGGGATCGCATCATCAGATTCTAACTTTGTGACAACGGAACCACCTCTGTAGCTTTCGAATAAAAAAAGAATTTTGACAATCGGTGCACAATTAGCGGAGAAATCGGTGAACATACAGGACACACAGTAAAACGTAGAACCTCCTCATTTTGTTTGAAGTCGGTTAAAATATTGTCAAAAGAGTTTTGGCGAAACATTAGTGAACCGCTAACAATACATTTCATAGTAATATGCTTATCCCCAATAAAATAGAACTTAACATACCTAACTGTCGAAAAGTTGTACAGTACCTACACATCTGCGTACCCCCTAGAGCATACAAGCGTGATATTATATTATGATGTTGTATAAACAATAAACATCCAAGCGATTGCAGCAATCACGACAGATTTGCCGTCTATTTTTGAAAAGTTCCATAGTATATCTCCGAAGATCAGCACCAGATCTTCACCAAATTTAAATGGGACCACCGCGAAACACTTATCTACCAAACAAAAAAAGAATCATCAACATCAGTTCACAATTGGCGAAGATATCACTGAACATACACACAAAAAAAAAAAAACAGGCGACTTGATAACCTCCTCCTTTTGGAAGTCGGTTAAAAAATCAAATATTAGGAACAAACCGTGTTTGCGCTCCAGTGCTCACACAACCACAGTGATTGATGTCGAACGTCGCGTCGCGATATTGAAATGCGCATAAATGAGAGTGAGGCGACGGACTGGGTCTCAAATGCGCTAGGTGACTGACCTGCCTCAACAATCGGCACTTGAGATGAGCGACATGGACGCGGCCGACGTCACGCGCCGCATGTGGCGCACAGCCGCAGTATCTTATCTCGTGCAGTCGGGACGGTTAGGGCTCCCACGAGTCCCGCGTACAGCACTAAAGAACTGCACACACTCCTTGCCAACCGCACTCGCACGAGTTCTGCGTCTGCAGTTCTGCACTCATTACTTGACATACATTTGACTACGTGCTTACCACGGATTAAATGCCGTCATGCAGTGCACAAACACTTATTTTACGCAAATCTTTATCATTCGAATAGAGAGCATGCCTATGGTACTCTCGGGCATCTGGCTCTGTATTAAATAATAATAAACTCACAAAAACACATTTCCAATCCATGGTAAAGATTAAGATTCTAAGCCGATTCTAATAAAATAATGAACCTCTACCTACGTGGTTGTATAGGTGTACGTCCAGATTGCAATCTTGTATAGTTTTTGTGAGCAACCGCTCCGCGGATGGTTATTGCGAAACCGACCAAGTCAGGTTTTATGTTATAACAAATTATTTTGCTGATGTATGTGGACTGTGTCAGTATACTGACACAGTCCACATACATCAGCAAAATAATTTTAATCAGGCTATATTGAGATACATAGAACAAGACGTTAGAGAGTTATTTATTATTTTAATAATAAAAAAGTCGTGTGGATGTTCGGTTTAAATGTTATGATAGCTTATAATCTTGTTATCCAAAATGATACATAGGCACTTATGAAATAAATGTTTCCGAGGCCAATTGCCTCTAGCGTAGGCACACGCCACTGTGCCAACGTGCTAACGTAGGCACACGCCACTGTGCCAACGTGATATCGTAGGCACACGCCACTGTGCCAACTTGCTAACGTAGGCACACGCAACTGTGCCAACGTGCTAACGTAGGCACACGCCACTGTGCCAACGTGATATCGTAGGCACACGCCACTGTGCCAACTTGCTAACGTAGGCACACGCAACTGTGCCAACGTGCTAACGTAGGTACACGCCACTGTGCCAACGTGCTAACGTAGGCACACGCCACTGTGCCAACGTGCTAACGTAGGCACACGCCACTGTGCCAACGTGCTAACGTAGGCACACGCCACTGTGCCAACGTGCTAACGTAGGCACACGCCACTGTGCCAACGTGCTAACGTAGGCACACGCAACTGTGCCAACGTGCTAACGTAGGCACATGCCACTGTGCCAATACGTACGTGTTACTTCTATTTGAGTTCTTGGTTGTTAGCGACGATGTTCGTACGGATGGATTCAGTCGATAATAGAACATTTCGATATGAATGGGGAAACTTTGTTGTTGTATTCGAGGCAGAATTCACACCCGAGCCGCAAGCGAGGTTGCTATGGAGCAGAGAACTGCCGTAACAAATTGCCATATGTTGTCAACGACGTTTTTAAATAACTTTCGAAGAAATAAAATAACAGAACGAAATGTATTGTCATTAATTATTAGGAAACTATGATTTCATTTGCTCAGAACCGTCGTTTGCAAGAGTAACAAACAGAGCAGATGCGGCGCAACCCTAACGCTATCGAATAGGTAAAAAACTCGCACGAGGCACTGAAGCTTAAAGGGAAAACAATATGTAAAGCCTTCTACTCGTAACCAGCAACCAGCGCCGCATCGTAATAATCCGACACATCCAACAGATACTAAACAAATTAATGAATCTTGTAATGAAGTTAATATTTTTAAGTCCTGATTAGCGAGAACCTCCATTACGTTAATGAAAATATCTCGTTATGATCTCCGTAAGCCCACTGCGCCTCGTCGGGAACCCGTGAACCTATGCTCTCGGATTTCAATCAGTATGAAAGTAATTCACGTCTCATAATAGTAATTGAAGGTTATTTCATTAAATAGGTATCCGTTTCATAAGCTGATATGCTTCTGAGCTCTTCATGATTTCCATTTTGTGGTGGCCGTCAATGAGCATTGGCAGTCTAGGGTTGAACCTCACGTCACTTGCTGCCGAGCGCACTCCCGCCCTGTGTCTCGCTCTCGCAAATGAAGTATCTGATCGACGGAAAAGATAGGAGCATGGAAAAATGCGAACCCGTGCTCATACAGATCTAAGAAACCAATGCTTCATTAAAAAAACGTTTACACGCCTTTACTTAGGTGTTGAGTTGTTCTTTCTTTATTATCGTGTGGCTAGTGCAGCCTGAGCTGGGGTCAGAGATCTTATGCCATGGGCCTCTGACTTGAATTGACACGCCGGCGAAGAAAGTGATCATAATTATACAATACGCACACTCAAATTAATTTTTGACTGTTGGCATAGGCATATTGAAAAAATACTTCAAAACAACATATAATCTACATAGAATCGAAGGGTTTCATAGTGTGCTATATGTTTTGTTTTACTTTGTTATAGTAATTTCATTCCTGCTATTGAAGCCACTTCGGCATTCACACAAAGGGTATTTTCGGTTATGCTTATGAATTCTAAATGGCTAGAAGACAGAAAGAGAAGTAGTATCCCATTAGCCGGCCACGTGCGAGTTGGACTCGCGCATGAACGGTTCCGTACCATCGTAATAGGCGAGCCCCATTTAATTTTTAATTTATTTTTATTATTTGTTGTTACTGGTTTCTTAAAGGTTTTCCTGTAATCTATAGGCAAAAAACTATTTTTTTGTATTTTTTTTTAATTTTCGGGTTTCGGAGTTTGAGATGCTCACAATAATGAGCCCTTTGATTTGATAACACGATATAGTTTGCAAAACTTTTCTTTTTCATTTTCTAAACTACCCAGAAGTTTAAAATCAATTAAGTTACGTTACACGTCCGTCTTTGGGTCACCGACATACATAATTATGTGTACTAATTTTCAACTCATTGGTCTAGTAGTTTCGGAGTAAATTTGCTGCGACAAACAGACACACGAGTGATCCTATAAGGGCCGTTCCGTTTTTTCCTTTTGAGGTACGGAACCCTAAAAATGTGTTTTTGATTAACATTAATTTAAAAATTTAATTAAATATTTAAAGAATAATTATAAAAAAAAAAAAAAAAACAAAATAAAGTTATACTTAGTGCAACAAAAATATAGTTTTTTAATAAAAATATATTTAATAAAAATAAATGTTTCTGCGAGCAATGTGCCCTGCCCACTGCCACTTCAGTTTAGCAATTCTTCGGGCTACGTCGGTAACTTTGGTTCTCTTGCGGATGTCTTCATTTCTGATTCGATCACGCAAGGAAACTCCGAGCATAGCCCTCTCCATTGCCCTTTGGGCGACTTTAAGCCTTCGAATGAGGCCCATTGTGAGCGACCACGTTTCGGTCCCGTATGTAATCACTGGCAACACACACTGGTCATAGACTTTCGTCTTGAGACACTGCGGTAAGTTGGACGAGAAGATACCGCGCAGCTTCCCGAACGCTGCCCAGCCGAGTCGGATTCGACGGTTGACCTCTTTCTCGAAGTTAGACCTACCTAGCTGGACCGTTTGTCCCAGGTAGACGTAATCGTCTACAACTTCGAGTATAGAGTCTCCGATCTTGATAGGAGTGGGTGTTACATGGGCATTCAACATAACCTTGGTTTTTCCATGTTCATTTTAAGACCCACTCTTTCGGAGGCTCTAGTGAGGTCATCGAGCATTGTACTGAGGTCCTCCATGATCTCAGCCATGACCACTATATCGTCGGCAAACCGAAGTTGAGTGAAATGTTTGTCTATTTTTTGCTTTTTCCATAAAATATTTTATTTTATTTAAGTGTATTTTTATGGCTTATTTTGCAAAACACTGTATTTCGCCGAAAAAATGTTGGCAACCATAACTTGCATGCGCCGCCGCACAAACAGGTTCCACTCCCCAGCCCGCGCGCCCCGCACCCCGCGGTGCATGCCGTGGGCTGCGCCTGGGCTGGTCGGCGCGCCCTGCTAGTATTGCACCGCTCACACTGACAGTTACACTCTACTCGTGGGTTTGATTTGGCTATCGTCCCCGAGGTCATATCCATTAGATTTCTTCCAGTTCCTGACAATACTAATCCGGCTGCACAAAAGTAAAAGATGCTTTTTACAAACAACGTCGTCTAATCGAGTGGATGTGCAATTGTGCACGATGCTACATGTGCAGACATACACTAGGCGTGGGGTGCTGGGGTCGATTTCCGGGTCGGTTAAAAGTGCTTTTAGGTTTTCCCATTAAGAATTTCTCAGTACCAGCTCGGAGTTGGTAAGGCAGTATGATGCCCCCGCACCTCGCCTGATCCCTCCTCGGTCGTGTCGAATGCCGTCCCATCTATAGGGAAGAGAGATTACAGCTGTGCCCCCGCACACACTTGTACACTGTAATATCTCTCGCGCCGATGGCTATATTCTCCTCTGAGGTTGGCTGCGTTGACCGAAAACGGTCAGGAGGATATCTCTACATATGTATATATGTCTGGAGTAGAAACTGCATTGAGCTTTCGTAGCGGATGCGTTACTCAGAGGATTCGTAGAGGCGGCGTGAACCTCTAAGCTGTGTCTACTCACAGGATTCGTAGAAGCCACGTAGTCCCACAAAATGCATATATAATTATTTTATCAAGATTCACGTCGTATCCTATCGTCCAAACTGGCGGCATTATTAATGATCAAACGAACTTACCCGTGCTAGAAGTTCGATCATTATTATATGAGCAGCTTCATTCGACGCGATTGTCTTCTTTTACATGTAGCTGAGTCCTAGGCATTGGCTTCACACACATTTTCAGATAAAGTAAGTAAAAAATAAAAACCATATGGCAATTCTGGGGTAATTTTCCACATTCAACTCGCTCGGCGGTAGGTACTTCATTTTTGTTTAAAGCATTACTTATGTAGGTAGGTATTTACCTCAATATCTACCTACATACTATACAACCATAGATTAGTAGTTAGGGACTAGGTATATTGTTGTACCAGGATCTATCTTCTACGTTCCATTTTAAGGGTTGGTTCTTATTATCGCGTCGAATGAAGCTGCTCATATAATAATGAACGAACTTCACGTACGGGTAAGTTCGTTTGATCATTAATAATTATATTTCGCAGCTTCATTCGACGCGATTTTCTTCTTTTACATGTTGTAGGATGTTGTAGGATGTTCAGAGCATCAGTAAAATGAAACTAGATAAATGGTAGCTAAAAATCAAAACTTAACTAATGAAAACAAAATAATCATGTATCCAAATTGGTTGTTAATGCATTTGACAAATTCGTATTTGCAAATTGATTAGGATTCGGATCATCAACTATTTCCTTATTATAGAACTTAGCAAAACTTTGGATTAGTCTGACCATCCAGCAGTTTTGCGGATTACATCCAGACTGACGCCGAGTCGTTTAGCGGAAGAGGTGGAAGAATGGCGGGTGCTATGAGTGCTGAACACTGACGTGTCACCTCCACTGAGGGAAAGTGTACTTTTGATCCAACTGCTAAGTGTTTGTGAGGTTACTTTATTATATGGTTTTCTATATGAAATGAATAAATTGTTATTTCTATCACGCAACAATTTTGTTTTATTTAAATATTCTACTAAGGATCTAGCAGGGCATATTTCACGTTTTTCGTTATAGAAGGGTAGTTTTAATAGAGGTTGTAAAGAGTTGTAGAGAGTGATTATGTTAGTGCTTTGAATTTTTATATTATTTACATCTATGAGTGAGAACGTTTGAACCCGATGGGCAGTTACTAGTGCCAGCAACGTTACTGTCTTTTTAGATAACATTTCTAAATTAAGCTGATCGTTAGGCCATTTTTGACCTAAATACTCCAAAACCACATTAGGATCCCATGTAACACTGTATCTAGGAGCGGTATCACTTTCCTGACAGTTTGGCGGCAATTTAGCGTTTAATGGAGGCTGTGTGATAATCTAAAAGGAGATTTTAATAGGTTAATATTTGGTTCGAAATATAACGGTTCTGAAACCATAAGTCTTTTAAAAATAGGAAACCAAGGTTGTGTTGGCCAGTTGGGTACAACCACTATCCCTTCAGATCTATCATTTATTATTTTCTGTAACAACTTAAGAATTAACGCAAAGGGAGGAAAAGCGTAAAATCGCATTCTATACCAAGAAATTGTAAATTCATCTACCGCGTAAGCATCCGGATCGCTTTTCCAGGAAATATATACAGGACATTTAGTATTACAACGTCTTGCAAACAAATCCATTTTGGGTTGAGCAAAATATTTGAAAATTCGTTTGAAAGCTGTTCCACACAGTTCCCATTCTGTATCTGCAAACTTTTTTTGTGATAAACTATCTGCTTCAATGTTCGCTTTGGTATTAATATATAACGTAAATATTACTATATTATGTTCCTCACACCATTCCCATATTTCTCGGGTAATTTGATTTAAATGTGGGTATTGTACGGAACCCATTCTATTTATACATGAAATGGCAGTGACCTTATCAATGCGTAGTAACACTGTACAATTTTGTAAATGTTTCGCAAACACTTTTAATGCTAAGAAACTGGCCTTTAATTCTAGTTCATTGATATGTTGCGTGGTTTCATTTCATTTCCAAAAACCATGAGCTTTATTGTTGTTGTAAAAAGCGCTCCAGCCACTCATTGATGCATCAGAAAAAAAATCTAATTTAAATTCTATAAGTGTTATAGGCTGTGTTTTAATGTGTAGATTTAGTAACCACCAATCTAAATCATACATTACTGCGTGGGGTATATCGATTATACTGTTATAGCTAGGATTATCCAATAAACTTAGGTACTTATGACGTTCAAGTTGTTTAGTGTACCCCATGCATATTGAACGGCAGGAGCCGCAGACACTAACAGACCAATCAGACGGGCAAATTCTGCCTACAAGTTTTCTTTTTTCGAAACAAGTTTAATTGTTCTCTAATTTTCGATTTCTTATTATCCGGCAATTCTAAACACATATTGGCGGAGTCAAACACAAAACCAAGATATTGACACCTTTGTTTTGGAATAAGGCAACTTTTTTCATGATTTATAATAAAGCCTAATTTTTCTAGCAGATTCATAGTCAACTTTACATTATTTTCGCATTCTTGAAAAGAGCTCCCTATACAACATATATATCATCTAAATATATGACGGAAATCATATCTCTGGATCTTAAATATTCCATCACCGTTTTCAAAATTTTTGTGAAAACGTAACAACGTAACGTGGACATGTACTTAAACCAAATGGAAGACAGTTGAAATTAAATAATGTATCATTATACATAAATCTTAGATATTTTCTGTAAAGATTACTCTATTAAGATTACCGGAATTAAAAAATATGCGCCTTTCATGTCGATTGTAGCCATGTAACAGTCTTTTGTTATAATTTTTGTAACAGTTCTATAATCTTCCATTTTAAAATGTTGTGAAATGACATAAATCTATTTAAGCGTTTTAAGTTCAAAATGAAACGATTCGTTCCATTTGGTTTAGGTACTAAAAATATAGACGACTAAAATTGTTGATCGTGGGGCGTACATTTTGATATGGCACTTATTTTTAAAAGTGAGTTTATTTCAGTATCAAAATCAAGAAGTTCCTTGTATGTTCTAGTATCAAAACTAGGTTTAAAATCATCAATAGGTTCTGATGAGAAAGGAATTTTATATCCTTGAATCCAAGATAAGATGATAGGGCCATCAGTGATCTCGTGCCACTGTTGTAAAAATTGTTGTAGACGACCTGCAAAATGTACCTCTACTGGCGCTTCCGTTGTTGTTGGTGATGACGTGTCGGTGGCGGCGACGATCGACCTCCTGCTTCCCGCTGTTGAAAGCTGTTCCTCATGCGGGGCTGGTACTGGTACTGAGCTGCGCGTGGTGCCCCTGCATCGGCTTTGCCCGCTAGTTTTCGGTACAGGGGTTTCCAGTTTGACTGACCTTGACCTTTATTTTTAAAGAAATTACTTTTATTAAATTTTTGATTTCTGAAGGTAGCAGCGGCTTTTGTTGATTTCAAGTCTGTGCCGGATTTCTTGATGGTTTTTGCCAATTTCAGTGTATGGGAAATATTTTCTCCGAATAAGTATTTATCTCGAACAGTTTCTGTCATAGTTTCTTTCGTATCACTATTTATTGACGAAATTATAAAATGTCTTCGAGTTTTGGTTTCGTTATAATGACTGTCGCTTGGGATGCGACATGCATCACTGATAGGTTTGAGCACTTTTTGCGGTGAAAAATCTTTTTCTAATATACTATCTACGGCCTGCGATAGTGCGACTAGTGCCGAACATATATCTGGTTTTGTTTTGTCTCCAGTATATTATTTCGTTTTACAAGATTTTCAACTATAGCAGCTTTGGTTTCAGCATTTAGTTTTGGTGCTAGTATCATTTCGCAATTAGACGGTACTAGGTAATCCTTCAATAGTTTGTCTTTTGTTTCTTTCGGTAATCTTTTTATAAGAATTTCGTGCCACCTAGCTGCTATGTCTATGTGAATTGGTTTACCGAGAACGGTTTCACTCTGGAGCATCGCCTAATAAGGCGAGGACTCTTTTGTGTTAGGGCATAAAGGATCGCCTATTAAGATTTCTTCCGGGCTAAACTTTGGTGTCATACCATTGTCCGACATAATTTTATCATTACTGTGACCTAGAAAAAAGTTAGAATAAGTAGATATTTGCGAAGCAAAACTACGACCAATTAATTTTAAAATGAGGGTAGGCATAGTCCCCGCTGGACTATGCGCAATCAAGCGTAACGGATGCAACCCCGCTGGTTGTTCGCATTACAATAAAACATCACGTTGTATGTAAGACAATAATGTAGGTAGATATAGGTAAGTATAAGTAGACACAATTCCCGCTGAATTGTGCGCAATAATAAGCGTGACAAATACAACCCCGCTGGTTGAATCGCATCACATTTTATATATGTTAGCTTGTATCAAATCAACGTGACAGAGGAAACCCCGCTGGTTTCTCGCATCACTCAATTGAAACAAAATTAACGTTAAACGTAGGTACCTAATTAAGAAGGTAGTATTATAAAACTTACGTTCGGTTAATTCGTCATCCGACGATGATGAACAAATAATACGCCGTCTAACTGTATTCACTCTGCGACGCGCGACGCTTATTATTATGATCCGTTTCCTCCGAATTGTATCTTGTTTTCCTATCCATTGTGAGCAAGTTTTTTCTTGTGCGAAGCCTTTGCACACAGAACACAGAATGAAGTACCTACCGCCGAGCGAGTTGAATGTGGAAAATTACTTACTTTATCTGAAAATGTGTGTGAAGCCAATGCCTAGGACTCAGCTACATGTAAAAGAAGACAATCGCGTCGAATGAAGCTGCGAAATATAATAAGTATCAGTTACTCCAAAGAGGCCACCGAATAGCAGTCAATTATTATTTACACACCAGTGTACGAGTACAGGCTGGCGTCGACAAAATGACAATAAATTAAACTGGGTATACCTCATGACGTTCCCAGTTTGCATACCGAAATTCATTCGAATATAGATAAGATAATGTTTCTTTATTTATTTAAACATTGTATACAAGAGCATGCAAGATATTACAACATTTGACTCAAGACATGTTTAGCCGTCAGTATCGGCGCGCGGTATACATGTAAATATTTCCAAATCATTGAAAAAAATTAACAATAAGAAATAATCTAAAAATTACCTAGAATAGGCACATTTGAGAAGTTTATAATTTAGAAACTATAAAAATTAAAAAATATTCTGATCTGATTTGAAAGTGAAAACTTTTTCGGCTAGAAATTTGGAGAAAAGAAACCTTTTTAATTGGCGTTGAATGCCTTGACATTCAGCTCCGTCCTACGTTTAGGCAATCTTTCAATACAGGCCGGATGGGACATTTTCATCGGTTATTAAAAAAAAAATAGCTGTGCCATTCTTACATTGTGACCGTGCAGGTAGGTGTTGCACTTTTGTAGGAAACACCTGTTTTATTTAATAAACGATGAAAATAGTACATTTTGATATAAGTGGGGAAACTTTGTTATTGCATTCGAGCGCGGAATTAACACCCGAGCTGCAGGCGAGGGTGTTATGGAGCCGAGAACTGCAGTAACAAATCCCCACGCGTATCAAACGACGTTTTTCAATACACTTTCGAAGAAATAAGATAGTAGAACGGAAAGTATTTTTTGTCAGGAATAATTAGGAAACTATGATTTAATTTGCTTTTTTTCCGCGCTTTGCTTTCGCCAGGTTGAAGAAGAAGCAAAGGTCTGATGCCGATATACAGCCTAATATGAAAAAAAAACAATAGGTTATGAAAGAAAGAATTCAAATATCTTTGAATTTAGAACACAAGTAAATATTAATTTGTTCATAAAAGTAAATATTTGTTATAAATAATCATGTTTATCTATGATATTCTATTTATAAACAATTTAAATACTCAAAAAATATTTACGCCGTAAAGACGCATATCTCCTTGGCGAGATTAAAAAAAAAACCATCACCGCCGATTATAGCTATAGTCGTTGAACTTATCTGTGGAAATTTTTATTTCCGCACGTGTGCGAAAAAATATTAAAAAAAACACGCGTGTGAAATACATTGCATGTTGAACCTAATCGTAGTGCGATAAGAACCAGTTTTCGAGAAAGTGTATTGAAAAGTTATTATGATTAATTAATTATTAATAACATAGCACAACATAGCTCACATGCTCGGCGCTACGAGGAAGAAAGGAAATTGAAATTCTTGTGTGAGAGCTATGTATTATCTTGAGAGCACCTGTGCACTGAATAATAAAGTGCTATGTGCACTTAATTCGTGAAATTGAACGATTCTAAGAAACGTAAGAAGAATAAAAAAATAAAAAATAAATATATTGTGCATTGTACGTTGAAATACAAAAACACCACGTGCGTAAATCTTCGAGAAGTCGTGAACAGAGCACATGCTCACTGTTACACAAGCTATAGAGTTGGTCTAGTTCGTTAGGCGCAATATCCAAAGGAATATTTTATGCTGGAACATCCAACGCGTCGTGCACCTTCTGAGACTCTTGATGTTGTATTATACTCTGGATGTAAAGCTAGTAGTAGCACACGGCGCGCTAAGACGCGGCACGGACGCAGCCGAATGGCAACTTCCACCGCGGCCGTCCGGTGAGCTTGCTTCACTTACTTCCCTTCAATCGACATGAACAAGTGTATTTCATAGTGTGCAATGACACTATGTTTTGCGAAGTTCTTGCATCACCGCACTGAACGCTTGAACTGAACGAGCGGGGTGCTCGTACGTTGTTTCACTACACGGCAGGCAAGAGGCGCGTTGGCGTGCGATGGTGGTGTGGTTGACGAAGACTGCGATTGACATCCGTAACTTGGGACTCCCAAACGACTGACATTGGCTGAAATTCTAAGTATACCAAAAACTGATTAACTTCTAGCGGCAACATTTTGTAAAAGTAAAAGTGTTTTCTTGATGATGCTTGATGAGCTGCAGCAAGCTCTCCCCGCGCCAAGCCGCGCGCCGCGCCATGCCGTGCGCCGCGCCAAGCCTCGTCGTCCTCCGTCTAGCGCAAGTCGCATTACTCTCAGGGTGCCCATCTTCATTCATTAAATCATTACCTAGAACACATTATTTCATATATATAACATTGAATGTGCTCTTCTAATGGCTTACAATGCGCTGCAATTACATTGATCTATATGAAATGACCAGCGTGCAAGATAGTTGGGGTTTTCACATTGTCGAGTTTCAGATTCTCGTCGTTGACTGATACCGCGGTAGTTGTTGTAGGAAGGCAGTTATTTCACACCAAACCACTGCTAGGTTAATAATAAATTAAGTTATGTTTGTATAGTTATCTGAGCCGCACTTGATGCAATGTTATTATTGATCAACCCGGTTGTGGCTGTGTTTAAGTGACTACTGAATTTATATTATAATTTATATAATATTAGGTACATTTAACGAATTTTATTACGTGCATAAAAACGTAATTATCCTTTTGCTGTATCAGCATTATTGGCTCGTACATGCTCCCGAGGAAAATATATAATTGTACCTACAGTACGCACTCAAATTTCCAAACTGGCGTTACAAGTTAAGTAATACCTATTCATGGGTACCTACAAGTATGTGTAAATGTTATAAAGAAATCAAAACAATAAGCAAGACATAATTGTTAAACACTTAATCATAGTTTGCATCTTGTTCCAATTGCTGATTGCGGCGGACGGTAGTTCTCCGAATGTCAGCCTTGGATGTTAGCGTGGCAGGAATCTGTTTTAGTTCTATATCTTCTGTCCTTTCTGGAGTCCTGTTCGCGTTGGCTGCGGTATTGCTCTTCTTACACTCCTGAAGATTTGTCTAAGTTTATTATTGAGTAGCTTCGAAACAAGCTCTGTGACTGACCCCCGGGCTCACTAGAGGGACACTTATCTACGAAGTAGGTGATCTAATTTGCCAAGTTTGCCCGGAGCTACGGCCTCTACACGTACTGCGCCCAGTGCGGTAGTGCGGCAGTGCGAGCGCTGCCAGTGAGCTACCTACATCTGAACAAATCGCTGCGAGAACTTGTCAGATGTCGCGACATCACAAACTAAGTACTCAACAATTCATAGCATTTTTATACCATATTTTTTTGGCTGAGATTCCCAAAGAACGTCTACTTTGTTAAGTTAACGTTCAATAATTAGTTATCACTAGAATGGCCGCATGTCTATCAGCATAGTTCGGTAATGTCTGTCTGTTTATCTGTCTTTGTTTACGCACAAACGTCCGTTCCCGACGTTTGCTTCTCCGTATCGCCGCTAATGAGAGTGCACGCCGCGCCGGGTGCCCTACTTGTGCTACTCACTGATAATAGTCTGGGCTCCGAGATTACTGCCCGACCAGCTCAGCACGATATTTTAACTTTTACATGCAAACCTCCAAAACTTGCTGACTATTTGGAGATTTCCTTTGAGCTGTTTGACTGTCCGTATAGCCCTTCGACACTACTATACATATACACCACACTTGTGTAACATAATAAATAGGTAATAGCAGTGATAGCCTAGTGATGTGACCGTCATGTGAGGAAACCAGCACGCCTGGGAGATTGACAGCATGTAAAGCCAGCTCTGACACCAGGTTAGGCTCTGAGCACACGATAAAGAAAGACTGGTTTGGTTTGCCATCAACTCGGAATATTTCTCCTTATCTTTCTCAGAAGCACTTCCGGTTCGTTCGCGAATGTTTCTCAGTCAAGTCAGTTTCCCCGCTACTTTGCCCATCATTATCAGTTGCAGTACTCGTAAGTGCCGAATTGCGTGCCCGAGGTAAGCAACCTTTATTAGCTTGAGGTCTTGGCTCATTAGTTAAAATCAGGGCCTCATAGTGAACGCTATCGGTGATAAACGACGTCAACGTAAACTTCAGAGTGTTGAAAGCTGCGGCCAACGTTTGAGTGATACCAGTACATCCTCTAACAACCACGTAGACGCGGCCACCGACAACACCGATTCCTAACGATCGGGAGCGCGGCTCGCCGCTCAGCAGGACAATTTAATTTCCTGCCACGCGCCGTGCACGCTCGCCTTTCAAAATTAATCGTCTCGCTTCAACGCGCAGAACGTTTCGATTTAATTGAAACGTCATCTGACGCGTCACTCGGTCGGCTTCGGCATGATGATGAGACTATATATGATATTGCATTGGTCTTGAAAATTTATGAACCATAACAGACATTTGAATACAAAGAGCACGTCGTTGCGGACTTGCGGTCCGGGACACCGGGACCCAGCCTGGTAGTGCACAGTGAGCACTCAGCGCACGTGTCGCGGCGACTGTAACCCGAGCCGCGGCGGCGCGTCCCGAGCGCGACACGTGCGCACCCATCCGTCGCAACATCCAGATGTATTTGCTAGCTAATAGCGATACATACACATGTAATGGTTACACGCCTTCATCTCCCCATTTTAAATACACCAAAATGTAGGAGTAGGAAGATATTCGCCTGATCGGAATATTAATCAGACCTGTACTATCACTTTGCCTGTTTGTCATATTACACACAGAACGGGGAGTATACGAAGGCACATAATGCCCGTCAATCGCCATCAAATTGAGAAGTCAAGTTCAATGCCTCATTGTGTTCGGAAGAGAGTTACAGCTGATGAGGGACGCGAGGAGTGTCTCGGGGGTCGGCACCGTTCGGGTCGAGATAATGTGCGCATGACCATTCTCAGAATCGCGCACAGTGAGTGTCAGGAAACTGAACAGACAGACATTACAATTATCACAAAACACCACAATGAAGTCTTGCAACTATTATCTGCACTACAAGCTTAGAATACTACAACATAACTGGGATAAACTAACTTACTCTTATTTGCGTAGTTCAGCGCGCGTAGGTTTTAGTACTTGTGTCGCGGTTGCATGACTCCAAACACTTTCCTATGCATCTTTCTTAATTGATTGTACCGGCAATAACTGTACTTTTAGAATATTCCATGACGTGGTAAATACACAAAATAGCCAGTCACCACAATGAGGCTAACTTTACAGGGAGGGCCGGGAAAGAATGACGCTACGTGCCTTGCATATTAGGTTCACATCGGAGATCGTTAGCTGCTGTCTACCGACAGGCGACACGGACAGTGTACAACAACACGAACAGTAGCGGTCCCCTTCCAGTTCGTCAGTGACAGTGACGATCATGTCAAACGTCTATTCGCTGATAATGTCTGTGTTCCGTGTTGGCCAGCTCTGTTGTTCAGACGTCAGCACATCAACCTACCCGAAACTGTCAAATTTTTCCAATCAACCTTTAACCCTACTCTTTAGCGACAAAGTTGAAAATCTATTAAAGAAATTTGATAGATTGTAGTGGCTTGATGTGCTGGAATCTGTGCATTGAGTCTTTTAGTAGTAGTGACGGAAAAGAAATCGGAATGTTTTTGTGTCGGCAACGAGCGAGGTGCGAGGGCGAGGTGGAGGAGTCAAGCGGTTCGTGACCGTTACGGGCGCACGAAGCGCCGCGGCGCCGCCAGCACCGACGCCCGCGCGAGCGAGAGTACCAGCAACTGTTACAAACGTTACGACTAACTCGGACATTGGATTTGCACTACAGCTGCTGGCGACAATACACGATTCATATTCACACCAATAGGGGAATGGTTTCGGATTTGATAGCAACACTTTGGTAGAAAGAATCATTTACAGATTATAGTTTTAAAATGTAATGCAAACCTTTTGTTAGGGTTCCCTACGTCAGTCGGCAAACCGTCTGTCAAGGCCCTTTTTAGGGTTCCCTACCTCAAATAGTTTCCAAGTTATTTAGAAAAATAGGCGAAAATTTACCATTTACCCCTTTAACTCCGAAACTACAGGGCCGAAAATTTTGAAAATAATACAAAAAAATAGTTCTTTGTTTGCTTTGTTTTGATTACAGGAAAACCTTTAAGAAAGCTATTACAACAAATAATAAAAATGAATTGAGACATAAAGGGGGCTCGCCTACTACGATGCTACGAAACCCTTGATGCGCGAGGCCGACTCACACTTAGTCGATTTTTTTCAGGAACGCGTGGAGATATTCAACTGGAATTAATATCAAATAATCGGGTCTGCTTCCCATTGAAGCAATGAAAACTTGTAATTCAACGCGATCAAAAGACAAGACCGTTTGTGTCGCATATTTTGCGATTTCATAAGGGAATCATATATGGGACTTTCCGCTGACTTAGAATCATGAAATTTGGCAAGAAGCAACGTCTTACAGCACATATTATAAAGGAGGAAAACAACAACAAAGGATATTACGGTGAGATATAAGGTATAGATCAACAGAAAAGGATTTGTCTTTCATCATGATAACGCCATACCACACACATCTTTGAGCCGGCCAAGTGCGAGTCGTACTCAACTAATATAAATATGTTGCAGGCTCGTTCATACGAGTACACTGTATTGTTTTACGTTCAACATTAAAACTAACTTTGTTTTCCATAGTATGTGAATGAGAAACAAAGTAAGTAAAAGTCAGTTTCATCAAAAATATCGATGTAATTTGGTCGTTTCCGATATATCTTTTTGGTCTACGAATGGTAATTACGTTTGTAGCGTTGAATATTGTAGAAACAGTTTCTAAATTTTCAAAAAGTTCATTGAAATCAGAATCCATCTTCGTTTTTTGAGAGGTCACTTGCTTAAGGTCACTTGTTTATGGGCCCAAATTTTGACCACCTAAATTTAGGGGACCTTTTAACGTTTAACTGACCCATGCTTAGGGGATCCTATAAACTTGGGGGATGTCGGTGTAAACGGGCATCAGACACTTGGGCAAATAAAATATATTGTTTTCTAGCTTATGTTCTTGGCTTCGCCCGCGTGGAATCGTAATTCCGGGATAAAAATTATCCTATGTGTGTTAATCCAGCCACACGTTTCCTTGCAATAGGAATAGAAACAACTTTTTTTCGTGCCTGTGCCCCAAGCTAGACAGGAGTACTAGGAGGACTTAGGAGTAATCGTTGACGACAACCTAAAATGGACACAACATATCTCTGTTGCAAACATACAATGTGTAACAGAATAAACGCACAACCTCTTAAGGGGTCATTGTACTCATCATTATGAACAACTTTCACTATGGGACTAACCCCGAAACGCGAAAAAAAAAACAGCTGTTCAGTACATTTTGTCGAATTATGCGCACAGAAATGTATGGGGCAGTCGATTTTTTTTTCGCGATTTCAGTTTTGGTCCCATAGTGAAAGTTGTTCATAATGATGAGTACAATGACCCCTTAAGAGGTTGTGCGTTAATTCTGTTACACATTGTATAAAAAGTACTTTTGTCACTGAAATGCCGGACCGACCGAGGTATACGGAAAAGCCAAAGTGCTTAGCGTCCGAAAGCACTTTTTTACGAATGCCTGCGAAGATACCGTCTAGATAGCGTCTTCGCCAGCAAACACTACCATTGTATTGCCCCTCGTCCCTACAACAAAATCGGCCATGAAAAGGGGATACAACAGCTTATGAAACTTAACAACTTCCAATTCAAAAAAGCTATTAGACTGGCCAGAACAATGCGATTATGACGATTCAGAAAATCTATTCGGCAGCCTTTTTTTTTTTTTTACCGATGGGAAGTCATCAAATAACCCCTCCCGCTCTGGGCTGAGCAGGAGGGAGTGTCAGACTTCTACTGACTAAAACCCATCCATGTTCCTTCCTTTGCCGTTTGTGTTCCAGGGCCGCGGTATCTCTTTCGAACAGTTCCGCAACCCTGGCAGGCGTCGGCCCTTACGGACTCCTTCCTGTTTGCTGACTCTCTTTGAGGCGCGCGTGGAACACGAACGCGCCGTCGACACGGCCTGTCGTCATAAGACGGACGGACGGCGAGCTAGCCCATAGCTCACCGTCCACAGGCCCGCGTCTACGGTGACCGGGGGCCACCACGTGGCCCCCGACGCCCGGTGCGTCTCCCGCGGCGGCTGGGACGTGAGGTTCTCTCCCTCTCACGTCCCGCCACCTCCTTCGCTAGCATGACTGCTTCGCAGAAGGAGGTGACGGCGTCCCATTCCGTCTCGCTCCGGACCATGGATTGAACCAGGGCCGGACGCGAGAGGTCGCCGCCGCTGATCTATTCGGCAGCCTTACATGACACCCTGTCACTTTCACACTCTCACCACACACACACACCCCCCCACACACACACTCATCCCCACACCACACACATACCCCCCCCCATCCACACTTACCCACACTTTCCTCAGAACGCAGTGAGTGGTACTTGACCTAATTTAATTTATAAAAATGTAAACTCAATTACTCATAATATATTATTATCATTTTTAATTTTTTACTCTCTTTTATGTTTTGTTTGTCAACACTTTTAAGTTTAATGCATGCAATATCTTATAACGTATCCCATTTTTTTGTCAATAGTTTTTTTTTTTTATATTCTCTGTAAATAAAGAGGGCTGACTCTTCTCTCTACAGGAACTCCTAGTACAAAAAGAGCCAGGGCTACACTGATGTTTGAGCAATCACTTATCAATAAAGATTTTAATATTATTATTATTTCCTTTATTTATATTTTTACAAATCAATTACATTTTTTAATATTCCTATAAAAAATTGTAGCCCACCGGTATCGGGAACAGGATCCAAGCTACCGGCGCTCCAGTGAGAGGAACCTCCTAACAATACGAGCCGTGTCCAAGAGTACCGCTTTCTGAATCAAGCCCTTGATCCAGCTGCCTAACGAGAGCTTCCTCAGGTATTGATCGAGGCTCTTAGCAATTAAGCCATGGGCCGATACGACTATCGGCACAATGATCGCTGAGTCCACATCCCACATGTCAACAACCTCGCGAGCCAAGTCAAGATACTTGATTTGCTTCTCTTTCTCGGCTTTCACGTGGTTCTCATCATGCGGGACTGTTATGTCAACAATCATTGCGCGCCGCTCCGATCGATCCACCGCCACTATATGAAGCTTATTGGCAACAATAGTCTTGTCAGTGATGATGGATTGATCCCAGTACAATGTGATATTGCCATTTTCGAGAACTAGGTTGGGCACATACCTATAGTACTGCACTTCCGATTCCACAAGGCTGTATTTTAGAGCAAGGTGCTGATGGAAAATCCTGCCTCCAAGGTTGTGTCTATGCAAGTATTCTCCGTTAGCCAGACGAGAACACCCGGAGATAATGTGACGGATTGATTCGCCTGGACGGTGGCATGTAGTCCTTCACAATTAATCTCCGGTAGTTATTCGTCATCATAACTTCATCCATAATTGCACAGACAAAACCTTCGGTTTCTCTGAATAGGTCTCCGGAACCGTAGCCTGGCTACCTACGGACGCTGATAAGTCTACATCGGGCCCATGCAGGGCCCAGAAAAAACGTCCGTGAAGCTCCTTACTCTGCCATACCTCCCTGCGGTCGTTAGTATCAAGCACTACAGGTTTGCGCCAGTTCTCTTTAGCCAAGGAGAGCGGAGTGAAGCCCTTGTCCACCGCGACCAAATCTCGATGCATCACCACGTCGGCTTGTAGGGAATATTCCCTGAGACTGCATATCTCGCGATTGTGGAGAGTCTTAGCGTTTAAAAAGCCTTGACCCCCACACTTCCGCGGGATATACAGTCTCATAACCGAAGAACGTGGGTGATGCATTCGATATGCCGTCAACAATGTTCCGTACATTGTACACAACAACCTTTTGAGTATGCCGAAAGAGTACATCAAAACCGGCATGACCCAACCGTTGAAGGCCCGCATCTTTTTTCCGCCTGATAAAAGACTATTAAATACTTTTTTCAGGCGGCCAAAGAAGCGCTCCTTCAACGATGTCAGCAACATTGATGCCCAGCGCTTCCAACACACCCAAATACTTATAGGTTTCGGTTGCTGAGAGGGATCTAAGATTTATGGAATCCGCGAGCCCAGCCAGATCCGGGATTCCCACAGATTCCACAATCTCCCCTCGAGGTGAGATATAACTTGACCACCTCTCCTCAACCGATAGCCTAGACCTAGATCCTCCAGCAGCGTGCTAAGAGGATTCAAGGTTAAGCAGAACCAAAGTGGACTCAAACTATCGCCCTGAAATACACCTCGCTCTATCCTTATCGGCTCGCTATTCCTCTGGATTTGCCGACATCTTGTGTAGCGAAGGACTGTCCTCCATTGCCCCATACACGACATCAGGAAAGTGCGCAAAGTAACATCTAAATTATACAACTTTAGCAGGTCATGAGCCGTGTATGTGGAACGGAGTCGTAGGCCTTCTTATAATCTATCCAAAATGTCGACAGATCCTTGCGGGATCGACGAACCTGTTGACTGATGGCCATATCAATGAGGAGTAGGTTATTAGTACCGCGGGACCCGTTCCTACATTCATTTTGAGATGCGGGCATGATAGAATTGTCATCAATGTGTTTGCTAATTTTTTGTCGGAAGACAGGTAATCGGTCCATATTTTTTGGGCTCCGCAGTACTACCCGATTTATGGAGCAGGTGGGTTATACCTGTTTTCAGAAACACGGGCAGCGACCCTGACTCGTAAGGCTGACTGGCACAGGGTCGCCAGGCGAGCGTGTCACCGTGTGTCGTGCTGTGAATTATTATTAGGTTATAAACTATCTGGGTGCCAAATTTCGTCCAAATCCATTTAGTCGTTTTCGCGTGAAAGAGTAACAAACATCCATTCATCCTTCCATCCTCACAAACTTTCGCATTTCTATAATATTAGTAGGATAGTATTATTAAGACTAGGTGCTGCCTGCGTCCTTTATTATATTAGTAGGATAGTATAAGTCGGACTAGGTGCTGCCTGCGGCCTTTATAATATTAGTAGGATAGTATAGTATTAGTAGGACTAGGTGCTGCCTGCGGCCTTTATAATATTAGTAGGATAGTATTAGTAGTACTAGGTGCTAGCTGCGACCTTTATGATATTAGTAGGACAGTATTAGTAGGACTAGGTGCTGCCTGAGGCCATTATAATATTAACAGGATAGTATTAGTAGGACTAGGTGCTGCCTGCGGCCTTTATAATATTAGTAGGATAGTATTAGTAGTATTAGGTGCTGCCTGCGTCCTTTATAATATTAGTAGGATAGTATTAGTACGACTAGATGCTGCCTGCGACCTTCAAAATATTAGTAGGATAGTATTAGTAGGACTGGGTGCTGCCTGCGACCTTTATAATATTAGTAGAATAGTATTAGTAGGACTGGGTGCTACCTGCGACGTTTATAATATTAGTAGAATAGTATTAGTAGGACTGGGTGCTGCCTGCGACCTTTATAATATTAGTAAAATAGTATTAGTAGGAGTAGGTGCCTTAAAAAAATACATTACTTCGCTAATTGAATCGGATTTTGTTAACAATTTAAAAGGTTTTATTTTGAGCACGGAACGCTGGTCCTTTTTTTATAAAGTAGCTGGAACAAACAGACAGATACAGACGAAAATTTTATTTTTTTCCCAAGACACAATGGCATAAGGCTTTATACAATGTGTAACAGAATTAACGCACAACCTCTTACGGGGTCATTGTACTCATCATTATGAATAACTTTCACTATGGGACCAACACTGAAATTGCGAAAAAAAAATTGACTGCCCTATACATTTCTGTGCGCATAATTCGACAAAATCTACTGAACAGCTGTTTTTTTTTTAGCGATTTCGGGATTGGTCCCATAGTAAAAGTTGTTCATAATGATGAGTACAATGACCCCTTAAGAGGTTGTGCGTTTATTCTGTTACACATTGTATATACAGGGTGGAATTTTTACATGCCACCTGGAGGGAAAGTACTCGAAATACTGGAGATAGCAAATTTTACTCAAAGGAAACATTCTTTTCTTTTTAAAAAGAAACAAATCTGCATTCACAGATTTTCCAAAAATTCGCTTGCCACACTCGGGAATCGAACCGACTTAAGTTCGAAAAAATAAGATCCTGTACTTTTTTCACATCAATCGATAGGGGCATTAATATGGATCAAATCTCTCTAACAAACTTGATAAATTAAATAAAGGGAAAACCATAAAATCTAAAGAACAGTTACAAATTCAATGGGATAAATTCAATAAGAGCACTTAAATTATTCATGGTTTTCTTTTCATTTACTAATTTATCATGTTTGTTAAAGAGATTTGATCCATGATTGACCCTATTGATTGATGTCAAAAAGGTACAGAATATTATTTTTTCGAACTTAATCGATCCAACCCGGGTTCGATGCCCGAGTGTGGCAATATTTTTTTCGAAAATCTGTGAATGCAGATTCGTTTCTTTTTTAAAATAAAGTAATGTTTCCTTTGAGTAATATTTGCTATCTCCAGTATTTCGAGTACTTTCCCTCCAGGTGGCATGCAAAAATTCCACCCTGTATATATATTATTATAAGTACCGTATATATGTACGTTTATATACATTCAGAACACAGCTTAAATTTTGAAATTACAAAAAGACACTTCCATTTTATTTATTTTTTTGTATTTGATAGATGTCATGTGTCATAACATAAACCCATAAAACGGTTCGGGGAAACAGAAATATACAAACAAAACACAACACAACTTAGTACTTGTAACGTTACAGATTTCTAGAGCAGGGAAACTGTGAGGTCACAGTTAAGGTACTCACCTACCTATTCTGGAGGAGAGCACGGGTTAAAAGAAAAGATGGGAAACAATAACAGAATTTCATAAAAAATACACAAAGTTGTTTTAAAAGATGGAATTAAATGGAGCTGTAGCTAGCTATATACCTATCCTCACTAGACCAGAGAAGCTGGGAAATGGAAATTAATAAGAAAATATGATTAAGTGGAGAAAGGCGGCCCTCTCGGCTGTAGCAGTAATGGTACTTACTTAATCTGTGGTAATGGCCGAGGGACGTGGAGAACGGCAGCCCTTTCATCTGCAGAAGTGGCCGAGGAACGTGGAGTACGGCAGCCCTCTCGGCTGCAGTAAAGGCCGAGGGACATTAGACTTCGTGTTCCATCAATAGAAATGGTCGGAGGACGTTAGTACGTCTATAGCCCAAGCAACAGATAGAAGAACAACGGGTACGCGCTGTGCGATGATATTTTTAATAATGCGACATGAAAAAATCTTAGAGGACTTCCTCTTAAAACTTATTTTGGAGACTTGTGATACATTTCAGCTCTGGACGAAGACTGCCGCTTCACCGCCATCTCCAGATAATTGACATTTTACAATTTTTGAATGAAGCAGTTTCTAGAACATACAATAAGAAGAAAAATATAACGAGGTCGATATGAATTACCTATACGACCTAAAACTAGGCTCCAGCAATGAATTAAAAAAAAAACCTAGGCATGTCATTACCTGACTTAAGATAAATTTTGATCGTTTTAATCCCTTCGACCGGTGAAACAACTTACAAAAAAAAGTTTTTTATTTTTCCATTTTTAGTTTCAATATTGTACACAAATATTTGCTATACATTTCTTTTATATTGTTAACAACTCCTTTCATGGTAATAGGCTTATCCCCAATAAAATGTAACTTATATCGTTATCATACCTAACTGTCGAAATCTGGGTGTACTGTACACCTCTGCGTACTCCCTTCGAGCATATAGGCGTTATGTTATGTTCTAATATTGTGTAAAAAATAAACATCCAAGCGATTGCAGCAATCACGACAGATTTTCTGTCTATTATTGAAGCGTTCCATTGTATATCTCCGAAGATCAGCATCAGATCCTGACTTATACCTTCCATCATCAGCTCAGCAACATGAGATAATGATTATCAGGTACAAATATCGTTAGAAAGTACCTGTATGAAAAACATTGTAAAATTTCAGGGTTGCCCTCGATTTCCCTGGGATCCCATCATCAGATTCTAACTTTATGACAACGGAACCACCTTTGTAGTATAGGCTTTCGAATAAAAAAAAGAATTATGACAATCGGTGCATAATTACTGGAGAAATCGGTGAACATACAGGACACACAGTCAAACGTAGAACCTCCTCATTTTGTTTGAAGTCGGTTAAAATATTGTCAAAAGAGTTTTGGTGAAACATTAGTGAACCGCTAACAATACATTTCATGGTAATAGGCTTATCCCCAATAAAATAGAACTTAACATACCTAACTGTCGAAAAGTTGTACAGTACACATCTGCGTACCCCCTAGAGCATACAAGCGTGATATTATTGTTCGGAAACCTCTCGAACTTAATGATGACGTCGACGGAGGCGGCACCGGCGAGGGCGTCAGCGGGGGTACGGCGCAGCGCGAGGGAGCAGCTATATAAGACGGAACCGTGGTCCGGAGAGCGCAACCCGATATGTCCCCTCAAAGATAGGTAGGATTAGGAGACCCCGCCTCACCCTCCTCGAACCTGACGACCCCATCACCCTCCTCCAAGAGAGCTGTAGGGAAACCAGTACGATTCGGAAATACAAAAACAGATACCGACCGCGACTCCGGCCCCGCCGCCGAGGCCCACCGCGACCCCCCCTTAATGCTACAGCCCGACCCTTGCCCGACGAGCCAGCCCGCGCCGCTGAGCAAGTAGCGTTAAATTCCCCTTTAAATAATCCGACCCAGCCAACCTCTAGTTGCCCCCCCCTCAATGACGCACTAAGCCTAGGCCCGAACCCCGCAGGGGGTGCCCTTAGTGTCTGTTCATTTAATGTATATCCTTAGTTTGTAAGCCCTGGCTGGGGGCCTTAAAGTAATTTTTGGCCACCACAGGATAGTCCGGTTAAGCAGCATCAACCTCAGAGAGTTGTTGCGCGGCGAGTGGTCCCTTCAAAAAAAAAAAAAAAAAAAAACCGGAGAGCGCACTCGATCAGCTTTGCATTGTACGCGCCGCGCGCCGACCGAATTATTACTGTTATTTATTTTATTTTTGTAATAAACCAGTATTATGATGATTATGATGTTGTATAAACAATAAACATACAAGCGATTGCAGCAATCACGACAGATTTGCCGTCTATTTTTGAAAAGTTCCATAATATCCGAAGATCAGCATCAGATCTTCACCAAATTGAAGACACCAAATGGGACCACCGCGAAACAATATTCTACCAAATAAAAAAAGAATCATCGAAATCGGTTCACAATTAGCGAAGATATCGCTGAAAACACACACAAAAAAAAAAAAACAGACGACTTGATAACCTCCTCCTTTTGGAAGTCGGTTAAAAAGAAAAAAACTTAAATAATATGAATTACAAGGTAAAAAGTATGCTTAGCCTCCAGGTAATGAGCATGCGGCTACCTGAAGAGCAGGAATGTTACTTTTTCAGGTTAATATTATAGAAATGAAAGTATGAAAACCATGTAAAAATACAATCATTACATACTTACTTTGATGTTAAAATTGTTGAATATTTTTGATGACAAAGTTTTTAAGGCTCGTGTTAGTTTTGCGATCTCATCAAAAGCAAGCTATCCGTGCGGAGTGCAGCGAGGTCGACACTACTACATGCGCACTGACCTCGATCACTAATTCGTTTTTGATTACACAGATATTGTTGTACTACATCAAGTACCGGCGGCGGCGCGGGCGCGGCGCTCTGCGAACAGACGATTGGAAGCGTGGCGACAAAACATTCCTGTCTGGTATGAGGTGAGAGGTCGCAGCTGAACATGATCTGTACACAATACAACTCACTGACGGTGTAATAACGAGCCGGTGTCGGCGCGCGGCGACTCAGGCGCAGCATTGTGCGCCAATCAACGCGCCTCTCATTCGACTGCGGCGACATCCTGGGCCACACTCACTCGACCCTTTGATTGATTCCTTTCTACCCTCCTATGTACAAACTCGTCAAGCCAACACTTCAGAAGTAACAACTTTCTCATGACAAATCTCTTATCCGTCTGACTTGCAATGGCTATACGAAATCCGTATCAAAGGGCCGGATGTTGGTGCTGAGTTTTAAAGACAGTTTAGGGGATGTAAGACACTTCAACACGTTATCAGTTGAGTGTGGACGCAGCGCCCTCGGACTCCGGGCTCCGGGAGGACCGGACGACAGAATAGCCATCCGTACCGTCGTGAGAGATGCACGCTATTCACGCTGCTTCCTTCACGCTTATGTTCCGATAGGACGGCTATCGCGTATCCGTCACGCACGACGATATCAGACGCAACAGTAGTGGCGATGGCGTAACGTGCGAAGCACAGAGTATGTCACACAAGTACACATTATAAACTCTGGTTCGCTGAGCCACAGATCTGCTAAGAAGCGGTGTTTCTTAATAGTTGTAGCAATTCTATGAACCGAGATAGAATACGTAAGAGGCTGTACCGGAGCGTCCGGAGCTAACAGAGTGAGGCGTGGCAGTGCGGCCGTCAGCAGTGAGGACGGATGAGATCGGCCGGCAAGTGCGTGCGCTCGGGGTGATCGCTAACCATGAACTTACAGATTTATCCTTTGTATTCATCAACCGAAGCCTGTGCCGCAAAGCGATGGGGGAGGGCTGCGTGCGCGCACTATCGTGCGTGACGTCAGCAGCACGGCGCGCGGCGCCGACAGAGCGCGCACCACCCGCGCCGGCTGGCGGAAGGGGGAGCTGTCCGCGAGCGCACTTAGCCCACTTGATAACAAGCCTATGTCGAGCCTATCTAAAGGGTAACAAGACCTTAAACGAAGTCGAGAGCCACTTGTTCTCACCATCATTGCGATCATTATTTTGTTCTAGCCCATACCTGGAAACCTTCTAGTTACGGAGATATTGGGGGTCAAATCTCAACTTCTTCACAAGTTTTTTTTTAATAACATGTTTTTAATGTAAGATTTTTACTGTAAACACCTCCACGTCCCGCGCACTATTCAATACATCCATCAGTACAATGTTTTGAGTGCGTTACATTGAGTCCTACCCTAAAACGTGATTTTTCACAAAAAAAAGTCGTTTCCAAGCAATATTTTTTGCGTAAAGTTACTTAGTTGGATGTACATAATGCTTGGTTGACGGCTTCGTGAAGGGTCCTGTTACAGCCCCCCGAATCGTTGAATTACAGCACTTTTATTTTTAAACATTGCTAAAAAACGATTTACAGGTACGGGTCATCACTCCTGTTGCGTACTCGACAGCTACATGACGTTCTAAACTATAATTGTGGCGCATAGGACACATTAGAGTCAACTTACGCCAGTTTTTAGCAACGCTGAGCGACACCTAAACGCATGCCCGAATATTTACGTTCTGTTGAAATTTCAACACTCAGCAGTGTAAAATTTATATACGCGGTTAGCGGCTATAATTATGTGTTTTGAAAATAATGCATATTTAAGATAAAATTGGCATATCTTACAAAAAAATGTTTTAATTAATAGAAGGCTCAAGCGTTTGTACTACTATATTATTACGTACGATAATTTGAAATAACACACGGTTTTCAAGAAAAAAAAGATTATAAATCTCGTTAAAAAGGTGGTAGGGTCTCCTATAGACGACCATCATCATCATCTTCCCGCCATCTCATGGTGCAAGGTGCATCATTTTCCATGTTACTTGCGGTCGGCGCAACGCGCTTTTTTTCTTCCATTCTCCTCTGTCAATCGTCAGGATATCATTTATTACTTTTTATTTCATATCCTACATTCCTCATACAATTCATCCATCGTTTTCTTGGTCTTCCTCTCTCTCTCTCTCACTATCCATCAACATTCATATTCATCACTCTTTTAGTCACATGCGATTCGTCCCTCCTCATCACATTACCCCCCCCCCCCTCATACCATGACAGTCGATGCCCTCTAAACTATTCTGTAACTGGCGCAACAGGCTGGCGCACAAAGATCATTACAATCCTGGATCAAACGCGGGATACTCAGTGCCACCACGAGTGCCAAGACATAAGTATATAGGTAGACATACACAGTATACACACATCACACACAGTCACAGGCACACACTACAAATTTTAATGCCAATTAATTCGAGTCACTCTCGGCTAATCAAATGTTTTTTTTGTGTACTTCGTCCTTGACGTAATGTTTGATTAATATTTTTATAATAATTTTCTGTCAGCTGTGAAGCTACCTTTCATAAAATAAATAAATATCCGTCAAGGTTCCTGGAGATATTATTGACTCAATCGCTCCTGTTCTAAAAGGCATTCAATCTAAATAAATGAATTTGGAAAGCGGCCAGTTTCCTGATCGAATGAAACATGATAGTAAAGTAGTATCAATTTTTTAAATCGGGTTTTTATAGTGATCCTTCTAATTAAAGATCTATATCTGTGCTTCCAGCATTAATAGTCAGAAATATCTATAAAAAAATCATGCTGGACCAGATGTTGTCTCACTCAACTCAAATGAGATTCTGCATAGTCAACAGTTTGGTTTCACGAAGGGTAGGTCGACAACGGACGCGGAAGTAAAATTCATCAGTCACATTTTGGAATCTTGGGAGAATACCCAGGATGCCACTGGCATTTTCTGTGATCTCTCAAAAGCGTTTGACTGCGTCCACCACAACACACTGATCTGTTTATTATTAACAACGTATTGTTTTCGGTTGCTTAAATAAGACGCGATCCACTACAGCGCTGGGGGTGATTCATTGTTCACCACCCTTTGTACTCTGTATCCAGCGGGTCAATTCTGCTCTTTATTAAAACCTTATTTACACTGCTCTCCGATATTGGGAGTGGTTATGATTCAGTAATATTCTGAAACCTGATTAAATAAACAATACAATATTGTGTAGTAACACTCACATTAAATATAGAAGTATACTAAAACTCACATTGATTATTTGAAGGGTAGTTATATTTTCTCCTTGTACAAACAGTAACACACTTAACTGCCCATTTAAGACGCAACTGAGAGATATTATCACTGTTCGAAAGGGATAGATATATGTTAGTCATTTTCAATGGAGTCATAAGTTTTCCAGGTTAATAATTCTTAATTTGGTCGTATTGCAAACTCTATAACATTCAAATCAAACTGACATTTACTCAAAGTTCTCTTTGCATACAAATAAATAAAATTGAAATGTGTGTTTGTAATATCAAACAGGTTTTTACTGAATGCAAATGAAAATATATACACCACTTGTAACAAAAATACATTTTTTTGTTTTTTTGTCTTTCTGTCTGTCTGTTGGTTCCAGCTAATTAACAAAACGGCTGGACTGCTTTTGACGGGACTTTTACCGGCATATATCTGATGTTTTAAAGTCTAACAAAGGCTACTTTTAAAATTAAACCCTTGAAATTGGTAACCAAATCCGATTTAGAAAGGGAACTAATATTTTGTTATAATAATGTCACGCGAACGAAGGTCGCGGGCAACGGCTAGTTTACAATAAAACCTGCATGGATCATAGATGAAATTTTTTGAAAAGTAAAATCTTGATGTCAATTCTGTCTACTTAAGGACTTACCTGATTTACCCTATATTTATTAGAATTAAATATTCTTATTTTGTGTGTAGTGCGTAAGAGTACGCACTACACACCTCACACTAACGCACTCTCACCCATACTCGCACACATCACACAATTACGCGCATTTTTGCCGTTTTCTCTGTATAACGCTCGTTCATTTATATAAAGTTTGCTTTTAATATAATTTAAAACTAACCTATTTATATTTGTCATCTTTTTACATGCAATTTCAAATGAATGTATAGTTCTAAGTGGAAGAGCGGAATCTCCTAACACAAGCAATTTTTGCTTAAAAGGTGATCCCATAATATTATGTATTGGAAATGCACTTTGTACAAAATATATAATTGTTTTCTTTTTTTAATTTGGAGATGTAAAAAAAAAGTTTTTGTTTCGGAATCGCAACAATATCTTACTTGTACAATATTTTCCTACCCTTACAATATAATTTCCCAAATTATAGGGAAAAACTTTAGCAAATGGCAACCCTTGGAAGCACACGTAGATAAAAAGGTGGCTTCACTTTTGATGTTCACGGTGGTTCGTTTTCCTTTTTTTGTTGGTCTGAGGTTCCAGCATATTTCGCTGCCTCTTAATGATTCCCAAGTGGAATACGGATATGGATTGGCCTGATTCACATTTCCTCCACCATGTTCTGAGGCTGGAACATGGTGGAGGAAAGGTGAATCAAGATGACTTATTGTTTATTGGAAAACGGTGAAGGTCATATTCAATACTGAGGGCCTTTCCCGAAAAAGTGGAGGTTATTGCCATAAACTCCACGCTTGGCTTGCGGATTCGATTTCATCTATTGGCCCGTGTCCATATGTCATGCAAATTGGTTCTGCTGTTTATAAGTGAATTAGAATATAATAGAATAGAGTAGTCATTTACTTCTTACCACAAACGAAATATCAATATTTATTTTCACCTGTGGGAGACTGGTGTCTATAGAGTCGACTTATAGAGACGCACTGATTGGGTCGCATCTATTTGGAAGTGTGTGCTGTGCAACTTTATGTCATTTTACCTCCTGTATGGTATTTTCCGATCATGATTATCTGGAGGTCATTTTGTTAGTCAAATAGCAGTATATTGAGTCGGGAGGAATCGAGCTAAACTTCGCTAGGCTTCGCTTCGCTCAATAATTACGATTTTCAGATGATACCAATGTTTTACGAAACTAAAGTTGTTTTTGAGTAGTTGGAGTTTTTAAAATAATTGATGGAGAATTTAAAATAATTACACAAAATGAAAAATGTTAATAAATTAATAATTACAATTATTTGTTTTAATTAAATGTGGTTATGGATAGTCGATAATATCCTTTAGACCCATAATGTTGAATTCCTAAAATGTTGAACAGTAACAAATGATTAATATGATTATAAGAAATAAGATGTCGAAATGTCGTCGCATTAAGGTAAAACGAAAAAAAACGATTCTTACCGAATTTGCCCGATTTGATAAATTATCCGACTAAATTAAGCTATGTTACTCAGCCACTGGCTAGGGTTCATAATTGTCTACGTCAAATGTGAGTCTCTTTCCTGCGATATGTCAGATAAAATAGTGTATAATTAAGAGTGTTGCTGTTTGTACACAGATAACACGTCCGCATTCGATGCTGTCCCCGAGCCAAATAGGCAAAGTCCTTCGCCCGAACCTCAAACATTATCTCTTAATGTAATTTGTTTACACTGGTGTTGCCAGTGTAGGAATAGTACATTTTGATATAAGTGGGGAAACTTTGTTATTGCATTCGAGCGCGGAATTAACACCCGAGCTGCAGGCGAGGGTGTCATGGAGCCGAGAAGTGCAATAACAAATCCCCACGCGTCTCAAACGACGTTTTTCAATACACTTTCGAAGAAATAAAATATTAAAACAGAAAGTATTTTTGTCAGGAATTACTAAGAAACTATGATTTAATTTGCTTTTTTTCCGCGCTTTGCTTTCGCCAGGCTGAAGAAGAAGCAAAGGTATGATGCCGCTATGCAGCCTAATATGAAAATAAGAAAAATCAAATATTTTTGCATTTAGAACGCAATTATATGTTAATTTGTTCAAAAAAGTAAATATTTGTTTTAAATAATCATGTATATCTATGATATTCTATTTATAAACACAATTTAAATACTAAAAAAATATTTACGCCGTACAGACGCATATCTCTTTGCCGAGATTAAAAAAAAACAATCACCACCGTTAAAGCTATAGTCATTGAACCCATTTGGACTTATCTGTGGAAATTTTTATTTCCGCACGTGTGCGGAAAAATATAAAAAATCCACGCGTGTGAAATAAATTGCATGTTGAACCTAATCGTAGTGCGATAAGAACCAGTTTTCGAGAAAGTGTATTGAAAATAAAATGTCCCACTAAACGACTAAAATAATTCAAGGATTTATTTACATTATAAACCTAACAATTGAAATAATGTTTTAAGCCAATATGACTATGACACGTGCGGATTTTTTTTTCTATTCGTAGTGCGATATGAACCAGTTTTCGAGTGAGAGAGTGTATTGAAAAAAAGATTTTGAAGTAAGTACTTATTTCGATTTATCTTGCATTTTTGTCAGTTTTATTGCATATCGACCAGTTTAGAAAAAAAAGACAATTTTTTAATCATTGGAAAATAAAATCTATTAACAACTTACAACTACGATTAGTGTAATAAAAAGCTTCGTGTCCGTGCTATTAGCCGTTGTGGAGTTCTCTCGTGAGATGGTCCTGGCTGCAGGCTCAGATCATGTCTGTCATAAAATGTTTTGCAACATTTGTGACAGAACCAAAGGTGTGACAAATTTCAGTTATATCGGTTGAGGTGTACTGTTTTAAAATCCGATTACAAGACCTAACCCATAAATACTAACTCACAGGACAAGTTGACTAAAAGCATGTAATAATAACAAATAAACAGTTGGGAATGGTAAGTGTTACCCACACTGGCCCGCACTCACACATATTTGGTGTTCAGTGTTTCTCAACGTCACTAATTATATTACATGAAAAACAATTACCACAATATGTATTATCAAAAACTACCCAAAAATGCTACTTCATTCGTTTTTCCAGAAAAAAGTCATCTTGTCCCAACTCTTACATACTTTATATAATTCTCCATTGTCAAAGGTACGTCAATTACGTGACCTCGGGGTTCTAGTCGACGATGAGCTGAGTTTTAAACCACACGTCAGCTATGTAGTGAAGAAGTCAGCACAGATGCTGGGTTTCAATAAGAGCGTTAACGACTTACGGCATTTCATACAAACTTTCAAGTCATTTTTTTTTCGAAATGATTGATCCGATTTTAATGAAACTTCATACGCTTGCAGGATACAAAGCTCTAAAACATACACACACACACTACTACTTGTGACAAGTGAAGTGTTACTAACATAGTTTTAAGTTTCTATTTACTAACATAATTTGTATTTTATCATATGTGTGTTAGTCTGTAGGGTGTATTATATCTATGGGCCAAAGTAGTAGTAAAAACTGGTCAAAGACAATTTCACAAGTTGACTTGAAGTGAAGTTCACTGGCTACCCTGAAGAGCACGTTTGGGAGTAGGCGTCGCGCTAAGCCTACAGTCAGATTCCTCTACTAAGCTCACGTCTGGAAACAAACCTGTTGCTCGATACGTTTGATCAGATTCATATGGCCATACTAAAAGTTGTACTAATCTTTGTTGCCGGCAATCTATATATTTCACTATTCTATAGAATACCTAGACATTCTGTAGAATGTATAATGAATGTACATTTTATTTTAATTTGATGTAACCCATTTGTACTTAACAAACGGGTTGCAATTTAATTTTGTTTGTTTTCAACACACTTGCTCGTAAAGTGAGCCTTATTACATCGTTCTTAGGGATAAACCGAACTATAACACACACGTGCATAATAGAATTATTCCTACAAAGTTACGTTAGTACCTAAGTAACTACAAATTATATGCTAGTAAAGAGAGCATTTTCAATTTAACCGGGTAAAACAGTTTTTTTTTTGTAAAATCAACAAACAGGTTTTATGCTGCTGAAAATCCATTAACGTTTTTGGAATAAATAAATGTGTACCCACGGAGATATGCTTCTTGTCAAAATTATCCAGACTAAAACCAAGATTCCACGATATTTTACAATCCAAGGAACGTTTCGTGAAATAAAGAAAAAATACTAAGATCTCCGTTCAAAAACAAAGTATTAATTCAAAATTAAAGTATTAGCTTTTTAATTAAACGATGTATGCAATACATGTTTGTTTTTTCCTCGCAAGTGTGTTGAAAAAGTGCGTATTAAACTCGTGAGCAACTTACTCACTAGACAATCGGCTGATTTACGCCCTCGCCTGCGGCTCGGGCTGCAACCCACAGCCTCGTGTGTAATGAGCAACTTAGCTCACTTGTATCATAATATACTATTGTGAATTATATGGATTAACCGTTCAGGCAGTTTGAAATAAAATGTTTATTTTGCCTGGGTACTAGCACAGTCTACGCAGTACCGAACGTTCAGTAGGTTGCCAACTTTTTTGAAAAAATAACTTATCACATTTTTTAAGTAGGAAATTCTTTTCATAACACTTTCTCGAAAACTGCGGTTCTTATCGCACTACGATTAGGTTCAACATGGAATGTATTTCACACGAGTGGATTTTTAATATTTTTCCGCATATGTGCGGCAATGAATATTTCCGCAGAAAACTATACTTATACTAAGTCCAAATGGGTTCAATGACTAGTCGGTGGTGATATATATTTTTTTTAAATCTGGACAAACAGATATGCATCTTTGCAGCGTAAATATTTTTTGAGTATTTAAATTGTGTTTATAAACAGAATATCAAATAAATTTCAAATAAACATGCTTATTTGAAACAAATATTTACTTTTATGAACAAATTAATTATTAATTAATTATCTGTTCTAAATTCAAAAATATTTGAATTTTCTATTTTTCATAAGCTGTTTAGCGGTATCATACCTTTGCCTCTTCTCCAACCTGGCAAAAGCAAAGCGCGGAAAAAAAGCAAATTAAATCACAGTTTTATGATTGTCAATAATTCCTGACAAGAATACTTTCCGTTGTAATATTTTATTTCTTCGAAAGTGTATTGAAAGACGTCGTTTGATACGCATGGAGATTTGTTACTGTATTTCTCGGCTCCATAACACCCTCACCTGCAGCTCGGGTGTTGTTTCCGCCTCGAAGCCAATAACAAATTTTCGTCACTTATATCAAAATGTAGGTACTATTATTATTTATTTATTCTCTTAAAAAACCTTCTTTTCAATTGCTTCTAGCTCACGCTTACCGCTATTAAATGTCCTTGAATTTTTGGAAGCTATTTTTACAATCCCAATTTAAATAAAAAATTATGTACTTAACACAACTTAAGAAGCATCCTGGAATACTGCAGTGATATGGAGACCTAACTACGCAACCCACTCGCTGCGGATAGAACGAGTCCAAAAAAGGTTTATGCGATACCTATTAGGGTACTCAACGGGAAGGCAACTTAAATATCTGTCCTATCTTGATAAAAAGGCAAATTATTGTTTCCCGATTTCATGTGTTTTCGTTGCTTGATAAATTTGGTATTTATATCACGTTTATCATTTTTAGGTATACAGTTTTAGAAAATAAATAGTGTTGACTTATTTTTTATGTCATGGAGCGACCCCATTTGACTGGTGATGACATGTCTGCATTTCCTCAGCATGTAGCATTCCTACAGATTTCTGGAGCTGTATGAATGCGATTTAGATCAGGACTTTTAGCTGGCCATTGTAAAATTAAAAACGTGCACATTTAGTTGTCGCGATGTTTCGGCAACTCTCCATTTCTTTCAAAATTACGATGCGTATTATTTCCACAGCGGTGAGCCGTGCAGGCATTTTATCAATTATTGTAGATTTTGAAAATTATTTGAAAAGATTTTGTGTCAAGTAAGTAGACAGAATTGACATCAAGATTTTACTTTTCAAAAAATTGCATCTATGATCCATGCAGGTTTTATTGTAAACTAGCTGTTGCCCGCGACCTTCGTTCGCGTGACATTATTATAACTAAATATTAGTTCCCTTTCTAAATCGGATTTGGTTACCAATTTCAAGGGTTTAATTTTAAAAGTAGCCTTTGTTAGACCTTAAAACATCAGATATATGCCGGTAAAAGTCCCGTCAAAAGCAGTCCAGCCGTTTTGTTAATTAGCTGGAACCAACAGACAGACAGAAAGACAAAAAAACAAAAAAATGTATTTTTGTTACAAGTGGTGTATATATTTTCATTTGCATTCAGTAAAAACCTGTTTGATATTACAAACACACATTTCAATTTTATTTATTTGTATGCAAAGAGAACTTTGAGTAAATGTCAGTTTGAATGTTATAGAGTTTGCAATACGACCAAATTAAGAATTATTAACCTGGAAAACTTATGACTCCATTGAAAATGACTAACATATATCTATCCCATTCGAACAGTGATAATATCTCTCAGTTGCGTCTTTAATGGGCAGTTAAGTGTGTTGCTGTTATTCCTATACATTTGTTTTAGTTGCAAGACGCTTCGCCGCCGTCCGCACCGCGCGAATTTACGCTGCAGCGAATGTCCGTGGCCAGGCGGTAAGGGATAATTCCGCTTGGCTCAGTTACTGAATTCAGAGTTCCAAACACATGTAATACTATTCTGGACGCTAACCTCAATTACTGTAAAGAAGAAGGTTCGCGACATGTCCATCTGTCACATCTGCTAACGAATACCAATTAACTGTGGCGTATATTGTGTAAAGTTCAGACGACTAGCACACTCTCACTCACAAGCGGCACAGACCTACATACGTTTTGAGAAAAGAGGAACTTCAGGGCGAAAACAGGAACTATATGTATAACAAAATGCAATTTTAAGTAAAGCCACTAAGGCTAGTAGCTCGATTTTGGAAGAAAAAACTATCCTAATGATAAACACCAAAGCGTCGGCGGCATGCAAGAAATGCTGGGCATCTCGTGCTTTAGTCTGAAGTCCACTATGTAACAAAATCTTCAAAACAGAAAAATCAAGTGCGCGAGCAAACCGGCTGATAGACACATAATCCTTTTCCGTAATCAAATAAAAACTGTAAGAGAGCTAACCACAACATTCACACAAAGCGCGGATTGTTGCTGATTGTTTATGTTCCGGGTAGGATGGAGGGGGCGGGGGGCGACGCTTTTGCTAAACTCTCTCAAAACAATGAGGCAAGGAATGTTGAACACATGTAGTGTAGTAAGTGATGGCACACTGCATAATGTGCATTGTGCAGGCGCATTCATGGCAGCTGTGCAGCGCGCGCGCATCTCGCCGGTGAGCGCTTCGGAGCCCCCTAACCCGCAACCCGCGCACGCTCAACGTGTCTCTCGTCACTTTCGTTTCAACATTATATTATCTAACTAGCTTGTTTGCCCGCGGCTTCGCTAGCGTTACTTTAGAATTTGACAATTATTATTTATTAATCTAATTCAATCATGATTCGAAAGACACGTGGATAAGAACGTTTTTGTCGTTTTCCTCTGGAACAGTACTTTTTTCGGGTGAAAGGTACCATATGCCCGTTTCTGTACACCTGTCAAAGTATACAGGGTGTAACAAGACCTTTACCGAAGCCGTCAACCAAGCATTCTGTAAATCGAACTAAGTATCTGTAAGCAAAAATTATTGCTGGGAAACGACTTTTTATATTGGGGTGATAAAACACGTTTTACGGTAGGGCTCAATGTAACGCAAACATTGTGCTGATTGATGGATTGAATAGTACGGGAGTTGTAGATGTGTATAAATTAAAATTATTACGTTCAAAACATGTATTAACCTTTCGTATGCCGAGTATATAGGCACAATTAAAAACCTATTGTGTCTCGCGTGGATCTACGTTCCCGGCACACGAAGGGTTAAAAAAAATCTTGTGAAAATGTTGGAACTTTGACCTCCAATATCTCCGTAACTGGAAGGTTCCCAGGTATGGTCTAGAACAAAATAATATCGTAATGACGGGGAGAACAAGTATCTTTCGGCTTCGCTAAGGGTCTTGGCTCAATGGTTTAGACGTGAAAAGTAACAAACAAACTTACTTTCGCATTTATAATATTAGTTAGGATTAGGATAATTAGGATTAGCATGCGAACACACATGCGTATAGTGATGATTTTAATGGAAGCACAAAGCTTAAGACCCCGTATACACAATACATATATGAGATTATGAGACGATACTGATGTCGGCGGTAACGAATAGCATTCGTGAACTCTTATATAAATATCTCCGTTTCAGCAGAGGTACATCGGAACATTGTCATTTTCGACTTTAAAAAATATATTCATATATAAGCACGTGCGTCATTTAAACTAGTTAATAACTGCAAAATAATGTCCGTTCTTCCACACCACCTAACGAGACGTAGAACTAGGCGCGTTTTTTTATAGTGGTGCACAAAACCAATGTATTTTGTGTGACTGAACCTAACGTAACGTATTACAAGCCGGTTCAAAGGTAGCCTAATATCTCGTTACCTGCATCTTTGAATTGACCACCTTCCCAGCATTTGATCCTTATTAGCAACACTATCGAATGGTATAAAAATACAGTGTGTGTGTGCTCAAAGGAGTCTCGAGCTGGATTTGAATTGAAAACTAAAACAGTATCATTGGTTTTTGAAAAATCAATATTCCTACCCAGGAATCGAACCTGTCGGTTTTGAAAAACAAAAACACTGTATTTACACCATTCGATAGTGTCGCTAATAAGGAGCCAAATTCTGGGAAATAATGACATGTGAAAATAGCATACAGGATGCTTTTTATGATCCCGAAAGCAATTTCTTGAGAAAGCTTAAGAATAAGGAATTAAAATAAAATAAATGTTCAGTTTCATACAAAAAAATAAGAAATCGCTTAGAACTTACTAAACAATAGCTTTATCAAGAAATTTTCCATGACATATTGCTTTTTGGTGAAGAAATACGCTGGCAGTTTTAATTTTTCAAAATTATGTACTCGATTTTGAGAGACACTAAGTCTATGGAGCGATATTTTCGGCCCATTGTGCGGCGCGGCCACGTTCACTTATACTTACCAACGCCGCCGATCAACTCATTGTATTGTATTGTTTGTGCAGCCATAATACTCTAGCAGATTGTACTGCGGTTTGTTTTACTATTAACATTCCGGGATGACTGGCTTGCACCTATTACAACAAATTCCTGATCCCAAATTCTATTCCAATTATTGCACTATTTGTCGTCATTTGGTTCCATCAGTAAGTTGAGTAGTCCAATGTGTCCAACCTTACATTTGAATAATAGTAATGATTCAATATTGACTTCAACTTTTAACTGATGCATTATTAATTAATATGTGTGTGCCGTAGGGAGAAACCAATCTGTGCCGTGTTGCTCCGCTGAGTCCTGGCTGAAGCACTGCAGCTCCTCGGGCTCCTCATACATGTACTCTAACCTAGCTCTGGAGCCAAGGTCTCACATTTTTCTGTAACTTGTTTATATGGCAATAAAAGAAATTGATTGATGTACTGCATAGTGCAGAGTGCGAGTGCGAGCACGCGACGGATGCGGGACGGCGCGGGCGCGGCGTGCGGCACGAACAAAAGACATCAACGCGCGCCGCACCGCAGTGGAAGTAAAACGCCACGCTATAGTTTTAACATCATTTATTTTTTGTTTAACAGCCAATTAAACAGGGCAAGATTTTTCGAAAGCTTTTAGCAGCGTTCATCGTTCGATTCAGTACACGGAACATACAATATGTATGCCGTAATCATAGTATAAAGACGTATACAATACACATCAGGCACAGTTTTCGGTTCATCATCAGTGATCAATCATACGACAACACCGATCGTAATCGTTACGGGAATACAAAATAATACTGAAGAATAAATATTCACTATGACTAAGTACGTTAAAGTACATTAAAGCTCGAGCCTCAGTGGGCAAAGTTTTGTTTTCACGTCACTACACTCGCGAAACGCGACAGTCTAGCACTGCGATCAGCGTCCATGTGCCGCGCGCGCCTCAGCACACGGTCTCCATGGGGATGCGCGGCGCGGCCGGCGCCACAGGGGGCGCGGGGGGCGCGGGCGCGGGCGGCGCGGGCGTGGTGTGCGTGAGCGACTCGCCGCAGGACGGCAGGTGCGTGGAGGAGTGCGTGTTGCGCGCCCCGCCGCCCCCGCCCGTGCCGCCGCGCGCGCAGCACGCCGCCGCCGCGCGCTTCAGCGCCGCCCACGCGTGCGGCTGGCAGCCCACCACCAGGAAGATGAACACGCCCTGCAGCGCATTGAGCAGATCGGTGGCGTACCACACGTAGTCCGGCCCGCCCGCCGCCCACGACACCACGTCGGCGCCCCAAGTCACGCCCATCACCACCACCAGCTTAGCGCACACACGACCCAGAGCCGCCCTGCAAGTATCACAACTTTCACAAATGTTCCCGTACCTTGCAGGAGATATGCAGCACTTGGCGAGGCAACTTACCGTTCGGAAGTGGACTTGACCTCGTCGCGCCGCCAGAGGCCGCAGGTGAGCTGACGCGTAGTGGACACGAACAGCGCCAGGTTGACGAGCAGCAGCACGCCCACCGGCCCGAAGAAGTACACGAGGATTTCCATGTCGCCGTAGAACCAGCAGCGCTGCACGGCGAAGCGCGGGCGCAGGAAGGGCGCGGCGGCGGCGGGCGGCAGCGCGTCCAGCACCGCAGCCGCACCCGCCAGTAGCAGCGGCCCTCCCCACGCGTACACCATATACACGCGCAGCCGCCACAGCTCCTGCCCGCGCTCCAGCGACGTCGGGCGGAAGTCCCTGTGCACACACACACACACCGTCATACTTGCACACACACACCACTGCCAAAAAATCATTTAAGAAATTACTTTGAAGATACTACTGGAATGATACTTTAAACAATGATTAACTTATATTTGAGTATTTAAATAAGTCATAATCGAAATTGTCAATAATCTTCATTAGAGACATGTGGCTGACCGACATCGACAACACTGAACACCCGAATGATTGACAACCTCCTGATCAAGGGTGGCCGGTATACGGCAGTCTCATCGCTTCATATTTTGGAATAATGCCTATAATCTCCGAATTTCTGAATCATGGGATTCGTGGGTGTATTTACAAACACAAAACTTGATTTGATCAATGTCATAGCAATGCTGCACTCCATCCAAACCAAATCTTTACCTCAATTTCGTATCATTTTGTTCTATCACATTCCGAAGGGTTTTAAAAGGAAATCGCAACACATAATGTTAACACATTGCTTTGAAATATATTTGAAAAATGCGTCTGCTGGGCCCATTGAAAAAGGCGAATAAAAGAAGAATATCATTGGTAAGTGTAGTAGTGTGTGTGTGTGTGTGTATCGTATGTAGTTTTTAAATAAGTAAAGAGAGGAAGAGCGCTTTATTACTTTTCTTTGTTGTTAAATGATTTGAATTATTTTATATCCTACTAGCTGACCCGCGCAACTTCGTCTGCGTGCGTGAGTACATAAAAGAGAGTAGAGGGGAGGGAGAGGGAGTAGTGTGCGTCAACCTTTAAAATTAGACATATGGCCTTTGCTGACATTTTTTTAGAGCTTTTTAAGAGGGACAATTCCGACAGACATGATAATTGCGTAACTTTAACCGTTCACGCACAACGGAAGCTCTCAAAAGGAATAAATCCCTGTTTTTGAAATATTTTTCATTGATGCTCCGCTCCTCGATAAATGGGCTATCCAACACTCAACTAATTTATCATTTCAAACCAGTAGTTTCAAAAATTAGCGCGTTCAATCAACGAAATAAACAAACTCTTCAGCTTTATAATATTAGTACAGATTCAAGTAGTTAACAATTTAATTTCTCGGAAATATTTGCATTAATCGCAAAAATATTCTACTTATGTTTTTCCAAATCAGGCCTTCCTTTTTTTTACCGATTGGAAATCATCAAATGACCTCTCCCACTCTGGACGAAGCGGAAGGGAGTGTCAGACTTGTACTGACAAAACCCATCCACTTTTCTTCTTTTGCCCTTTGCGTTCCAGGGCCGCGGTATCTCTTTCGAACAGTCCCGCAACCCTGACAGGCATCGGTCCTCTCGAACCCCTTCCCGTTTGCTGACATCTCTTTGAGGCGGGCGTGGAACACGAACGCGCCGTTGATACGGCCTGTCGATAACGACAGGCCAGGGGCGTCAGTCTTATAAAAGACTGACGGATGGCAAGCTAGCTCATTACTCAACGTCCACAGGCCCGCGACCCTCGACAATCTTACGTCTTCATCTTTAGACACTGGATGACAGTCATACACCAGATAGGACGAAAGTTCTCATCAAAGTTCTTGAAACGAGCCGAGACACGACAAAACTGCTGTAAACTGTTGCGGACCTTTTGCAACTGCCTTCCGTCTCCATCGTCAGACCTTCCATGACAGTCATACTCCAGCTAGGTCTAAAGTTCTCATCAAGGAGCATGAAATGAGCCCAAACACGATTTCTCAATTTAAAGAAAAAGGATCATGCATATCATACAAGAAAATAAACAAAATTATAGACGCGTCGAATTGAGAACCTCCTCTTTTTGTTTCGTCGGTGAAAATACCAAGCTTCAGACATTTGACACGGGCGAGGGTCATTCTTTCACGAAAAACACCGCCATTCAGATAATGGAGTGAAATGAACAGCGCCATCTATAGAGCACGTAGTTAGACCGATAGAATAAACAGCATGGAAAGCGATTGAACACACACTCTACAGGGTTATAGCGTCATGTAGACTAATCTAGAGTACTTTTTGCAATCAGAACTTTTTTGTAAAGCCGGTCAGCCGATTTATTATATTATATTATATTTTATTTTGATGCGGAGTTATTTTAAAACTGTGATATCTCCTGAGTTATTCACCTAAATTTAATGGTGTAAAGGGCAATTTTGGTTACAATTGAACGCTTAAAGATGACTAATATATTTATTTTGATAAGGATTAATACTATGTCGGTAAAAACACCTTTGCAAATAAGGCATTAATTTTGACCAAATTTTAAAATCATAAAAATGGTTATTGTTAGTCAACCTTAAAAGATAGGCATGTGCTGTCGCGGACTTTTTGTTAGACATTTTTAAGGGGAATAGTTCCCTGATACATTATTTTTGTGCAACTTTAACCGTTTAACCAGCGCACGCAACAGAAGCTCTCAAAAATAATAAATTTTCCCCGTTTTTGCAACATTTTTCATTGATGCTCCGCTCTTATTGATTGTAGCGTGATGATATATAGCCTATAGCCTTCCTCGATAAATGAGCTACCCAACACTAAAAGAATGTTTCAATTCGATCCAGGAGTTCCTGAGATTAGCGCGTTCAAACAAACAAACAAACTCTTCAGCTTTATAATATTATATTATATATATTATACTAGCTGACCCGCGCAACTTCGTCTGCGTGCGTGCGTACATCAAAGAAAGAGAGGGTTAGAGAGAGTGTGCCTCAACCTTAAAAGTTAGACATATACCAGTGTGGACATTTTTTTTGAGCTTTTTAAGAGGGACAATTCCGACATGCATGATAATTGCGTATTTTTAACCGTTCACGTACAACGGAAGCTGTCAAAAGGAATAAATCCCTGTTTTTGAAACATTTTTCATTGATGTTCCGCTCCTCGATAAATGGGCTATCCAACACTTAACTAATTTATACCAGCACTTCCTGAAATTAGCGCGTTCAATCAACGAAACAAACAAACCCTTCAGCTTTATAATATTAGTACAGATTCAAGTAGTTAACAATTTAATTTCTCGGAAATATTTGCATTAATTACCCAGAAGCAGTACCTTCAGTGAAGTTAAGCTGCAGTGAAATTAATGAGCCCAAAAACGTTATTGTTGCTGCAAACTCTTGAGGACGTCCTGCAACTGCCTTCCGTCTCCATCGTCAGACCTTCGATGACAGTCATACTTCAGCAAGGTCTAAAGTTCTCATCAAGGTGCATGAAATGAGCCCAAACACGTTATTCTTGCTGCAAACTCTTGAGGACCTCTAGCAACTGCCTTCCGTCTCCATCGTTAGAACTTCAATGACGTCATACTCCAGCTAGATCTAAAGTTCTCATCAAGGTGCATGAAATGGGCCTAAACACGATTTCTCAATTTTAAAAAAGGATCATGCATACCGGACTTCTCTGTAAAAAGTTATGCGTGGTCTGGTTATACATAAAATAAAATAAATATAGAAACGTCGAATTGAGAAGCTCCTATTTTTGTTTCGTTGGTTAAAAAACCAAGCTTCCGACATTTTACACGGGCGAGGGTCATTCTTTCACGAAAAACACCGCGATTCAGAAAATGGAGTGAAATGAACAGCGCCACCTATCGAGCATCAAGTTAGACCGATAGAATATACTGCATGGAAAGCGATTGAACACACACTCTACAGGGTTATAGCGTCATGTAGACTAATCTAGAGTACTTTTGTGCCACCAGAACTTTTTTGTAAAGCCGGTCAGCCGATTTAAAAGTTATCTTGTGAGCACATTTTTATTAATTAGTACCATTTTGGTGCAATAGATGTCGTTGCATGTATCTTACAGCTTACACAATGATCATAAGTTCTTCTTGAACACTTTAAATTCATAAATCTTTTGATAGAGAGCACTGATTACAATGAAACCAAAACTAAAACCTTCTCTAAGTTACGCACAATATTTGTGCATTGAATCTAATCACATTGGTTTTCCCGGAAACATAAACGCCCCGCCTCACAGCGCGCGCGTCTTTATTTTGATGCGGAGTTATTTTAAAACTGTGATATCTCCTAAGATATTCATCTAAATTGAATGGTGTAAAGGGCAATTTTGGTCACAATTGAAATCTAAAGATGACTAACATATTTATTTCGATAAGAATTAATTTTATATCGGTAAAAATACCTTTGCAAATAAAGCATTATTTTTGACCAAATTTTAAAATCATTAAAATGGTTATTGTTAGTCAACCTTAAAAGATAGGCATGTGCTGTCGCGGACTTTTTTTTAGACATTTTTAAGAGGAATAATTCTCTCACACATTATTTTTGTGCAACTTTAACCGTTTAACCAGCGCACGCAAAGGAAGCTCTCAAAAATAATAACTTTTCCCCGTTTTTGCAACATTTTTCATTGATGCTCCGCTCCTATTGATTGTAGCGTGATGATATATAGCCTATAGCCTTCCTCGATAAATGAGCTATCCAACACTAAAAGAATTTTTCAATTCGAACCAGTAGTTCCTGAGATTAGCGCGTTCAAACAAACAAACAAACTCTTCAGCTTTATAATATTAGTATAGATAGTATAGACTAAGTATTTTATATTTCCATTTATTTACTTATTCTGTTAATATTTTATATGCAAGAATATCTATTAATTTCTTATTTATTTAATTATATTAAAAATTGGTTATTTGTTTACTTGCTTTAAAAATTGTTCATTATTATATTAGTGTAGTATAGTTTTGTTTATTTTACTTATTAAATATCTGATAATCATAATTATGTTTTATTATTAAATTTATCCATTAGATATTCGTGGACTGTGTAGTTGCTTTGTTTAATTAAGTATTGCTTTAATTTATTTAAAAATACAGTACCTACTGGGTTTATTTTGGTTTCTTATTTCTTCTGGTAATTTGTTGTATATTTTTATTGACATGTGTTAATCCAGGTTATAAACTATCAATGTGCCAAATTTCATCCAAATCCGGTCAGTTGTTTTTGCGTGAAAGAGCAACAAACATCCATATGCGAAAATTTGTGAGGATTCACAAACCGTCGCATTTATGTTATAACTAGCTTATGCGCGCGGCTTCGCCCGCGTGAAGTTCGGTGACCGTCCCACGGGATCGTAATACCGGGATAAAAAGGATCCTTTAAGATAATCCAGGTTACAAGCTATCTATGTACCCAGCCTCTATACATTTTTTGGCTATTTTCAAAAGTATATGGTATGGCATATTTTATGTAGGTTTTATACTATTGTAATACGTTATTGTTATTATTTATTGTTATTTATTTAAAACTTGGGTATAGAACTTGGGTCGCATAATAAAATTGTTTATATCGATAAGCTCTATTTAATTATTTTTTTAATTAGCCGGCAAAAAAAAGTAACCTAATCTGGGTGATCTCAGTTAACAGATATTTTGTGGTTGAATAACTTGTAGGTGAATTGACTAACGACTTCCGAGTAATTTTTATCTCCTGCGCCGCCTCGAACCAGCCTTCTACTTCGAGGTGCGCGTCTAGATCACAACGGTGTAATAATAAAAAAATGTTTATAAAGTTATGCTCTATCTAAATAAAAACTTTATTTTTGTTGGCCGGTTGACTTTTGAAAATACCCCAATCCACCCAGATTGGGGTATTCCTAGTCCTATCTCCTTTATCAAAATCCGTTCAGTAGCTTTTACAACTATTTGAAATACAGCGTGTACCAGAAATAAGTCTTGTCTGAATTACATCCTGAAATATGACTATTTCAAGATGTGATTCTGACCATCGAATTAATCAACATTCTCCATGAGATCAACATCGAAATTGCAAAAAAAACAGCTTTCCAGTACACAACTTCAATACCTACTCGACCCAAATGTAGGGACAGCTGATTTTTTTGGTGGTTCCATGGAGAAAGTTGTTCAGCTTGAGTGTCTGAATCACACCATGAAATATGACCACACCTTTCTGGCACACGCTGTTTAATAGAGATACACGTGGATGAAGTCAAACTCAAAGCATTTATTTAAATTAGACCATTACGGGCACTTTTGAATGTCAAACAAAAAAAAAAGCTAAGCTACAGTCACAAGGCATAATAACTTGAGAAAGTACTGTTGTTGCACATTCCAAAGCGTAGATCTCTATGGAGAAGAATGGGCAAGAACCTCCATGGACACTCTTTTTAATCAAAATATTGTTACAAAATCTTGGGTACATCATTCACGTTGAGATAATACATATTATATGTGAGAACGATGTAGAAAGACGTTCACATTAAGAGCGTCCAGAGTAAAAGATTACAATAATCAACAATTTCAAAATATAGTCATTAAAATAAACCGTGGCAGCTAAGAGATGACCAGTCCCAACTGACAGCGCCCGTTCACGAACATGACGATGAAAGATGTATATGATTATATTATGTTTAGTAGCGTAGCTAGTCCTAGTATAGCCCTGTATCAAATTGTTTTGGGGGCCCTTTGAACCCCAGTGCGGCGAAGCCCAAAAGGGAAATACATTAATCAACAAATGATTATTGCAAAACTAAGAAAATAGCATCATGAATTGCATTTTTTTGTTGTTTTGAATGTACCTAATTAAAAAAATAACATTGTGCAGGTTAAAATTAAATATTAATAATATTCAATGAAGAGCTAGAAAATTTGAGCAGAAGTTTTCATCGAAAAAAGAGAGAAGCGAGCTTGAAAAATTGGTGCGTTCTGGAGTGCGATTAGTGAAGCCAACATCAAAGAGCGAGCGAAGCCCGTTCGGAAAATTTGAGTTTTGTGGACAGAGATATAAGTTTTATTTTCCTTTAATTTTTAATCAAGAAGAATATTTGAGGTTGAAAAAAGATTTTGTGAATTTTTCCTCATGAGCCCCCTTATCATTGATATGATATGGGGCCCGTATCATTGATATGGCTGACACGGCTACGCCCCTGGTTATGTGCCGCTATTAAAAGCCGGGTTACGCGCTTCTCTCACGGTCGAAGATCACGGCCCCTGACGCGCATCATCTCAATTGCACATCAGAATCAATGATCAAATATTGAGGTACTCACCGGAAAGTCCACCAGATGTTGAAACACATCGTGTTGAGCCAAAAGAACGCCGACAGGAACAGGAAATGCATACACACCGCTGCACGGCACATGAAACAAATGAGCACGTCAGCAACCAGCGCACATCACCGACACTAGCACATGAGCAGCATCAGCACACGAGCTCACCGAGTGCACGGCACAGGCCGGGCGGCACCACATCGCCGGCCAGCTGCGTGGCGGCGAGCAGCACGTCGCCCAGCATGAGCGCTGCCACGTAGTGCGTCTGGCAGCGCCAGTGCAGCGCGTGGTGCGCCGCTGGCAGCGCGAAGCCGGCCGCCAGGGTGGCCGCCAGGAAGGCTGCGCCCACCGCCAGCCCCGCGCCGTACAGAAGGTGGCGCGAGGCCTGCGCGCGCCTCGAGCGCGCCGCCGCCTCGCACGCCAGCACACGCGCGCCCGCCTCGCCCAGCACCGCCTCGGCGCACCACGCACCACCAAGCAGCTCCTCGCCGCCGCCGCCCGCCGCGCTCAGCAACAGCGCGCCTCGCGCCAAAAGGCGCGCGCCCGTCATCGTGCCCGCCACTGCGTAGCTCGACCGCTCGGGGCAAGCCGGCCAGCCGAAGATAATGGTGTTGGCGCTGCCGACCGTGCTCCTGTTCACGAGCGCGCGCAGCTCGGTAAGAGTCTCCTGCGCGCGTTGGCGGGTTTCGTTCTGGTGTACGCCCTGCTTGCCGTCGAAGGCGTGTTCGTCCACGCCGTTCTGGTGTACGCACTCCTTGCCGTCGAAGGCGTGTTCGTCTGCGCAGCACTTGGCCGGCTCCCACATGACGTCGTCGGCGCACACGAGGGCAGCCTTGTAGTCCGTGCAGTACCGGCTGGTCGGTAGCGGGGACGTCGGCGCCCCGCGCACCATCATGACACCGTCCGTGCCCCGCAGAGCGTACGGCGCCGCGTGGTTCGGCAGTAGGCGCAGCGGCTCACAAGCAGGAGTGCCTGTTATATTTCTCCAGTGTTTTGGCTCTTCGTAAACGATTTTTCTCCTCTGGAACGAGTAAATCCTCGTTGTCCGATTGATATTGTCGACGAGGGGAGCACATGCAGAGGCGACGGCCTCCGGAGTCAGCACGGTGGCCCGCAGCGCATCATCGGTGAGCGCCTGGCCGAGTGGGCAGCAGTAACGCACGGTCACCGGCGCCACCGGCGTCACCGCCGCCACCGCACCGCCGCCCGCCACCATCCACAGCAGGCTCCATGTTGCTAGGACACTCACGAGGGATGACATCTCGCGACGGGTTCACCGGTCGCACCGAGGACGCGACTCCCGCTGGGCCTGCATCGCAGCCCTACACTGTTATTCGTAATTTTCAAAATATAAAACACACTGCGAAATTTTAGGCTTCGAATTCTTATTTTTTAAATTGTTGCAAAAATGCAGTCATGTAAAAAAACACATCGATGAGTTCCCGAACACGACGAAAACAAACACGTGTAAAAATGTTCAAGCCACAGCGGACGCGAGCTTCCACCTCGAGAGCCGGCGCGATACTGTCGAGTGTCGGTGTCGTGTCGTCGCTGGCTGGCGGAGGGGCAGCCAGCTGACGAGTCGCCTGCCGGCGCGTCGCGGCCGCTCGCCCCGCGCCTGCCGCCATGCACACTGTCAGCACAGAATGCACAGATGTCTGTCTGTGACTGCCACACCACAGTGCCACTCTACACTACTCTACAGACAGTAGTCACAGAGTCACTACACGCTGCCAGCACACGACGCCACACACTGTGCGTGCATACCACACAACCACGGTACCTAACAATATCTATTATAAATATTTATACTGTGACACAACGGTCCCGACGCATCTGATGCTAATTAATCTAACTTTGCCTTTTTAACATTGGAAATGTTATTATTGTTATTAAACACTAACTGTTGTTTTTGTTATCAATGTCATAGGGTTTTTTTTTTTGCACGGTACCCCAATTCTAATCACTATCACTACATAGTATAAAACACACGTACCATCACACCAAAATGAATCTGCTCACTTTTTAAACAAAATCCTGTGCAAACTTTCAAAACAAAGTCACTTCCCTGTCGGTGTCTGTCCCTCCCTATGACTTTGTAAGTATGCTTAGATCTTTAAAACTGCGCAACGGATTTTGATGCGGTTTTTTTTTTTAATAAAAAGTGTGATTCAAGACGATGGTTTATATGTACATTGCACCCGTGCGAAAGTGGGGCGGGTCGCTAGTTCTAAAATAAAAGTAGCTTAGGTTAGACCTTATAAACATCCAGCTTTGTGCCAGTAAAAGTCCCGTCAAAATCGATCAAGCCGTTTCGGAGATTAGGCGGAACCATTAGACAGAAAGACAGACAGACAGACAAAAATTGAAAAACATGCACTTTTTTCACTGTTGTTGTTGCAATAGCGTATTTATTTACCCTTAGGCTAAGAAGGCTGTGGCCTGGGGAGGCGAGGCCCGGACCTAGGGGTCCTAGGGGGTGGTCAAGACCCCTATGACCCCTCACATGGGTCATGACCCCCCCCAAATCATACAACCTTTTTTTCGGATATAAATTATTAACTTCCTGCTTAATTGTTCAACAAGAGAAGCTAACCATTCCGAGGCAGAATTGAGTTACTTTTATTGTCACGTGTAAGAATGAACAACAAGAACCTAATACACGGGCCGGAGGCTGGCTGGTTACATTTTGAAGTTTGAAGCTCTTTTTTCTCGCTCTTGCATTCTATTACTAGTACCACTAGCGGATCGTCATGGCCAGGCTTCATAACCACACCGCCTTGGTAGGGCCTAGATTGACCGTGATCGTGTTTCTGAACCCATTGATTTAAATTAAATAAATAGAGGCCCGGCTCGCTTCGGTCGTTCATTGCGTTTTCTTCATCATAAAACTTGAAAATCTAACTATCTCAGAAGCAGGGCCGTACGCAGGGAGGGGTGATGGTTCAACCCCCCAAAATCCCCAGGAACTATAAAGAAATCAACTTATCCGAGGCGGAATGCTAAAATTGTCTCGCTCGCTTCCTACGCCTTACCTCACACCTTACATCCTTTAACTTTTTAATTCTCCAAAAGTTGACAGAACCCCTCCTATTCTCATTTCTGTATGTTTAATGTCGCGCTTTGCTGATTAAAAAGGACTAGGCGCGCCATACTGATTCAACTTTGTGATTTTTATTTTTTATTCTTCCACCTACATTTTTTACTTGTGATTCCAAAATTTATCATCGATCGCGGCAACCTCACGCTCCGCATATTTTAATTGTAAAATTTAGTAAAACCAAAATTAAATCACCATATTATTATCTCAACACGGGTTTCGTTAAAGCCCCATCACTGTATAAATTAACAAAAGGAGTGCTGCTACAATGTTCCAGCTCGCTTCAGTCGCTAATACATTCAGTACTTTTTCAATTCTCTATAAGTTGACCGAGTTCCTCCTATTCTCATTTCAGTATGAATTAATAAAAAGAACTTAATTCCTAGGAACTACTGACACAAAGCCTCATCAAATTCGAACTGGACGCTAAATTTTACGACCTCGCTGCGCTAGCTCTTGAATCCTGACTTTTCTCAGTTGATAGGCTTTTAGATTATCCCTGGCATGAATAGACCGAAAAACGAAAACCTAAGATATAGCCGTGGTGGAGTACAAGCTCTTTTCGGGAAGCTGAAGATGCACCCCCCGGAAATAAACCTGTAGGCGTCCATGATCGTTTTGTATATAAAACATCCATTCGTATTATATTAGCCTGAATCTGCACTCACAGCGTTTGCCCGAAAATTAAAAAAATCTAGGACAGCTGATAATGATTAGCGAAAAGATGCGACGAAGAAATAAAGTTAAAAATTAACACAGTTTGGAGTGACTCTAAAAATGCAATTTTGCTCACCAGGGGTGCAAGCAATAATAAGTAGCGTGATAATATATGGCCTAATATTCAGACGCCTATAAGAATAAATTTGAGCAAAATTTTAACAGATTATGCAGTAGTTTTTGCGCCATTTTGAAACATTGATTTGGATTTTTACGATTTTATTATAATATTTATTGATAAAACAAAAACAAAACGTTTTATTTGATTTGATGCAAATGTTTTTAATTTGTCCGGTCATTTAGTCTTTCTCTTACTTTCTTTATTTAGTCTTACGTAAAGTACCGAAAGTATCGAAAGTACCGGTTCTTTAGCCTGAAGGTCCCGAAAATCCCCGGTTCTGCATTCCCGTTTAAATGAACTTATGGGTTATATTGATGATTTTATTGATTACAATTCTGTAACTACATTCTTGTTACGGTCGCGAATTATGTATATTTTGTTCAACAAACAGATTTGTCACTGACCTGCGAAGTGTAATAAATTTGAATTTCGCGCGCTTCTCCCAGATAAATCAGCCCGTGATTGTTGCTTTTACAATGGGCGGCTGAAACCTGCGGCCACACTACGATACTGTACTAAATTCAAAAATAGTAAGTATGAAATAGGTATTCACTATGTTCAGTGGCGCTTTTTCTGAATTTTAGGACTCATGTGCGTATTGTTTACTTAATTTTATTATCACTTGCTTCAATGAACGAAAACATCGTGAGGAAACCAGCATGCGTGAGATATTTCTCGACGACATGTAAAGCCAAGTCAGAGGCCCATGGGATGGGCGGCATAAAAACTATGATACCAGGTTATGCACTAACCACACGGTAAAGAAGAAAATAATATTCCTAGTAGATAATCGATAAACAGGATTTATGATTAAGATACCGGCAGCGGATCAAGAACTGAATTTTATTATGAAATCAAACATGCACAACTAGCGCCACCTACCGGATCATTGGTGTATGAGAGCGGTGCCGCGAGGCAGCGGTTTTTCGACGACGCGCTCTCCGCGCTGCTAGTATTAGCGGAGAGCACTAGATGGCGCGGTCGACGCGCAAATACGACATCTACCTGCGCAGAGCGACGAGGCCCTCTTTTTAATCACACAAACTTATTCAGCGCGCATTGTATTATTTTTAAAAATAATGCTAACCAAAGTATCATGTTTTATCCTCTCGACAGTTCTGAGCTTTGTTTCCTGGGAGCTTAGGTGGCGCTATCTGGTTTCTCAGTTTTGATTAATTTTCCCCTAACTGCGGGAAACGTATTGAAGAACAAGATGGGGACGTAAGTTCCGTTTATGGCCACGCGCCAAAACATCTGCACGCAGCGCGAACCGAGGGCATATCATCGAGCTATAGTTTTTTTTTTAATCTCGGAAACTAAACTGACACATGCAAATGTCAAACTTACAGCTCTTTTGTGCAGTGTTTCCACATTGAGGAGAAATTCCCCTTTTGAGGGGAAATTAGGGTCCAGAGGGGAAGAAAAGGGGGAAAGAGATGAACAGGGGACATCGAGGGAAATCATGGGTAAAGCCTAACAAAAAAAAAAACTTGTTTCAGATATTTTTCATCGTTTGCGTTTCCAATTAAATAATTTTTGTTTTTTATTTAACAAATTTAACTCCGACATTCTAGTAAATAACTATAATAGATTTTTGCGCATGATCTCATTTTGAGTGTGAAGCAAAGTTACTGAAAAACATACATCTATCTGTTTTTTGTTACGCGGCGTTGCCAAATATAAATAATATGGAAGTCAAATTACACAAAACACACACTTTGACACTTGTCTTGTGTTATCGATAGTACTACCATAATATAATGTGACCAAATGCTAAGTGACCGTTACTACTAGTACCAAAACTATAGCAGAATAATTTTGGAGGGGAAAAAAGTCCCGAGAAGGGGAAATTTCAATTGAGGCGTGGGGAAAGGAAATCATTAAAGTGGAAACACTGCTTTTGTGTCGTGTTGTATCTACGCAATGAGGTTAATATAATTATGATTATACGGTAGTTAGTGTGTAATTTTGAATACGTCAACCCTAATTGAATGAAGTACGAAGCCTTTTTGTAGAAGGGCTTCGTCAAGTGACCCCGCAGCAGAGTATGTGGCTCATGTTATTAAAATTGAAGATGTGTCGACTGGGTCATTATAGTCGACGATATTACTGATCGATTTATTATAGAAGTAGGTGGCGAGTCTGATGATTCAGATAATGATTCCAATCATTATCGGAATCCGATTAATAATAAAAAATCCTTTTATTTGATGCATTAATAGTTTAAAATATACATAGATTTAAAGTTAAATGACATGCATGCATGATCCCTGATGTTTCACATTATAATAAATTTATATAAGTACGAGTAGGTACACCTTTTTACTTTTGTGTTATTTCGTTTTATATAACTACCTACCTACACCTTTTATACAGGAATCAGGATAACTTATTATAAAAAAACGATACCGGCGTTTTTTATATGATTATTATTAAATGTAGAAACATGTGGAACGAACATTTTGATGAGCGGTCTCTAGTAAAAGGCATATGGTATGTATAAAACAATCCAAAATAATTTGCTTAACGCGTATGAGGCTGCGTTCCGCACATAGGTATCCCACTGAATAGTTTTGCGTACTGTTTCGGAGACCAGACCCTCACGGTGTCTGATCGTCCTGGGACAATCTCCCACTGAGTTTGACGTACGCTGCTAATTTCTTGCTGGTGGCGCACGTCGCCGTCCACCCTGAATGCGTAGAGTGTGGGTACTGAGCACAACCCACTAGGACCTCGGAGGAGAGCGCAGGAACGTTGAGCGGAGGGGTGAATAAAAACACTTTCTTCTAATTTTTTCCCTGTTCCCTAGGTTTCGGCTTTTCCTTGTTCCTTGTTGCTTCTTCCGGTGGCCGTACTGCGACTGACCACTGAGCGGACAGGACCCCGTCTTTTATACGGGCCGTGCTTACGATCGCGAGAACCGCGTAATTTGCACCGATTTTATGCGTCATTTTTGCTAAAGCCGAAACCTTTGGAACCCCATATTTTATTTATTTCTTCAAGAAACCCTTATGGGTTAGATATTATTTTACAGGTTTTAACTTGCTCTATCATATAAAATTGCCTTATTTTCATTACACAAGTTGCCTTATATTTCCTAAACTAATAGAGTTATCGACATGCACATACACAATTTACACATTTAGTTTTACACTCAATCCTTTCATTTGACACTAATTTCGATAAGATATCTCTATTAATAAAAACCCTCATTTTCAAGTCACGTTATATAGATGAGATCGAATTTTCAACTTAATTAATTCGCTTAAAACTTTATTTATTCAGTCTTGCGGTTATCCTAATAGGAAAACTAACTATAAAAATCCTTTGTTAAGCTAATTAAAACATAAATATTACAAATATTCAACGTATTCGGGAACCCTAGATTTGAACTACGGATTTACGTTTATAGGAACTATACGCGCCTATATGTCGCTTTATTGCTATTCTTATAAGAAAACACAAACTCTAAATCTAACTAGAACGTAAATATCACATGTTATTTACTTTTGTTAGAACCTTACGTTAAACTAATTGAAACTGATTAACTTAAATCGACTCGTAATAGAAAGCGCACACATCTAGGTACGTACCGCCACTACTTGCACCCTGCTCTCTGGATATGGTCTTGTCGCCGACACGTAGGTACCTAATAGGCCCCACGACCCTTGCATGAGCCAGCCCGCGTTGCTGAGCCAGTAGCAATAAAACAGCCCCTAAATCAGATTCAGCCTGTCCCCTTGCTGCCCTCCCCAGCGACGCCCTAAGCCGAGGCTCGTACCCCACAGGGGGCGCCCTTAGCGAGTGGTCGCTTAGCTTATAAGTTCATTTTGCCCCTGGCTGGAGGCATTAAATTCTAGGCATCCACAGGGATAGACCGGTTAAACAGTAGCCAGCCTCAGAGGCTGAACTGCGAGATGCAACTCTCCTAAAAAAAAAATTACCTCGAAGAATTGTACTGACTGCGATTTTATTGCAGACGTTTTTCAAATTTAAGTGGAATGTGTTCGGAACGAAGCTGAGAGGTTATCTTTTGGGCTTGCTTACGGCATTAGCTTACACGACACCGGTGTATATAACAGTATTCTTGCTTTTCACATATCAGAGGAAGCGAAGTTCGTTTATAAAACGGTTCATTGTGACTTAAAACGTAGATAAGATACGAATATGTAAGATGTATAAAATATGAATATGGGGATGACATGATCATGCACGATCAACACCTCTTTTTTTTAACAAAGATTTAAAAAAATAAAATAAGAAAAACGATGCTACTTGATTTATTAACGGCAATTTACGGTAGTGGCACATCACTATCTAACCCTTTATACCTCTGAGAATCTATATATATAACTTTACACGGCAAAGGGATGAAAGGGAATATTTGTCCTACCATATTTTTCAGCTCATTAAGTAATTAAATAATGTGTTCCTGGTAGGTAATCAATTGTTGTACAAAGGTTATACATATACAGGCTTATCAATTACTCTGTAAATATTCAAAGAAAAAAGAAACTAAAAGAAGACGGATCAAAAATCACCCAAGTCCTACAACCAATGAGGTTATAACATCATTGCAATATAGCAAAGAGAAGTATCTAAAAAAAAGATAAAAGTGGGTATAAAAAGATGGCATACTTCCAGCACAGATCCAGATCCTTAACCCCGAGAGCTTTCAGCTTGAACTCCAGAATCGTTTCGAGTAGGTAATGCAGAACCGGTGCTGTTTTCAAGAACCGGGATTTTCAGGACCTTCAGGCTAAAGAACCGGGATTCTTGGTACTCTTTTTAAAACTAAATGATAGGAGAAAATAAAAACATTTAAGTACACACATCAAAAGTGTCTAGGGATCAAGCATTTTTATGTGGATTTCTTGAGATTGAGATGTGGCTTTGTAATAAATTTATGATTTTATAAATTTATATGGATCCTTTTTGGTGCATTTCATAATTTGAATCAGGAACTGTGAATCAAATTCGAGTAAAAGATGAAAATCAGCTGTCAATATTTTCCCTATAAAAACATACAACGCATTGAAGACATTATTAGTGCTACTGTTTCCCTACTACTGATTAAAACCAACGTTATTATGGAGCGGCGACGTCATTTAAGCAGGGAAGAAATGCTCAGAGCCGTGGGAATGATAGAAGCTGGTTCCCGGCAACGTACTGTGGCTTTAGCTCTGAATACAAGTCAGAGTGTTATCAGTCGACTTTGGACACGTTACCGAAGCACTGGTACCGTGGCTGAGCGCCATGGAGGACGGTATCGCTGCACCACACGGAGACAAGACCGATACATTCAAATCTTAACTCGAAGAGCTCCAACAATAACCGCCATGATGTTAGCCGTGAGGCTTCATCACTCTTCAGGGAACTTAATTAGCGACCAAACAGTCAGAAACCGCTTGCATGAAGTGAACCTTTATTCCCGAAGACCGCTACGGGTACCACCTATAGCAATGCACAATCGTAGGATACGATATCAATGGGCTCTTGAACACAGAAATTGGGCAGAAGAACAATGGCGTTTCGTGTGCTTTTCTGATGAGTCTCGTTTTGGTATGAGACCGGATACAAGACGTATACGACACTGGAGAACCCCTGGACGCCAACAGCGATTAAAATCCTGCCAGGAAGTCCATCCTTATAGTGGTGGAACCATCATGGTATGGGCGGGTATTTGGATCGGCGGAAGAACTGAGTTGATTTGGATCAGAGGCAACCTCAACGCTCAAATTTATGCTGAGACGATTGTATCAGACGTCATCGTTCCTCTACAAGTGCAAATCGGTCCCTTATTTCAGTTAATGCATGATAATGCACGACCGCACACCGCAAGAGTTGTAAGACAGACTCTCGCCGCAGCTAACATCAATGTCCTGCCCTGGCCTGCTCAGTCGCCAGACTTGAATCCGATTGAGCATGCATGGGATATGCTACAGAGAAGAGCTCTGCCGAATATGGAGGGTATCCAGTCGCAAGAAGACCTTTTTTTGTTGTTGCAACGAACATGGGCGGCCATTCCACAGCGTGATTTGGATGAACTCATTTTGAGTATGCCAAACCGATGTTCTTGTGTTGTTAGTGTTCGCGGTAGAAACACGGATTATTAATTGTTTAAGTTACCCAATAAAATTTTAAAGAAAACTGTTATTTCAGTCTTTTTTTCGAACTTTTGTGTTAGTGGTTCAAATGTCAAAAATCCCTTTATTAGGAAAATGGCAAATTTCTTTATTAATGCAAAGGTGACTTGGTTTATCGTTACTGTGACAAACGAAAACACTTTATTTGATGAATCCTTAAAGAAAATTTTAATTAATATCAATCAGGAGAAAAGTTATTGCAAAAATATATGTTGATCCCTAGACACTTTTGATGTGTGTAGGTACATCAAAATAAACGTTTTGTTTCTTATTTTACCTAAAACTATAATAAATCGAAAATCCAAATCGATGTATAAAAATAGCGCAAAAACTACTGTATAAATTCTTTCTGTCGAATCGCACCTTCCAGTACCGCATCGAAGGTGCCCTTTCCGCTCCCCATCCGATCCGCGCAGGAGTCCCTCGGGGCTCTGTGCACTCCCCCCTAGCTTAGTCTGGCTAGCAGGAAATGTGTTGGGGAGAAAACCTACGTGAGTGCAACGTCTGGAAGTAAGAGCCACACTGGGGTGCAAGTTCCGGAGCGAACGACGCTGCACTCCATGGTCGTCTCCTCAACAAAGGAGATGGATACGGTTGCCGAAATACTCGAAAGAGTTAGGAAAGCAGTGGACGCGAAGGAGGGCTGTGTGCGAGTAGAGCGGGTCCGAAAGGCCGAAGACCAAAAGGTCGTCATGGGGTGCGCAACAAAAGAGGAGAGAGAAAAACTAAAAAAGAGACTAGAGTCGGCCGGAGAGAACCTCGTCGTCGAGGCGGTGAAAAATCGGGACCCACTTCTGGTTCTTAGGGACGTGCTGCTCGTACACAGCGACGAAGAAGTACTGAGAGCCCTTAAGAACCAGAACCGGGAGATCTTTGACGGCCTCGGGGACGAGGAACTCAAAATGTCTGTCAAATTTAGGAAAAAGTCGCGAAACCCGCATGTGAATAGCATTGCGCTGAGTGTCACCCCAGCAATCTGGAGAAGGGCACTCGAAGGAGGCAAGCTTCGGATTGACCTCCAGAGAGTGCGCGTCGAAGACCAGACGCCTCTGGTGCAGTGCACCCGCTGCTTAGCATACGGTCACGGCAAGCGTCTCTGCACGGAGGCGGTCGACCTATGCAGCCACTGCAGCGGTCCACACCTTAGAGTGGACTGCCCAGTCAAAGATCTTGGTGAGGCAGCGGTGTGCGTGCACAATGCATTCAGCAACGATTGCCCAGTGCGTAAGAAATGGGACGCATTTGCGAGAGCAATGATAGCATATTGCTAAAGGCATCAATGCGCCCACTTCAAAGCACAAAGAGACCACTTCGACACAACCAGATAGCAGACGCATTGAGCGAACCACTGGGGTTGGCTTGATGGGGGATTGTAATTGGAGTAACTTTTTTGAGAAAGTTGCTCAAATTATGTTTGACCGTAGGCCAACTCTAGTGGAATCGTCAAGTTGTGTCGAATCTGGCGCTGGAAATAAAATCTAACATTAAAGAACACAAAGTGCAGTACTTCTAGGGCAAAAATAGAAGGGTTAGTGACATAGAGCAAAATAGAAAATATAATTAAGAAATATAGACAGTACAAAAGTAGTAAAAAAGTAATTATAGATAAAAAAATATTTAAAATTTATTGTTAATACAGTTGAAAACTAAATTATTAATAGCAAAATAGTCAATTAAAATATACAGCACAAATAAATTATATAAGAAAGAAATAAAGATAGCGCATCTAAATAGAAAATAAAAAATAAAAAATCAGTAATCAGAACATTGAGTGTGGTCTCCTCGGCCTGATTAAAAACTAGTCGCCATATAAGGCACAAAACTGTAAAAAAAGGTCTCTGATCATGTCAGAGGGACACTGGTGGGGCAGGAGTGTGGTTTTAGCCGGTTCGAGTCCGGAACTACCGCGACTGTCTCACAACCTGTGAGGCAGTCGAGGTGTCCGTGGGGATTTCCCACTCCTCCCAAAACAAAAAAAAACCGATGACCCCATCACCCTCCTTCAAGAGAGCTGTAGGGAAACCAGTACACTTCGCAAGTACAAGAACAAATACCGACCGCTATTCCGGCCCCGCCGCCGAGGCCCACCGCGACCCCCCCGTAACATCACTGACCGACCCTTGCTCGACGAGCCAGCCCGCGCCGCTGAGCATGTAGCGTTAAATTCCCCATTATCCATCCGAACCAGCCAAATTCTAGTTGCCCCCCCCTCAATGACGCACTAAGCCTAGGCCCGAACCCCGCAGGGGGTGCCCTTAGTGAACGTTCATTTAATGTGTATCCTTAGTTTGTAAGCCCTGGCTGGGGGCCTTAAGGTGGATGCGCAAGGGTAGCCCGCGAAATTTAAATTTTCTTACGTTTATTGCAATTTGCAGGTCAGTGTCAGGTTGTATGTTGATAAAAATATGAATCGCGCCAGTAACACGTATGGAGTTACAGAATTATAATCATTCAAAACATCAATACAGCTCTCCAAGTTCATATAATCACATTCAATAGCTATTTCATGAAAAAGTCACTCTTTGAGATTATATGAACTTGGAGGGTTGTATTGATGATTTGAATGATTATAATTCTGTAACTCCATACGTGTTACTGGCGCGATTCATATTTTCATCAACATACAACCTGACACTGACCTGCAAATTGCAATAAACGTAAGAAAATTTAAATTTCGCGGGCTACCCTTGCGCATCCACCTTAAAGTAATGTTCGGCCACCACAGGATAGTCCGGTTAAGCAGCTTCAACCTCAGTAGAGTTGTTGCGCTGCGAGTGGTCATAAATAAAAAATTAAAAAAAGACCGCATAGATTCTGTTCAAAGTTTGCTCAAATATTCCTTAAAGGCGTCTTCGAATGTTACCTTCTGGCCACAGCCAATCGCGGCGCGGATTGCGGCGCGGCGAGCGGCGCGGCAAGCGGTGAGCGGCGAAAACAAATGGTAGACAATGTATGAAGTAAGCCACAGCTACCGGCGGCGCGGATTGCGGCGCGACCTGCGGCGCGGTGAGCGCCGCGCGGCACGCGGCGGCGACGGGCTGCGCGGTGTGCGATTGAAACAAATGTACTAGCGAGTATCGAGGAGGCCACAGCTCAGAGCGGCGCGCGCGGCGGCAGCGGTGGACGTATTCAACATCGCACGATCGAAACAAATTTGTTTTTATCGGGCGTTGAGCTTATATAAATAATGGATACTGAACAATTTATTAGTGAAATATTGAGTAGATCAGGGGGCCTAAAATGGAAGCTTTAGCAGAATCATAATATGTATCACGTTAAAAGTTTTAAATTCTTAAAATGGTCTTTATGGTTATGAGCACAAAGTCCATTTTAAGAGTTTTAAATTTTTAACGTGATTCCTATTATGATTCTGATAAAGTGGTCATTTTAGGCCCCCAGTAATATAGATATCAAAACATGTTATAAAACATTGTAGGACGAAATAAAACAACAATTTAAATACCGTGCCACTTTTGATAAGGCCATTTTAATAGTTAGCCGTTCTCTAAATACGTCCACCGCTGACGCCGCCGCGGTCGCAGCTAGTCGAGCTGTGGCTTACCACCGCAAGTCGCGCCGCCCGCCGCGCCGCCCGCCGCACCGCCCGCCGCACCGCGCACCGCGCCGCCAGTAGCTGTGGCCAGGACGTTAGGCCATATTCAGGGTGTAACAGGACCATTCACGAAGCCGTCAACCGAGCATTATATACATTAAACAAAGTAACTTTATGCAAAAATTATTGCCGGGAAACGACTTTTTTTTGGGTGAAAAATCACGTTTTACGGTAGGACTCGATGTAACCCACTCAAAACATTGCGCTGATGGAGGGATTGAATAGTGCGCGGGACGTGGAGGTGTTTACAGTAAAAATCTTACATTAAAAATATGTATTTAAAAAAAAAACTTGTGAAAATGTTGGAACTTTGACCCCCAATATCTCCGTAACTAGAAGGTAGGTATGGTCTAGAACAAAAAAAAATATCGCAATGACGAGGAGAACAAGTGCCTTTCGGCTTCGTTAAGGGTCTTGTTACACCCTTTATTATATTATCACGCTGCTTATGGACTTATTGTTGCTCACCCCCTCCCACTCTGGGTGGAGCGGTAGGGAGTGTCAGACTTGTACTGACTAAAACCCTTTTGCCCTTTGTGTTCCAGGGCCACGGTATCTCTTACGAACAGTCCCGCAACCCTGGCAGGCATCGGTCCTTTCATACCCCTTCCCATTTGCTGACATCTCTTTGAGGTGCGCGTGGAACACGAACGTGCCGTCGACACGGCCTGTCGTCATAAGTCGGACGGACGGCGAGCTAGCCCATAGCTCACCGTCCACAAGCCCGCACCTACGGTGGCCGGCGGCCGACACGTGGCCCCCGACGCCCGGTGCGTCTCCCGCGGCGTCTGGGACGAGAGGTTCTCTCCCTCTCACGTTCCGCCAAATCCTTCGCTAGCATGACTGCTTCGCAGAACGAGGTGACGATGTCCCAAGTCAGTTGAAATATTAAAAAATATTACTATTGGATAGGATTAATAATTGGATTTGTAATTGGCTTTCTGGTGACTATGGTTCCCTTTTTGTTTGTTTTTATAAGCTGTAAGTCCTCCATGTACTAAAATAAATAAATAAATAAATAAATTAGAAAATGATATCAAAGAGTTTTTAGAGAGGTGCGACAAATGTCAGAAACAAAAATATTCGCCGCACAATATCAAACAACCAATGGAGATAACAACAACAGCACATAGTGCTTTTGAAAAAATATATATTGACTTAGTAGGACCACTGGATAGGGATAATTATAGTTATATTCTCACATTGCTGTGTGAACTCACCAAATACATTGAGGCATATCCCTTAATTACAAAAAGAACGGAAGAAGTAGCGAAAGCGCTAGTTCATAATTTCATATTAAGGTATGGAGTACCGAAGATGATGCGACAGATCGCGATACTGAGTTCCTGTCATCAATATTCTAGGAGGTATGTAATCTATTAAATATTAAACAATTAAACTCAACAGCTTATCATCACCAATGTATAGGTGCTTTGGAAAACACGCATAAACCTTTGAATTCATTTCTCCGCATTCAAACAGACAACCATCCAGAGAGAGACATGGAGTACATGGCTCCCATTTTGGTCATTTTGCTACAATACATTCAGCAACTAAATATTCCCCTTACGAGTTAGTTTCCGAAAAAAAATGCTCTATTTGACTAATAGGGTTGTTGATCCACTCTATAACATTGACTAGTATCCATTTGAGTTATTAGATTGCAAAAGTCACAGAAATATGCACGGGACAACCTACTCAAAAGTAAATTAGAACAAAAAGAACGTTATGACAGAAATATAAATCCTGTTATTTACCATCCCGATGACTTAGTTTTAGTTAAAAATAATATATGTGTAACAAACTAGATAGTGTATATTCGGGACCACAGAACAGAAAAAACAGTAGAAGTCGCATGTGGGCGGGGCGCGCGTACCCCGTGCTTTGCGCTGTTCCGCAAAGTGTTTCCCCCACACACACGCCACGCACATCAGTCTAGATAGAAGCGTCACAGTGACAATAACTTCTACAAAACTTAACTTAAATTTAAAAAAAAAGTACTAAAACGCCTTATTGTGCTGTTCTAGGGTGTAAAAACGATAGCAGAACCAAAAATGTATCAAATGTGGTATATCATACCATCGGGAAGTCTTAATTTGCTTTAATTCTATTAAAATTAGAAAAAAACTTTATTACACAACACAGGTACAAATAGACTTTATTAATTATACGATAAGGTCTACTTTCTTTTAAGACAAACATATTATTCTCGAAGATTCCAACTACGCACATGTCACAGTCCGCTACTCAATTAGAGATTGACGTTATCGATAATGAGTTATCGATATACATATTAAACTTCAATGTTCTATGTATCGGCGAAAATTAACCCTATGTGTGCGTTTTTTTTATGATTCTGAATGAGTAATAAGTAGTACATATTTCCATGAATAGTATAATAATAAATAGTAAATAACAAATAGAATAACAAATAGTATAAATTTCGAAATCAATGAGTAGTTTAACATGACAATATTAACATATCAATAAATTCTTAATTATTCTTTCTATAAATCTTATGCATTATTATAAATTATTATTAAACACTTGATTTCAAACATATGTAAGTATTTAATTCATTTTGAAATTTAAAAATATTTATCGACTCTTGTATTTTATTTGAAATAAAACGCAATGTCGATAAAAAGGCAACGACAGTGGTACAACCCTAGAAAAGGATGAGCACACAAAAAGTAATGAGCTCGCTAAGGAAATATCAATCTTATCATAAAATTTTTAAAGGTTTATTGAATGCATTTAGTGTAGTGACATCTAGCGGCGAGTAGCAGAACTTGCTCGTGAAACTATTTCGTATGAGCTAATACGTAAACACAGTAGATAATAAACCACTCTATTAGCACGTGTTTATGGTTTATTTTCAAATAAACGAAAACGAATATATTACTTACTTTCATTTAATAGTAAATTACCAATCACACCACGCTTTTCTTAGTGTTACGAAATACAATAAACCTGTTTATGTGTTAGTTTGGGGTACGCTGGTTCCGATACTAATAAAGCGCTATGCGACTTCTACTGTTTTTTCTGTTCTGTGTTCGGGACCATATAGAGTAATATCTGATGAGTCACCTAATGTTAAAATAATAAAGAATGGTAAAGTAGATATCATTCACAAAAACAGAACAAATATGTATTATTATAATCAGTAATTATCTTTTTCTTGTATAGTTGATTATATTGAACAAATAAAACAAAATTGTAATTTTATTTTATTTTACCTCTCCATGAGACGTGTAGTGTGTATGTAGTGACGTCAATGTATGTTGTACCTATGTGTATGTAATCTATCTTATATTAATCATGTGCATCCTAAAATAAAGGAGAGAATTACTTGGGCAGTCGGCTTAGTAGGCGTTTCGGCCGCTAAGTTTCGTCCGATCCGGTCGAAACAGGAATTTAATTATTATTAATATTTTTGAGTGGTGTTTCGGACTTTACTTTTTTTAGAGCAAATTATGTACAGTCAGCAGGGCTCGGAAACCGAATAATTTTCCAAACCGGTTTCGGTCATTGACCCCAAACCAGAAACGATTGTGGTTAAGGTTTCGGTTACCGGTGTTTTAACCGGTTAGTGGAAGAACCCGTTTTTTTTTTACAAATTCCGGTTCTTTTGAGCGAAATTAACCGGTTAATTTGAGATTCGGCGGTAAGTAAATAAGAGTTTTACCTACTGCGCCATCTCTCTTACATCTACAATAATAAAGCTCTCGGTCTAGTCGCTCTACGCCAACGAATAACGCAGTCACAAGCAGATTGTGTTCGACCGCGCTCGTAGTTTCGTTTTAATTGTCGTGCGTGCAACAAAATACTTGAATGGAATCTGAGTAATACCGGTTTATTTAGGTTAGTGCGAGTATTAAAATTATATTTTCTGCAAAAACCGGTATCCAAAATGATTTAGGTTTAGTCTAAACCGTTTTTGTAATTAACCGGTTAATCGTTATGAGCAATATTAACCGGTATTTCAAAACCGGTTCCAAGCCCTGACAGTCAGAATGATAAACTTTACGTAGGGTTATATTATTTAAGTAAAAGGAAGGGAATTGTTGTAAAAAGATAAAGTTTAATATATAATTACTGTTACTGATTGAGAGATGCTGGTTAAGGTTTAGAGGATTAAATAAGAAATATCTTTTAAAATAAACTGGTGTATTAGCATGACTTTTACAGAGAGCAAAAATGAATTGACAAGAGAAAAAACAAAGACGGCTCCGCGTAAATTAGTTCCGTTATCGGAATATAAGTCGCTAGGCCAACCTCGTCGCGCTGCCATTCGTCGTAGAGCCATTAATAAACTATCAGTGGATAGTGAATACACAACTTCTAGATGTATGGCCCTTATTGTCATGCATGTAAAAATTACGCCGTAACTTTTCTCACGTCTTCTTCCAACTGTAACTTCCATTGGTCCAAAAAGGTCAAGACCGCAATGAGAAAATGGTCTGCAGTGGTGCGCGACTCTACCAGCAGGTAAGTTTCCTTGTCTCGGTGCTACAGGTGTCGCTTTCCTTATACGACAGACAAGGCATTTCGATGCTACATTTCGCACTGAAGGTCGTAGGTGAACGATCCAAAATCTTTGTCTTAGTTCATTTATAACTGTCTCATTATTAGCATGCGCAGCTCGAACATGATAGTGCATTATTATAAGCTTGGAGACATAATTGCGTCCGTCAAGTATGGCAGGCCTCTTGTACTCTAAAGTAACACTTTCTGCAGCGTCAATCCGGCCTTGAACACGTAAAATACCATCATGGTCCATGTAAGGTGTGAGTGACAAAATCTTACTCCTTTTTGGTAAAGGTTTTTGATCATTTAAGCAACTCAGCTCTTCAGGAAAAGATTCCTTTTGCGCTTGCCTCAGTATCAATATCAATATCTCAGCCTTATCTATTTGTATAGCGTTGACTGTTACGTCTCTCCCTTTCCATTTTTCTACAGCAGCCAATAACGTGGCTGCAGCGCGAAGTAAGCGCATCCATGAGGAAAACCTTTTGGCATCAGGAATGGAAAGATGCTCTAACGGAGTAATGACGGTCAAAGTTGCTTTCTTTAGCTCAACATCGTCATCGTGTGCCTTCGTGAATTTATTTGCAGGCCATTGAGCTGTCTCAAGACTCAAGAACTCAGGACCGTGAAACCATGGATGTGCGTAGGTAAGTTCATCTACATTTTCTTTGGTGGCATAGTCCGCTACATTCGCAGACGTCGGAACATATCTCCACTCATCAGGTTTGGTCAGCTCGTCTATCTCACCTAATCGATTAGCGACGAAAGGTTTATAATCTCGTGCATCGCTCATGATCCATACCAGGACCCTAGACGAATCAGTCCAAAAATAGCGTTTGTCGGGCTTTATTGTGTGCTCCTGCTCGATAGTAGCCGCTAATCTGCAGGCCAATAATGCTCCTTGAAGCTCTAGGCGTGGCACTGATACAGGTCTTAGTGGGGCCACTCTACTCTTACTGGCTATGAGGGCTATAGTCGCACTTTCTTTGTGAACTATACGCCAGTAGGCTACAGCGGCATAGGCTTGCGGTGAAGCATCGCAGAACATGTGTAGCTCACGTGCTAAAATAACATTTTGTGTGGCTAATGACTCTTCATTTAAATACCATCGCGGTATGCGTAGTGACTTGACCTTATCAAAACACTCTAGCCATTTGCGCCTCTTTGTGAACTCTTTGTCCTTGACATGTTCGTCCCATGAAATGCCGCTTCTCCATGTATCTTGTAACAGTATTCGAGACTTTATCGTTAATGGAGCAAGGAATCCTTGAACATAGAAAACGGACATGACTACTCGTAACATTTCTCGTTTAGTCGGTCTTTGTAAACATTTGAGGATTTCTTCACTGCGCTTCATGGAAACATCAAAACTAAGCACATCGTCAACTGGAAACCAGTACAATCCTAGCGTTCTCTCGCCCTCGCTTGTTCTCTCGATATTGAACTTAACGGCGCTGGGGCCGAGATCACTCTCTGGTAAGCTTTCGAGTACTTTCTTACTGTTACTGGTCCAGTTTCTGATTTTAAAGCCTCCTATTTTGTGAATATCCCTGACTTCAATAACAAGCTGTACAGCTGCACTCTCAGTCTCAATGCTATCCATTAGATCATCTACATAATGATTTTTCACAATGCTTCTGACAGCACGGGGCATCTCCTTTTCATACAGCATGGCGTTTTTATTTTTCACATATTGTGCCACAAAAGGAGAGCAGCATGCGCCAAAGTTCATAGCGAACTTCGTAGGTGGCCTTGTTGATGTCGACCTTCCAGAAAAACGCAAAGCATCTTGATCCTCTTTTCTAATTTGGACCCTCAAAAACATATCTTTGATGTCGCCAGTGATCGCGACTTCATGCTCTCTGAATCTTAATAGTACACCAAACAGCGATATGAACAAATCTGGGCCTTGAAGTAGGTAATCATTCAAAGAATAACATTGCGATTTTGCAGCGGCGTCAAATAAAGACGCAATTTCTTCTTGTTTGGATTATCAACTCCAAAATGGGGTAAATACCAAAGTCGATCAGATGTCACATCGGGTTCTGAACAGGGGTGAGCATAATTATTTTTAAACAGATGCTGTACCCTCTCTCTGTATCTAGCTTCAAAATCTGTGTTCATGCGCATCTTTTTCTCTACGCCTTGAAGACGACTAAACGCTGTGGGATATGAGTCTTTCATTTTAACGGTCTCTTCCTTCCAGGGCAGTCCCACCTCCCAATGGTCACCTACTTGTTTAGAAGTCTTGTCAAGAATCTCTAAAGCCTTAACGTCCTCTGAACATTGTCGTGGTTTGACACTGACGCCAAGTGCATCGAGAGCATACGAACGCCTTACAAGATCATTGAGCTCATCTAGGCTGCGTCCGTTTTCGCTGTCGTGATGTGATAAAAACAGCGTACAAGCATCAGTTAGCCCATGCGGTCGGCGTCTGTTTATTATTTTGCCGTGTACAGACCAGCCAAGAACGGTTCGAGTGGCGTTAGGATCACCCTCAATTATCTCTAATGAGGCTAAGAGATGGTAATTATCTTGCCCGGTGATCATTGATGGCTTCATGGAATCAGAAAACAGATTTTCTTTGATACCTGACAGGTGCTCATAGCGTTCAGGTTCTGTGTATTGACTCGCAAGATTAATCCCTTTAACAGTGCGTGCGACAACTCTATAGCGATCAGTATTTTCGCTTGATATCTCAAATTCTAGTAGTTCAGCTTTACAAATCAAAACACTGTCGTCGAGAAGAGCATCAGTAACAACGTCACCATTAGGGCCATGGATCCGGACGCGAACATATTTGAGTAACACGTGAGAAGGTGTAGGAGAGTTTGACACAGCTGATATGTTCGCTACACAATCGTCAGGACTTTCAGTAATATTAGCGTTGACAGGCTTTTCTACTGCCTTAGCTGTTGGCCAATGCAAAATCTGGTGGTGCGGCAATCCGCAGTCATCAATGCTACATAATGGAGCTTCACAGGTGTTCTTGTCATGGTCGCTAACAAGACATTTTGGACATAGCCGGTTGCTGCGCACAAATGACCAACGTTCCTTCCGGAGGGCGCGCTTGAACTTAGGGCAATCAATAACTATGTGATCGGAGCGCTTGTGACAAAAACGGCACTTTGAAGCTTCTTTCGTCTGTGCTTGTACAGCGTGAAGCCGCTGAAGGTTGGAGTGAGTAATACGACCATCAAAATTCTTTATAGACGTCTGTAGTAACGACACGCCGATATTTGAAATCTTTTGCACTTCAACTTCCAAAAATTCCGATAACTGTTCAAGTCGAGTCATATTTGAACTTTTTTCTCGATTTTCGTGGGCATAGTCGGCCCATCGGGTAATCAAACTGCATGGTAATGGGGAAGGCAAGTCAAAGCTGATTGTAGATGGCGTGTCCATAGCTTAGTCCCAATCTGACCAATGAGGTCAAGCTATTTTGAACTATAAAATGACATTGACAGATCTTCAACCAATGACGTTGCTTGGTACAAGCGATGCTAGCGCCATTAGTTCCACAGTTGCCATCCCCGTTTCGATAAAATGGCAGTAGTCAGCTCGGGACTCCTTAGATAATCATCTTGTTTTATAGCCTTTTTGGCAACTACGCAGTTTTTAATTTTTATAGAAAAAGAAACTATGTCATTATGGTATGACAGCGACAGTGCCGGAAGTTTTTTCAATTGACTTACAATTTTTGTTATGATAATTTCAGGTCGACCAAATCGTAATTCCAAAGTTTTCATGATATTTTCAGCCGACACATCACCCATCAGGAGCGCAGAAACGCATTCTCTAGCTTCGCCTGTTAGACATTTTCGTAGGCGACAAACGTTTTCTGCATTCGAAAATTGGCAAATCTTGGTCGACTCATCATAGGAATTCCTGAAGTTAAGCCGCTCCATCGGGTCTCCCTTGAAGAAAGGCAGCTCCTTAGGTGTCGCAATGAGACTCATTAGTTTGTCTGCGGCGGTCATCTACTTACAGCTATGGGTACCTAGAGCAAGATCGTGTATCGCGTCATCTAGCTTGAGTATTGCGTTATCTTGAGCAACCGGTGATGACGAGCGTCGGTCATGTAGGGCAGGGCTTGAACACATATTTTGAGCAGCGGGGGCCGGGCAATGGTCATCTTGTGCCGCGATAGGGGTTAGGTAGCGTTCACCTTGTGCAGTAGGGTCTGAGTAGCGCGCATTTTGTGTCGCGGTCGTACGACGAAGGGTTACATTCTGTTGCACCACCCAATCTTCCATTCTTACTGCTGCGGATACCGATGAAACACTGGAACCCGCTCGGGAACGTCGTTCTTGTTGTTCTTCCAATTCTGCTAGGCTTACACTCAGTTTTTTATTCACGAGGTCTATTTGGGCTTGCATTTTTACCTCCTGCAGCTGAGCTTGCATTTTCGCCTCCTGCATTTGCATTTTCGCTTCCTCTGCGGCGATCAGCAATCGTGATTTCTCCTCGGCCGCTTCAAATTCGAGTTGTTTTTTGCGCGCCTCTATTGAGATAACGGACATTTTAGAGCTGGTCGGTTTCGAAGACTTGCTCGGTGGAAAGTTTTGCTGATCTTTCTTTTGTGAGCCTGAAGGTGACGACATTTTGTGAGCTTTTGCGTGTTATCATTTTGCGAAAAAAAAAAAAATCCTCAGTCCTCTAGTCCTCAGTTTATGCTCGAAGGACCAATGTTACTGATTGAGAGATGCTGGTTAAGGTTTAGAAGATTAAATAAGAAATATCTTTTAAAATAAACTGGTGTATTAGCATGACTTTTACAGAGAGCAAAAATGAATTGACAAGAGAAAAAACAAAGACAATCCATATACTTTTTATGTATTCAACAATTACAACAATCAACAGTACACATGATAAATCAATAATCAGTCTTATATAATGACAGTCAATAATCAGTCTAATGAAATAACACTTAATTGTAAAAATGTTGTTAGGTCAGTGGACTGTATACGACAACTTTGTCGTGAAGTTGATTTGATAGCGCTGCAGTAGACATGGCTGTTGCCACACGACTTGTCTTTTCTGGGTACCATAGATGACAACTTTGCCTACGCGGGCACGTCGGCAGTGGATACTTCGGTCGGTGTGCTGCGGGGGCGACCACACGGAGGAGTTGCCCTCCTCTGGCGTAAAACTGCGTTCCCTGCTGTGACAGTGATCAGCTGCGGTAGTGTGCGTCTTGCAGCTGTTAAAATAACGCTCAGTGATCGGTCATTCCTGGTGTTCTCAGTGTACATGCCTACTGATTGTAGTGAGAATTTCTTAGAATTCACAGAGTGCTTAAGCGAGATTAACGCGGTGATTGAAAATAATAGTGTCGAGTCAGTTTTTATTCTGGGTGACTAACGCACACCCGGGTGAACTGTTTGCTACACAGAAAAAAATGTTCTTTTGAACCAAGAACCAACTATGTTTCACCTAATATTTCTTGATCTCAAATATATATATCTTGTACTAAGATAATCCAACTAACGCTTCAAAAATGAAAAATTCTTAAATTTTAAGATCGAAAATCTTTGTTCAAAAGAAATATTATTTAAGTCAAAACTTATATCTCAAATCAAAACCAATTTATTTCTAGCATTAAGAATGTTTATTTCTCAGCTGCGCGGATTTGACTCAAAAATTATTTTTTGTACCAATAAGGACTCGATCTTGGCTCAAGAATCCGTTCAGATCTCAAATGAATAATTTAAAAATCTTCAAGCAAGTAATATATTTCTTGGTAGAAGATATTACTAGTTTCACACAAGAATCAGTTAAATTTCACAGTTAAGTATGAAGACATTCTTAGAGCAACTAACATATTTCTCGGTAGGAGATATTACTAGTTTCATCCAAGATTCATTTAAATTCACAGTCAAGTATTAAGACATTCTTGAAGCAAGTAACATATTTCTCGGTAGGACATATTATTTATTTCACCCAAGAATTAGTTCAATTTTCAGACAAATATTAGACATTCTTAAAGCAAGTAACATAGTTCTCGGTAGGAGATATTACTAGTTTTACCCAAGATTCAGTTACATTCACAGTCAAGTATTGAGACATTCTTAAAGCAAGTAATGTATTTCTCGGTAGGAGATATTATTTATTTTACCCAAGAATTAGTTAAATTTTCAGACAAGTATTATGACATTCTCAGAGCAAGTAACATAATTTTCGGTAGGAGAAATAACTAGTTTTACCCAAGATTCAGTTACATTCACAGTCAAATATTAAGACATTCTTAAAGCAAGTAATATATTTCTTGGTAGGAGATATTATTTATTTTACCCAAGAATTAGTTAAATTTTCAGACAAGTGTTATGACATTCTTAGAGCAAGTAACATATTTATCGGTAGGAGAAATTACTAGTTTCACCCAAGATTCAGTTAAATTCACAATCAAGTATTAAGACATTCTTAAAGCAAGTAATATATTTCTCGGGTAGGAGATATTGTTTATTTTACCCAAGAATTAGTTAAATTTTCAGACAACTATTATGACATTCTTAAAGCAAGTAACATATTTCTCGGTAGGAGATATTACTAGTTTCACCCAAGATTCATTTAAATTCACAGTCAAGTATTAAGACATTCTTGAAGCAAGTAACATATTTCTCGGTAGGACATATTATTTATTTCACCCAAGAATTAGTTCAATTTTCAGACAAATATTATGACATTCTTAAAGCAAGTAACATAATTCTCGGTAGGAGAAATAACTAGTTTTACCCAAGATTCAGTTACATTCACAGTCAAATATTAAGACATTCTTAAAGCAAGTAATATATTTCTCGGTAGGAGATATTGTTTATTTTATCCAAGAATTAGTTAAATTTTCAGACAAGTATTATGACATTCTTAAAGCAAGTAACATATTTCTCGGTAGGAGAAATAACTAGTTTTACCCAAGATTCAGTTACATTCACAGTCAAGTATTGAGACATTCTTAAAGCAAGTAATATATTTCTCGGTAGGAGATATTATTTATTTTACCCAAGAATTAGTTAAATTTTCAGACAAGTATTATGACATTCTTAGAGCAAGTAACATATTTCTCGGTAGGAGAAATTACTAGTTTCACCCAAGATTCAGTTAAATTCACAATCAAGTATTAAGACATTCTTTAAGCAAATAATATATTTCTCGGTAGGAGATATTATTTATTTTATTCAAGAATTTGTTAAATTTTCAGACAAGTATTATGACATTCTTAGAGCAAGTAACATATTTCTCGGTAGGAGAAATTACTAGTTTCACCCAAGATTCAGTTAAATTCACAATCAAGTATTAAGACATTCTTATAGCAAGTAACATATTTCTCGGTAGGAGAAATTACTAGTTTCACCCAAGATTCAGTTAAACAGAAACTTATTATTTTTTCTTTTAGTATGTAGACATTTTTGGTACCTATTTCTGAGTAAAAATACCACCTACATTTGATTTCAATAAGAAACGAGTCGGCTGGTGACAATCATCACCATAGAGTCTAAATTTCAAACCGCGGCCAAGCTGGGCATCCTCGATACTTCACACCTGGACAGCTTTTGACCTTATACTTACAAAGCACAAGTCCAATCCTGTTTGGAGTACGCTCAGGAGATGACTCAGCTAAATACCAAATTGCCGCACTGTACTCGGTGGAACGTAGGGCTAGCAGGCTTATTGGTGAGGAATACCTTGCTAAAGCAAGCCCGGCTTGGCTGGCACCGTGCAGTAGGTATAGTAATTCCCACTGGACATTCCGAATTACCTAAACATTATAAAGCCAGTTCAAGCCGTCGCGCGTCGGTTCGCTTTTTACTACGCCCTATCAGGGTAATTATGTGTAACTTTATCAATCATAAGACAATTTTATTGTACCTCAACATAATTAAGGCAATAAATAACTATGACTATGAAGGAAACATTTGGCAAGTAAGTATAGTAATACCTACCTACTAGTTACCTACAAGTATCTACCTACTTACTACATACATAGTACCTATCTTTTACTCCCTATTAGACATGTTGGCCTGGCACCGACTTCAAATAGATGAGTGGGTAGCGCATATATAAGATGCTCTGTGGGGTAGCGCTTATAATAAAATTTATATTAATTTATTTTTCGTTTTTGAGTGCAAAGCAAGTTTTATGATCTACAGTCACGTCATGATGAAGTTTAAAACGCGCTATCACAAATTTAAAAAAAAAACATGTCTGTCCTATTTACTGTTGAGGAGTTCCCTCGCCAGAAGCCAACCCTGGTGCAACAGCCATGTCATGATGGAATTAAGAACAGGCTATTATGGTTAAATCCGTTTACAAAACGCGTCTGTACTATTCACCGTTGAGGACTTCCCTCGCCGGAAGTAAACCTTGGGAGCAGCAGCCAAGTCATGATAGAGTTTAGAACAGGCTACCTATATTATAGTTAAATCCATTTACAAAATTTCGTGTCTTTGCTGTTTGCCGTTGAGTAGTTCTACCTCCTGACTCCATCATGAGATCAGCTCAATAGTACCTACCAGATTATTGCATTGTTACTAAACTTACATCTGTATGCAAAATTTCAGCTCAATAAGTTTTAAGACGTTATCACGTCAAAAAAAATATATACAGATGAACCTCCTCCTTTTTTGGAAGTCGGTTAAAATCACTAATAGTTATGTAGGTATAGATATTTGTTCAATGATGTTTATACCTACTGATGCAGCAAACTTTATGATTCTTGATTTAAGACCATCGAAAGTAAAAGCAATATTGTACCTAAGCCGTTATTTCTTAGGTATAAATTCTTTGATGCACATAAATTCATGAATCTTGAGCCAAGATTGTATTCTCTTTGCATTGTTGCACCAAGATAGTATTTCTTGCAGCAAAATTTACAAAATCTTGTTTCAAGAGATTGATTTTTTTACTATGAGCAGTGTTGCCGTATTAAGTTGTTTACCCGATCATCTGAGACTTGCATCTCATCATCTCATAATCATCATCTGCAATCTCATCTTAACACATTCTACCACGCGTTTTTGAAATATAAAAGGCATAAATCATAGGCGCCGCGCCGCGCCGCCAGGATTACTTTCAGGGAGGTGCATCTAAACATTGAGGAAAAATTCCGTTCAACTCGGAAATTTATTATTTGTGAATTATTATTCTACGAATTCTCTGAGGGCATCATTTCAACATTTGCCGCCCTAAAATCTGCAGCCCTAGGCTTCCGATCTGCCTATTGGTAAATCCGCCAATTTTATAATTATACATGTATTATACTGAAGGATACTGAACTTATTGGCAAGGTGATGAACAAATTTGGACAGCAATCCCATCCAGAAGAAATTAAAAAAAAAAAACTTTGTATTTTCTTTCGACAGGGGGGTGCAAGTGCTGCCGGCGCCCATGGCATAAATAAACAAACATTTAAAAAGAATAATTATTTAAACCGTGAGAAAAATAAAAACATTGACCTACCTACCCTACTCCGAAATTAATTCAATCCAACTTCATGTCCTGCCGTTCTACTCACTCATATGGTGTATAACCCAAGAGGGAATAAGACAGCACGATACGATGTTAGTTTTCGGATTTCAGAGTAAAGGCCCAGGCCTCACTATTAACCTAATAGTGAGGTGAGTAGGGGTACCTACTACCACTACTGTACCCCTCTACTTACCTATACTTACATATTTTGCGACAAAAGAAGTTCCACTTCAAAACTAGTTTTTCATATGAATCTACACCATACAATTTCTATATAAGTGATGTATTTATTGGGTAAAATAAAAATCAAGTACTGGCAACATTTTATAAACTTGCTGCCAACCGCCACTCATTCGTTCGTTGCGTCGCGTCGGGTCGGCAAATCATATTTTTCTGTCGTGAATTGCAAATTTAGTGAGTGGATATTACTAAAATAGCTGAATAAGATAATGGACGAGGACGGAACTACAGAAAACATCCTGGTATCCTGGGATGTGCCATCAGAAGTCGTGGAGAACTTCAAAAGTAAGTTGTGCATTTTTATGATGATCTATGGCGGCGGCGGTTCCGTGTGGGTAGTCGGGTAGGCGATGTAGGTAAGATCTTGATCGTGATACAAAATTTCAATCCGCTCGAAAGTCGAAACCGCCACCGCGTACACACGGCTACACATCAAGCCATACATTTCCAGTTTACGCTGATCTCGCATTGTATAGGATTTCCGTAAAATGCGAGGTCAGCTTATACTGGAAACATATAGCTTGATGTGTGGCCGTGTGTACCACCGACCGCCTCGGTGGCGGGCGGCGTAACACCGTGTGTCGTTGCCTGTGTAGGTATAAGTGCAGTTTCATGTTTTTCCAGCATGCCGTTTTAAAATAAATGAGAACCAAACTATGTTTGTATGAAGCGTCGCCCGTGCTAGCGACTCTTTAATTTATATTAATACGCTATTAGATCACGTTTTGTTAAAATAATGTGTGTAAATCGTGAAAGCTTAAATCAATAAGTATAACGAAAGCGTAATTTAATGTAACAGTATACTTATTAGATAAGTATATATATTAGGTAAGTATACTGCTCCATTGTCATCTTAATTATTGACCATGCTACTTTAAAATGAAAACAAAACTAATTTCATGGAGACTGTTTTGGCTCGCACTTACTGGCAATGATAAAATTTTAAAAAATATTTTATGTTTACAGCTCATATTCATCATTTACCTAAATTAAATTTAAAACTAAGTTTTTTTTACAGAAAATGATATATGCAAAGAACAATTCAAATATTTGGTTTCAAATGATATTTATTTGAAAGAACTTTGCCCGCATATTGGGCACCGAATTAAACTTAAAAGTAAACTACTGGATTACTTAAACTCAGTTGCTGATACTGAAACCACATCTTCATTAAATGAAGATTTAATGATTATTAAAGCTAACTGTCAAGATGCAATGCAATTTGATCAAGATCAATCGATAGTTCTGACGAATATCACTTTAGACTTGGATTCCTACTTAAATATACCAAGTAGGCATTCACTGCCAGAATTTGATTTGAAGACTATCCTCCAATCATCTCCACAGGGAAATAGTGTTTTAAATTATTATCAAAAATACAAACAATTGAATTCACAAAAAAGAAACATTGTTGTTGATGTTTTGATGAAACATCACTACACATTCATTGTTAACAAGTAATTATTGAACTACTTATGTTTTCCCATTGTAGAACTATTGTAGTGTTTGTTTTTCTACTAAGTATACATATTAGATTAAGTAGTAGTGTATGTAGGTTAAGTAGCTATAGTAGAATAGTCTGGACACACTCACAGTAATCACCATGCAGTAGTTAGTACACAATGTAGATTAGTGAATTTCATATAAGCTTATTTAAGGTAAATGTGTGAAGTGTGGTAAATCCTAAGATTTACCAACGCCAGGTGGTAAATGTCCTTTTTGCAGATTTACCTTAACAGATATAGGTACTGCTCAACTACCTAGCTAATAAAATAATTATAATTAGTAATTTTAGACTGTTAGTTTAGGTTCGGTATTGCATGTCAAACCATGTGGATTGTATACCGCCTAGTGCGGTTCCAGTGAGAGAAATGTAGGTATGTGAAAAGAGAGAGATTGTGTCACAAGGGAGCAAATTTATGTATTTACGTTGATCCTGATTCTAAATAACTTAATTCTATATTAGGCAATGAACACTGCTGTCTGGTTTACATAATGTCAATGGAAGTAATCTGTATTTTTTTCCCTCAGCAACATCAAACCAGAGGAATTCAATTTGCTAGCTGCAAAAATTGTTTCACTTTTCCCGACAGAAAGTATATACACATACTATATGAAAGCTGTGCCAACATCCAAATCTGCCTCAGGAAGATATGTGCCCTCTAAAGGCAAATTAGTGGACAAGGTCCGAAATCTGCTCTACATATCAGGAGCAAAGCGTAGGAGCACTAAATCCACTTACTCTATTAGGGATTCAGATGCAGAATCTGTGGAAAGTAATCAAGGTAAAATACGTTTATCATTGGGCTAAGTTGATTTGTATTGTTTGGGGCTACTTGCACAAAAAAGATACTCCATGTTTAAATGTCAGGTTTATAGGAAACATGAAAAGACAATCCTGAATGGATTGTCTTAAAGATGTAGTGAATAATCATTTGGCATCGTATTTTGTAGGATTATTCTCGGTATAAATATTCTTCTTTTAATTGGTGTTTTCTGCATTTTATGTTCTTGAAGAGATTTTCTTCTTTTTGAGATTGGTAGAACATACTTCAAAATTCTACTAAACTTTCACAAAGTATGGAAAAGTTACGATACATTTTCTCTTTTTCTTGGACTTATTTCAGAGGCGGTCTCAAATGATGACGCTATTTGGCTGAAACATAATAATGAGCCATGGGATCAAGTTTGTGAAAGGTGGAATAACACCTTTGAATTAAGGCACAAACAAAAATTTGAAACTGTACACGAATTTCTCGAAACATGGCCCATTTTAAAAAACGGCAAGGCAGATACTCTGGTAAAACATTTCTCAAAATAATTACATTTCAAAAATTGAAATAGACGGCCTGATTCCTTAGAATCAGGCATTCTATTTGAATTACTGAATGTGTGAGACTTTTTCAAATGGTTTTAGTTTCAACATTTACCCTACTGTCCCATTTGGAATGCTCACTCTGTTTCATATTTCCTTATTGTTATAGATACTTTTGGATTTTGAGAAACAATATAAAGAGAAGTCACTTAACTTTTATAAAAACTGGGAACATTTTTTCTCGAAACTTTTGAAGCTTAGAGAAAGTATGGTGACTAATGAAGATGCAAAAGCAATCATTGAAGGTCTAGGAAATATCATTGACGACGGTAAGTACCTACATATTTATCCAGTCTGTGTTGGCCTAGTGGGTAGTTACCCTGCCTACGACGCTAGCACCAGGTTCTATCCTGGTTAGGGCAAATATTTTTGTGATAAACAGTAATATTGGTACCAGAATTTTAGATCTTTTCTATCTATTTACAAGTATTTATAGAAGCCATGTTGGTATATCGTCCTAGTACCCATCTGTGCCATGTCATGCGATAATACAAGTCTATCTTGAGTTAAATTTTGGAGTAGGGTAAATCGAGTTTAAGAATAAATTATTCACCGATACACATAACATTGGTATCCCACCAAAACATACAAGTAATAAATAGGCTAAATTCTTATTTGCCACCAAAAGTAGTGAAAAAGAACTTCAGGTCGCAGAAGGTCTATTTAATATACTATGTGATATCAATGGTTGAGTAGTCGAGACTAACATACTTAATACACTTCATGATATGATCAATAACAATGCATTTTAAATTGGCTGTCTTATCAAAATCTGTATTAATTTCTTAAAATGTTTTATTTCAGACAAGAGAATACCTGCCCAGATTTACTTGTTAGGTTTTTTAATACCACCCAAAGGCCGAAAATCACGAAAAGTCAAGTTCTCAACATCTGAATCAGTCCGGGGCTTATTGGTTCAAATAGATGTAAGTATTGCATGTACCCAATTAAAATTGAATGGATGGATGTAGGGTGGTTCCGCCGGTTTTCATCCAGTTAGTGGAGTTGCCATCTTTGTGGTGCGAAAATAATATGTTGAAGTGCCCCAATTTATGTTAGTTCTAGCTTTTGCAACTTCATTTTTCGTGGAAGTCGTTTAAAACTAAACGTAAAAACTATGTCCTTCCCTGGGATTCAAACTATCTCCTTCCCTGGGATTCAAACTGACTCCATACCAAATTTCATCTAAATCGGTTCAGCGGTTTAAGTGGGAAGAGGTAACAGACAGACAGACGACCAATTTAGATGAAATTTGGTATAGAGATAGTTTGAGTCCCGGGGAAGGACATAGGATAGTTTTACTCCCGGAAATCTTCGCCTAAGGGGGTGAAATGGGTGGTGAAAGTTTGTATAAAGCTACGATATAAACGAGTTCCACGTGGACGGAGTCACAGGCAGTAGCTAGTATCCGATAAATTCAACATATTGCTTAGTGCAAAGGTTACGAAATAGTACTTAAAATCTGCTTTCTCAAAATGATTAAATTCTTTTTGGTTTTTCATACAAATAACTTTGGATGCTCTGATACACGCTGTGGTTTTGTAAATGTGGTGAATTTAACAGACAGGTTGTCATCATAGCAGTAGATAGTGCGATTCTATGCTCAGTAATAAACACCAATAATTTTTAGTTAGTGTTTTTTTTTTTAATTTCACTAAATTCATGCACGCATTACTTCTGCCATGCATTTACCTATAAGCGAACAGCTGAGGCCGGGTCAATGACCTAGCAGCAGAGGTTTACAAATGAAAAAGCGATTATTTTCATACCTAGGTACCTACTTAATTTGATGTCAGGTCAATGTTCGATTATCATTGAATTAAATCTTATAAATATTTTAGAGATATTTTTTTACATACCTAACATAAAAAAATGGTTATTTTTTTTTGCTATATTTGTTCAGTTTTAATAATCTAGTACCTAACCTCAAAAAATTCACCACGTTTTACGTATTACAAGAGAAGAGAAAGGAACAGAGCCATCGCATCTTCGAACTTCGATTTTCATAGTAGAGCCTCTGCTGAGCTGGGGAATATACCCGGGAATTATGGCATGACTTTAAAATTGTGTTTTTAATGCAGGACGCCGGAGATATCGACAACGTAATCCAAACCCAGAAAACTAAGGCGGTAGCGCGGAAAGACACCGTGCAACCATACGTGCTCATACAAGGACCGCTGCAAAATTTCTCCCAGATATACATAGTAATTGATGATGTCAAATACCACATGCAGTCAGCTGCAAAGGCGTTCGACTTATTGTTCAAGATATACCACGTCTTTCACGCCAAGTATCCCCAAGTGGCTGAGCACCTCCTCATAATCATTCAAAAAAAAGTGTACCAAGTCCATACAGCGTATGATACAGTACCACCATATATAGTCGATGTTTTAAACTTAGATGTGTAAAATTTGGTTTTTAATAGTAAGGTTGAGTTTTATAAAAGTTTATAAAATGTATAAAGATGTACTGAGTTACCGAAATTTGAGCTGACATTTGGTCTTATGGACGTGTATAAAGCCCTGCCTAAATGTAATTTCTGGAATTGCATATGCACCGCCTAAAATGTATCTGCTTTGGTTGACTATTAGAGAATACTTTGTGGCGTCAATTTTGTACGAAAAAAGTGAAATAAATCCATAAAATGCTGTGTACCGAATGCAAAGCGGATGTTGGTAATTTAAAAAAATGATGAAATGATTATGTTTTACATTTAGAACTAATTCATAAAATAAAATCTTTCATTGTCTTATTGAAAATTGGCAGAGAATGTATGGTACAAACTATCCTCTAAAAGATCTAGAAAAGAAATAAGAAACTCACAAATGTATATCCGCTTGACAGTCCGCCAGTGTAATTTACCTAAGTGATAAGTTCAGAATGAAACCCGTTCTAAATACAATCTTAATACATTGTATTCTTTATTCAAATAGAAAATTTTAGAATTGTATCTAAGTTTCTATACATATAAATTATTTGGATACTATAATTTAGTATCCTGCTAATAGTAGCTATTTTAAGTTTAGCATTATTTTAAGTAATTTTCAGAATAAATGATAAACTTACATTTCACTTTCATTTCATTATTTAGTACAAATATTTTCCTAATAGGTTTAAATGGGTTTCGAAAATAATTTGGCTTGTATAGATTAGGTTTGTTTAGGTATTTGTTTTTGATTTATATATTCAAGCGTTTTATTCTTTTTGTAAAATTGAACTTAAGTATTCCATTCAAATCACATACGTTTTTCTGTTAAGCATGTTTAATTCTTCTTGTAAAGGGTTACATTCTTGTTGTAAAATGGAACATATTCCATTCAATTTACCTAAAGCTCTTATTTTATATGAGTTAAATATCATAGCTATTATGAACAAGATATCTTACTTTCATTTGAAGAAATCTTGTTCTAAATAGCTAAGCTATCATATTTAACTCGTATATGATAAGAGCTATAAGTAAATTGAATGGAATACGTTCCATTTTACAACAAGAATGTAACTGTTTACGAGAAGAATTAAACACGCTTAAAAGAAAAATGTATGTGATTTGAATGGAATACGTTCCATTTTAAAACAAGAATAAAATGCTCTTGAGTGAATTATCTCAGCTATTTAAAACAAGATACTTTCGTTCTTGGGGCAAGTCATTTAGCTTTTACAACAAGAACAACACGCTCTTGAGTGAATTATCTCAGATAGTTAGAACAAGATATTTTCGTTCTGGGGTCAAGTCATTTAGCTTTTAAAAAAAGAGTTTTACTTTTTTGGGCGGAATATGGCCTCTTTTACAACAAGACTAAAACGCTCTTGAGTGAATTATCTCAGCTATTTAGAACAAGATATTTTCGTTCTGGGGTCAAGTCATTTAACTTTTTAAAAAAGAGCATTACTTCTTTGAGCGGAATATGGTCCCTTTTACAACAAGAATAAAACGCTCTTGAGTCAATTATCTCAGCTATTTAGAACAAGATATTTCCGCTCTTGGGTCAAGTCATTTAGCTTTTAAAAAAAGAGCTTTACTTCTTTGAGCGTAATATGATCCCTTTTACAACAAGAGTAAAACGCTCTTGAGTCAATTATCTCTGCTATTTAGAACAAGATATTTTCGTTCTTGGGTCAAGTCATTTAGCTTTTAAAAAAAGAGCTTTACTTCTTTGAGCGGAATATGGTCCCTTTTACAACAAGAATAAAACGCTCTTGAGTCAATTATCTCAGCTATTTAGAACAAGATATTTTCGCTCTTGGGTCAAGTCATTTAGCTTTTAAAAAAAGAGCTTTACTTCTTTGAGCGGAATATGGTCCCTTTTACAACAAGAGTAAAACGCTCTTGAGTGAATTATCTCGGCTATTTAGAACAAGATATTTTCGTTCTTGGGTCAAGTCATTTAGCTTTTAAAAAAAGAGCTTTACTTCTTTGAGCGGAATATGGTCCCTTTTACAACAAGAATAAAACGCTCTTGAGTGAATTATCTCCGCTATTTAGAACAAGATATTTTCGTTCTTGGGTCAAGTCATTTAGCTTTTAAAAAAAGAGCTTTACATCATTTGAAACGTATTCACTGAAAAAAATATTACTTGAAACAAGTACCGAATATTATTTGAGTCAAGATCTTTTGGGTTTTCGATATAAGGAAAGTCGAAAACGTCTTCGATTGAGATACAATATGTTTCGAAACAACAGTTTTTAGATTTTGTGACAAGAGACAATTAAGTTTTAATCTAAATAAGTAGTTTTTGGACTAAGAACTATAATATGAAACATAAAATATCTCAATCGAAGACATTTTCGACTTTCCTTATATCGAAAACCCAAAAGATCTTAACTCAAATAATATCACTTGTTTCAAGTAATTTTTTTTTCTGTGTAACGAGCTACTTTCGTTCTGTGCGGAACAGTCATGGTCGTGCGTTGATATGAACACACTTCCGTCGGACTCCTATACATATGTCAGCGACGCACACGGGTGTCGGCGCTGGCTCGATCACTGCCTTGTGACAGGTGCCGCGCTGCCGACTATTCTCAATGTATCGGTATTGTATGACTCATACTGGTCGGACCATTTGCCTGTTGTGTTAGAATGTAAGTTTAATAACATCATAATGCACACTATGGTGACGAAGTCGTATGCACATGTAAACAAAGTTATTTGGGGTGAACGTGATGCTGAACAAATATCGACATATCACGAGTGTTGTCATTCAGAATCAAAGCAAATTGATTTTCCAAGCGAATTTAGTCAGTGTGCAGACAGGTTGTGTAATAATTCCTGCCACTTAAGTTTGTTGGATGAAATGTATAATAACATTAAACGTATACTTGTCAACGCTGCTGAATACAGTTATTATCATAAAAATGTAACGAAGCGTTGGCAAGTAACTGGCTGGAATAAGTATGTTCGCGACGGTCACGAGATGGCGCGACTTTACTACAAGCTTTGGTTGATGTTTGGGAAGCCTAGTTCTGGTCCGGTTTTTAATGATATGATCGAATCTAGGAAAAAATTCAAAAGTAAATTAAAATGGTGTCAAGCAAATCAAAACCAAATAGAAATGGATTTAATTGCTAAACACCACTCAAACAAAGATTTCGGTAAATTCTGGAAATCAACAAACAAATTAAATCATAAGCCGAGCGTTCCCGTGAGCGTCGAAGGTGTACATGAACTTGGTAGTATTGCGGATCTGTTTCGGCAGCATTTTAGAGTACAATCACCCCTCACCACACAACGAACACAATAAAAACAAAATCAAAATCATAAATACAGCCTTCCAAGTTTATATAATCTCAAAAAGTGACTTTTTCATGAAATAGCTATTGAATGTGATTATATGAACTTGGAGGGTTGTATTGATGATTTGAATGATTATAATTCTGTAACTCCGTACGTGTTACTGGCGCGATTCATATTTTCATCAACATACAACCTGACACTGACCTGCAAATTGCAATAAACGTAAGAAAATTTAAATTTCGCGGGCTACCCTTGCGCATCCACGTTAAACACTATGCACAACAGAATTTTGACACATGACACATCAGCTGAATCGGCGGGCATTGTCATGAAACTCAAGAATTTTCGTGAACTTTCAGCATTCGGTTTTATAATGAAAAATATGTCGCGGCAGCTGTTTCATACGTTAAGTTTGTGGTTAATATCTCCAAAAACGTGTTCATGTCGGTAAAACGGCGTCAGTCTATTGTCAAATATGTGTAAATTACATACCACTACACCCTTCCAAAATAGGTAACTTAGATGCGCTGGAAATAATGTACATGGATAAGTTTTTCGTTTGCTAAAAAAACTCGAAAGGGAAAAATAAAGACCGTAACATTCTATCTGCGTTCTTATTTTTACATTATTCATACAACATTTCATAAAAAACACGATCAAAGTCTCGACAAATATTACTAAAAACTTAGTGCTGACCGTAAACCCAAGATTCATCATTCGATTATAAAATTGCAGTCAGCCTAATCTATTACTCGCAATGAAATCAAATTTGGAAAAATAAAGTCGAAACGGAATAAAAACTCCTTAGTATAATTTCAAATAATTATTTCATTTTAAAATTAACATTTATGCTATCTTTTAGAATAATCTTATTTAGTAATTATTCGATGCTTTTGGCTGATTTCAAGAGAAGGAGAATAAATCTCCTCTCCTCCTCCTCTAATCTATACTAATATTTTTAGAGGTAAAGTTTGTGAGGTTGTAGGGGTTTAAACTCTGGATCTAATGAACCGATTTTGAAAATTCTTTCACTAATAGGAAGCTACATTATCCCCGAGTGCCTTAGGCTATATTTACAACGTGCCCGAGTGATAATTTTCGACCAAAACGCTAGCGAAACCGCGGGCAACAGCTAGTAAATGATAAGAAACACAGAAATGTGAAATCTCAAAAAAAAACTTGCTTCAAGTAAACATTCTGACGACATTAATTTATCTTTCTTTTAAAAACTTATAGATAGTCTCCTAACTTTCCGTTGAACTAGCAGCGCGAGATTTGGCAAGAAATAAAGTCTCACAGTTCAAGCAAATAAAGAATCTGGAAATAGATTGATTTTTAATTGTACGTACGCACGGTCGCATTATTTTTTTGTTTAAAAATTCAAATTAGGAATGTACTCGCATTTCACATTTTAAAAGTATTTATTAATTTAATATTATCATTTATTGCGAATTTTGTTTTGTAATATCTGAAGGTTGGATTAGAATTAGCAGGCATGGTAAAAAAAAATGATCAGCCAATGATAAATTACATTTATTTCCACAAAATTGTGTATCAGTTGGTAGCGTGTTGTCGGTTGGGTTATTATGTTAGGTTAAGACAAACTTTTTATTTTATTTTGCCTCTTCTTTCCCACTGCTGAGCAAAGGCCTCCTCCATTCCTTTCCAACTCTGTCGGTGATTTGCCTACTCTGGCCAATCAGCCAAGAACGAGTCCAAATGGTCACGCCAGTGTTTCTTCTGCCTCGGCACGACGACCGACAAACTTATTGTCTTTTATTTCGCAATCGGCAATTCATAAGCCGTATCCTAAAGAAACGTAGTTTACTCTTTGAAAGCGGTTCACTGACCACTCTAAAAACTTTTTTTACAACTGCAAAGTTCAGGTTACCCATGGGGAAGCTTTTGCTCCACAGTGAGAAAGGACAGGCTCATAAAAGAAGTATTTGTAAATGGTGAATACCACAATAACCAATCCAACCTAACACAATAACTTAACCATACTAAACCCAATTTTGTACACTGAATAAAATTAATCTTGGGATCCAAACCAATTTTTACTAAGACTCCAAGACCGTGGGTATTCTATATCCAACCACAGACAATATAATACTTCGTCCAACAGACCAAACAATAGAAAAATTTTTTTAGTAAGTAATTTAAAAAAAAAGTCTTATTTAAAAAAAAAATGGTTTTGTTGTATTCTGATACCGCATCATTATATTATGCTATTCAGCGTTGAGGAGTGTCCTCAAGAAAAGACAATCCTGGCTGTAGGATCAAATACGATTGAAATATTATCTTATTATTATTATTATATATTCATCCAAATTGAACGAGTATCTATACAAAGTTTCATGTCTGGGCTATTAACCATTGAGGAATTCCCTCGTGATAAGACGATTATGGCTGCAGGATGAGGTCATGATAAAAATGATGTTATCCATCAAATATGAACGCGTCTGGAAATTTTTGTATCCATGCTATTTAACGTTGAGGAGTTCCGTCGTGAGAAGATGATTTTGGCTGTAGGATGAGGTCATGATATAAATCATATTTATCTATAAAAATTGAAAGCGTATACAAAATTTTGTGTCCGCCCTTTTAACCGTTGAGGAGTTCTCTCGTGAGAAGAAGATCCTGGCTGCAGGATGAGGTCATGATAGAAATCATATTTTTTCATCAAATATGAACGCGTGTAAAATTTTCGTATCCGTGCTATTAACTGTTAAGGATTTCCCTCATGAGAAGACGATCCTGCTTGCAGGATGAAGTCATGAAAAAAATCATGTATATCTATCAAAATTAAACCCTTAGACAGAGTTTTTTGTCCGCGCTATTAACCGTTGAGGAGTTCTCTCGTGAGGAGACGATCCTGGCTGCAGGACTAGGTAATGTTTAAAACCAGAACCAAAAGTGTGTGCAAAATTTCAGCTCAATCGGTATAGGAGAACAGGTTTGAAATTCAGTTGCAAGATTTGACCAATACATAATAACAAGTGAAGTTAAATAAAGAAGCATATTTTAATCATAAAAAAAAAAACAATAAATTATGTACTTAATTTAAATACAATATAAATTTGAACAGCGATTGCATTCATAATGTAAATTTTGTTATAGAAAAAAAAACGGCGCGAATTTAGGCATAGTTAGTCTGTGCAGTTTGTTCTGTCGGTTTTAGTTCAACAATGTACGAAAAACTATTAAAATTACTATTGTAAACTTAAAAAAATATTAGTGTTTATTTATTGTATTTTACGCTCAACACAAAATTAATTTAATTTCCATCTATCAATTTTTTAAATTCCTTAATTTAATTTCTCGATTTGATCGAAATTTGGAAAAAGAGGAATCGATTGAAATAATCGCTTCCACACATCACGATAATTTAAAAAAAAATGGCCGTCTATTTCGAATACAAATTGAGGAGTGGTAATGAATATTACGAGTTATTGGTCCCGTATTAGTAAATTACGCTAAGATCAGGGCGTTTTCATGTTGTTTATAATAATTGGAATGATATTTGTCATATTTGCTATCGAATCTATACGCGTCTGAATAAAAATGTAAACACGCACGACTGGCGCGAAACCTCGACTTTTGATATCAAAATTTATCATTACCACTGCTTATTTAAATAGAACCATGGATTAATTCGTCACATAATTTAATGACGAGTTAATCATTCTCAACATTCTGGAGCTTGGATGTCCGTAAACCACTATTTTTATGATTTTTAGCCTCGGCCAGCACTGCCGTCAAAATGCCGATGACCGTATCTACGCACTTGAATTTTAGAAGGGTAAATTAAGAAAATTGCGCGCTCAAGACAGAGGTTTTAATGGCGATGACATATGAACTTTTTATCCAACTCTCTTAACTAGCGCACACTCATAGTCTTTGATAATCGGAATATTAAATATTTACATAAATAATGAGGATGACGTATGCAGACTTAAACGCTTGTCCCTTTCGGGGCCGGTACCAAGTCAGCGGAGGTTTGTGTGTCGCGCCCCCAAAGGTACCCGTACCGAATTTTATGGTTAATGGCCAGCCATCCTTTATATTACGAATCAACAACTGACATGAATGTGATATCTTCTTTTTGTGTGTTCCCGTACTAAATTAATCTTCTCGTCACTAAATGACACATTATTTATCAAAAAGCAAGATTGACTCTGCACCTCATCCGACACCTTTTCATTCATTAACTTAGGGAGCGGAGCGCGCGAAAGTGCGTCCGCTACATACATATATTTTCCGGGTTTATATATAGCGGAAAAATCATATCTCTGGACGCGAAGCATCATACGCTGTAGCCTAGCGGGTACCTCATTTAAAGATTTTTTTAAAAGTGCTTCGAGTGATTTATGATCAGTTTCCACAATCACGTCGCTTTTGCCGTATACACGGTTAATTTTAGGTCGTTCTGGAACCGAAAGCCATAAACTCGATCATCGAACTCGAAACGATTGGCACTATTTTTTTCAAAAAGTAACAATAAAAAAAATCACGCAAAATTATATTTAGTGTTTTTTTTGTGAAATAATGAGAACTCGAAGTAACGCTTCCTTGCAGTAAACGTATATGTGTTTGTAAAACGTATCCACTATCGGCAGCACATGCGAACGGTACCCAATGAAAAATTCATTCCTCGATCAGACAGCTTGATCCGTAAGCCACGCCCCTGCCCCCACGCTACAGTCTAGGCGCCGACCGCCCCCGTCCTTCCTTCATAGTTAGTATCGTCGCGCGTTTCGCTGTATTAGGTCACTCACGCGCAACCTAATCACGTGCTAAATATGAGTCGGCAATACGTGTACTCCAACGTGGAGTATTGGGCAATGGTGGATTTTTATGGGATGGCGCACCATAACCTGGAAGAGGCTAGACGGTTGTATGCTCAGCCGGAACACCTGAACTCACTGCGCGCACGTGGAATCACAGACCCTCAAGTTCCCTTCACCTCCACCATCCTAGCTGTAACCCAGCGCCTCCTCGATCATGGACAGTTTCGAGCACCCACACACGCGCAGGGCCGCGGTAGACTACCATACTCGGCGGAATTAGAGGAAGACATACTGGAGTACTTCGAACGCGACCCACGTCGTAGTACCACAATGGCGGCTAGGCGATTCAATGATAGCCAATATTACGTTTGGAAATTATTAAATACTAATGGATTACATCCGTACCATTTTCGTCGAGCGCATGCTATTTACGAAGGCGACGGGCCAAGGAGAATCGCATTATGCCAGTGGTTATTAGAAAATGTCACTGCCAACATACTCTGGACGGATGAATCGTTATTTACACGAGTGGGTCTGTATAACGTTCACAACGAACATTATTGGTCGTTTTTAAACCCGCATCTCATTCGCGAAGATAACCATCAGGTTAGATTCAGCGTGAATGTTTGGGCAGGCATTATAAACAATCAAATAATAGGGCCTATTTTTATTGAAGGTCATTTGACTGGTGGTTCTTATTTGGATATGCTGCAAACTATGATACCGGAATTGTTGGAGGATGTGCCTCTGGCTTATTTACGCGGTATGTTCTATCAGCATGATGGATGCCCTGCCCATTTTGCTACTGCAGTGCGTGCGTATCTAAACAGTGAGTTTGGTGAGCGGTGGATAGGACGCGGAGGCCCTGTCGAGTGGCCCGCAAGGAGCCCTGACTTAACACCTTTGGATTTTTATTTGTGGTCCGAAATTAAAAGACTAGTTTATTTTGAGGAGCGTACTACTCGAGATGAGTTAAGAAGTGCGATAGTGGACGCCTTCAATATTGTGAAAAGTGATAGAGACACATTATCTAAATTAAAAGACAATGTAATAAAACGTGCCCGTTTATGTATCGAGCGAAGTGGACTCCATTTTGAGCAGTTGCTTCGATACAGGGAAGTGTAAAGTTTATGTTTCGAGCGAAGCGGACTCCATTTGAGCAGTTGCTTCGATACAGGGAAGTGTAAATAATCTAAAGTCCTTAGCCTTAGTTACCGGTAAAACGGGGTGAATAGGAACGCAGGGGTGAATCGAGACAACACTTTGAAACGGATTTTAACGTTGAATTGAAACTTAAAAATACTTTATTATTTAGAAACCTTGTTGGCAACATAACATTAATTCAATGTTAAAATCTCTTTCAGAGTTTTGTCTCTAATTCACCCCTGCGTTCCTATTCACCCTGTTTTACGTTGATTATGTTTGTAGATAGCTCCAATTTTTTAAATACGCCTGTGCCTGTAATACTGTTTCTTGAGAATAAAACAGTTCTTACAAAGTAAGTATCCACTTAGATAGGTAGTAAAATGTATTACTGACACGACGGTCCTAAGCCCGTATAAAGTATGAAGGAAAAATTAGAGTTATTTAACTGTTAAGTACCTAAACGTAAACGCAATTTGAAACAAACAATGGAGATTGCGGATTCATTATTTTTGCGGGTAGGTATTTACAGCAACAACGTGGTACTCACGACCGCCCTATATCAAACTCATGATTAGCAAACCTTCAATACAAAGCAAAATAATAAGCATCTGTGCCTCGAATGAATTTAATACTTACACTAGTGTAGGTACCTTCACCGTCTCGAAAACAAACGATGCCGCCGCGTTAGATAGATATACATTAATAAAATAAAAATACATACGCGATAGATAAATTGGTACACAAATAAAAATACGAAAAGCGAATTCAGATTTTATTTCATAGCAGTTAACGGTGAAAATTAAAAATTTTACCAAACTAGGTAAGTACGCAGTTTACTAAAATTATTCCAAGAAACCTATTGTCTCGTGTCCGACCTGACTTTACAAAGATGCACAACCGAATTACACGGTTAACTTAATAAAAATAAGGTCTTAATTCCAACTTAATACCTTCAATACCTCCTAATACCTTCAACTAATAATAAACTCTATTCGACAGACGAAACGATTCATTTTTCTGTGCAAATTGCCGGCCTTTGTAAAAGCCGCCACCATTGCCGCAAAAAAATGTTTTAGGCAGTATTATTTTATGGATCATATGGTAGGTTGTGGGTTCAAATTCGGGCAAGTACCTATGTGACTTTTTTAATTCATAATTATTTACTTTCTAAGTTTATCTTGGACATCACAGACCACAGAAAAGATTCTTGGTCTGAGAGAAAAGAAAAAACAGTAGAAGTCGCATGTGGGCGGGACGCGCGTACCCCGAGCTTTGCGCTGTTCCGCAAAGTGTTTCCCCCACGCACACGCCACGCACATCAGTCTAGGTAGAAGCGTCACAGTGACAATAACTTTTACAAAACATAACATTTTTTTTTAAATACTAAAACGCCTTATTGTGCTGTTCTAGAGTGTAAAAACGATAGCAGAACCAAAAATGTATCAAATGGTGGTATATCATACCATCGGAAAGTCTTAATTTGCATTAATCCTTTAAAAATTGGAAAAAAATACTTTATTAGACAACACAGGTACAAATAGACTTTATTAAATATACCATAAGGTCTACTTTCTTTTAACTCAAACATATTATTCTCGAAGATTCCAACTACGCACATGTCACAGTCCGCTACTCAATTAGAGATTGACATTATCGATAATGAGCTATCGATATTTTAAACTTATCGGCGAAAAATTAACCCTGTGTACGTTTTTTTTATGATTCTGAATTAGTAATAGGTAGTACATATTTCCATGAATAGTAAAATAATAAATAGTAAATAACAAATAGTATAAATTTCGAAATCAAGCAGTAGTTTAACATGACAATACTAACATATCAATAAATTATTAATTATTCTTTCTATAAATCTTATGCATTATTATAAATTATTATTAAAACATAAGTAAGTACTTAATTCATTTTGAAATTTAAAAATATTTATCGACTCTTGTATTTTATTTGAAATAAAACGCAATGTCGATAAAAAGGCAACGACAGTGGTACAGAAGAGGACGAATAGCACACAAATAGTAATGAGTTCGTTACGGAAATATCAACCTTATCTCAAAATAAATAAAGATTTATTAAATGCATTTAGTGTAGTGACATCTAGCGGCGAGTAGTAGAACTTGCTCGTGAAACTATTTCGTATGAGCTAATACATAAACAGAGTAGATAATAAACCACTCTATTAGCATGTCTTATGGTTTATTTTCAAATAAACGAAAATGAATATATTACTTACTTTCATTTAATATTAAATTACCAATCACACCACGCTTTTCTTAGTGTTACGAAATACAGTTAACCTGTTTATGTATTTGCTTGGTTATTAAATTCGTCCGACGTCCATTGAACCCATGAAACTGAATCGCACACGCACAGCTGTTCTTCGTCACCCAGCGATCGCGTACGATATTGCGTTTATGAATGAAATTGTGGAAGCGCTACTAAGATTTAACTCGAATGACAGAAAAAAAGTGATAAATTTCTAACTTCTATAATTGATGTCCTAAACAAATAATAACAATGCCAATAGTAACTATAACTCGACTGGAGTTACGGTGTTTCGGCTCCAGAACGATGTAAAAATAATCGTGTATATACTGGTGGAATCTTTCAAGCGCGAAAACAATAGCTAACATCTCTTTCTCAATTTGAGCATATCGCTGCTGAGTGTCGGTTAGATTACGGGATGCGAACTCCACCGGACGGCCGTTCTGCAGCAACACTGCCCCGAGCGCGTGCGAGCTGGCGTCAACAGACACCGCGGCTGGCTCGTCCGCCGCAAATAGACTTAATACCGGCGCGTTACACAAGTCCCACTTTAATGTTTTTACTACTTGGTCCTCACATGCACCCCATTGCCATTAATTCTTTTTCTTTAGTAAATTCCTCAGCGGAGTGGCCTTTTCGGAAAAGACCATCCCCAGAAATCTTTCCAATTCCTGTCTGTTTTGCGGACACGGCCATCTCTTTGATAGCTTTTGATTTACTTTCGTCTATTTTCATCCCCTTTACACTAAACTTGTGTCCCAAACACGTTACCTCAGGAACGTTAAACTCGCATTTCTCCCGATTAAACTTTATACCTACTTCTCGAGCCCTGTCCATTAATCGTTTCAGGCGTTCATCATGCTGACTCTCATTCATACCCGAAACATTGATATCGTCGACAAATGAGTCTACCCCTTCTAACCCTTCAAGCAGCTGTCTTACCCTCGAGTGGAAAACTTCAGAAGCTGAATTAATCCCATAAGGGAGACGTAAGTATTGGAACCTCCCGAACGGCGTACCGAATGTACATAGATCTGCACTCTCTTCATCCAACGATATAAATCCAAAATCCACATCTAGCATCCAGCTTACTAAAACAACTAGCTCCTTTCAGCTGTGTAGCTATTTCCATTAGGGTAGGCAATGGGAAATGCTGTCGTATGGCTTTATTTAGGGGTCGTGGATCTAAGCAAACTCTGATGTTACCATCTTTTTTTGCCGCTACTACGATAGCATTCACCCAAGGAGTGGGGTGAGTCACTTTTCTTATCACACCCAACTCCTCCATGCGTTCAAGTTCTAACTGTAACTTTCCCCTCAAACTAATTGGTATTTTCCGCACTGGACAGATGCAAGGAGATGAATCTTTATCTATAGGTATAGTGGTGTCCAGGTAGCCACCCGAGGCCCTCAAACAAATCACTGTATACATCCATATTGTTGTGATTTTGGTTTTTAAAACGGTAATTTTGTTATGTATCAAAAAAATAAGTAGTTATTGTGAATGGCACTTCGCTGCGATTGTAACTTTATTTAAAATTATTAGAGGGTAGACGTAGAAAAGAACACAATCGCGGGGAGGTGCCGCGGCGAACGGGTAATGCCGCTGAGCAATCTTTGAAAAACGGTGCTAGCGAGAGGTCGAGTGGAGAACAAGTGTACAATTACAGTTACTTATCATTCTTTGTCTACGACTTAAACATTGTGGTGCCTAAATAAAGGATTCAACTGAAATAAGGTGTAACATTTCAATTCAGAAGTGTGCGTAGCCCACGCCCCATGTCGGACGAAAACAGTAAGTAATTTTGAATATCCTTGGTAATACATGGAAATTTAGGGATAGCATCAGTAGGTACACGAAAAAGATGGCACCGTTGCGCTTGGTTAGAGTGTATGACTACTTGTTACTTAACGAATTGTGGATCTACGTGTACCTACTTCATGAGACATAATTTGCAGTCTTTCATGTACGTGCGCAACACATATAGTGAGCTAACAGCTATATGTGTGCTGTTCAGAATAGTGCAGCCGCGTATGTACATGTGTCGCCTTTGGAATGAGCCGCGAAGGTGTGCTGTTTTGCGTCAGTGCGGCCACGTAGGTGTGCTGCTTGTAGAACTATCTAACGGCCACGTAGGTGTGCTGTTCAGAGTGAGTGCAGCCACGTAGGTGTGCTGCTTATAAAGTGCGCTAACGGCCACGAAGGTGTGCTGTCTAGCGTGAGTGCAGCTGCGTAGGTGTGCTGCTTATAGAGTGAGCTAACGGCCACGTAGGTGTGCTGTTCAGGGTGAGTGCGGCCACGAAGGTGTGCTGCTTATAAAGTGAGCTAACGGCCACGAAGGTGTGCTGTCTAGCGTGAGTGCGGCCGCGTAGGTGTGCTGCTTATACAGTGAGCTAACGGCCCCGTAGGTGTGCTGTTCAGAGTGCGGCCACATAGGTGTGCTGCTTATAAAGTGCGCTAACGGCCACGAAGGTGTGCTGTCTAGCGTGAGTGCGGCCGCGTAGGTGTGCTGTTCAGAGTGCGGCCACATAGGTGTGCTGCTTATAAAGTGCGCTAACGGCCACAAAGGTGTGCTGTCTAGCGTGAGTGCGGCCGCGTAGGTGTGCTGCTTATACAGTGAGCTAACGGCCACGTAGGTGTGCTGTTCAGAGTGAGTGCGGCCGCATAGGTGTGCTGCTTATAAAGTGCGCTAACGGCCACAAAAGTGTGCTGTCTAGCGTGAGTGCGGCCGCGTAGGTGTGCTGCTTATAGTGAGCTAATGGCCACGCAGCGCAGGTGTGCTGCTTAGCCAGTGCCTCAAAGTCAAAGTCAAAGTCAAAGCACGTGGTTCTTAGGAAAGAACATAAAATGCGCTTAACAATTTCAGATGAGTTGAGTTACACGCCGAAACGTCCCAGGCGCAAACGAAGGCGGCGCTTGGCATCAGAGGAAGCCGACGAGACTCCTGCACAAAGGAGCCGAACGGGACTAACTGTCGATGAATTGCTGAAGATAGTGTCTGCGCTGCAAGAAGTAGAGTACTTCATCCAACAATGTAGTTCCGGAATTCGACCCCAACAACAAAGCACAGGAAGTCGAACGCTGGCTGAGAAAGGTGAATGAGTGCGCAGAAATCTATTCTTGGGATGAGAAGCAGATAATTCACTATGCATTGCAAAAGTTACGCGGTTTAGCCAAGATTTGGTACGAGTCCCTTTCGTCGCTTAGTTACTCGTGGGAGGCGTGGCAAAGTAAATTGATGAAAGCTTTTCCGAATGACGTAAATTATGGCAAATTATTAGATGAAATGCTGAACCGAAAATCTCGCACGGACGAAACATTTAGAGACTACTTTTACGAGAAATTGTCGCTATTGAGTAGGTGCGAGATTGTCGGTCGGAAGGCAGTTGACTGTATAATTTATGGGATTACTGATAGTTCAGTTAGAAACGGTGCGCAAGCTCTCACATGTGAGGAACCAGAAGACCTGTTGAATTACCTTGCGTCACAACAACCCTCGCAATCTAGGGACGCAACACGAGCCTCGTTATCATCAAGTTCAGTAAAGAGACGCGACTTTTGCGGTAACGGTAGGGGTGCCACAAGTAGCAGGGCAGCAGGTTCTACTTGTTTTAATTGCATCGAACCGGGTCACATTTATATAAATTGCACCAAGCCTATCGTCAAGTGCGAGAAGTGCTATAGAGTAGGGCATAATACTGAGAACTGCAATAGGAGATCGGTACAGCAACAAACACGTGAAACCAGCAACAAGAACAATCAAGCAGCTGACAGGAAGGTGTTACAAATTGTAGTAGATACGGACAATTTATTGGCCGATAAAGCCAAGTCAAACCAGACTTACAAACCAGTGATTCCAGAAAGTCACTCTAGCCATACTATTCCACTTTGCAATGGCACAGTCAATGAGGCAAATGATAAGTTCCATAAAATTGTTAGCGCTAATGGTAAAACGCTAAACGCCTACCTTGACTTCGGGAGTGACTGCAGCCTAATTCGGCATTCGGATGCAGTCGCTTTGGGGTTAGTGGAAGGTGAAAGCACGCCACTGCCCACAATAAGAGGCTTCGGCAATTCTACAGTCATCCCGATCATCAGTCATTTAGGGCTACTGTGCGTGTTAGAATTGACGAAATCGATACTAACTTAGATGTTTTGGCGGTTGACGACGCGTATTTGCAGGTTCCATTGTTGATAGGACAAAATTTCACCGAAATGTCGTCAGTTATCATATTGAAGGACAACGAGAGGTTGTTCTTTTATCATACTCCCACCGATCCCTCCTTGAGCCAAAGTCGGACCCTTGGTCTTTATGTCTCCAAAGACGTTACTATAATTAAGGGAGGATTAGTGGAAGTGTGCACCAAAGAGGCCTACACGGGTAGTGTTTATTCGGATGGAGGAAACAGGATGACTCCCAATCAGGAGTATCACCTCCATCAGGGTTGTTACGAGGTAACCGAGAATAAGGCGGTAGTGTTCATTACGTCGTTGACTAGGATGCCGCTTACCTTCAAGGCAGACATGTTAATAGCTAGGGTCCACCCGATAGGAGAAGTTAAGGCTCTGCTAGTGCAGACTGAGCAAGGCGAAAGGCCGATGACGCCAGTTGATAAGTCTGAAATAATGGTAGGCGAAAAGGTCGACGAGAAAACCCGCGAAAGACTATACCAGCTTCTTGAAAAGTATAGATCATGCTTTGCTAGAAATCTTGAAGAGTTAGGGTCTGCCAAAGGCGCGACGATGAACATAGACTTGCACGATGAAACGCCGGTGGTCTACAGACCTTACCGATTGTCGCACCAGGAACGTCAAAAGGTGAGGGATATTGTCGATGAGTTGGTAGCAAATGATATTGTATAGGAGTCGAACTCTAATTATGCTAGTCCTATATCAAGAAAAAGAATGGAGAGTCTCGACTCTGTGTGGACTACAGAGCCCTTAATAATAAAACAATCAAAGATAAATATCCCCTACCTTTAATTGACGACCAGCTGACAAACTTGAGCGAGAATAAATATTTCATCACGCTGGATCTAGCCTCTGGCTATTACCAGATCCCGATGGGAGATAGCAGTCGACGCCTGACAGTGTTTGTCACCCAAGACGGGCATTACGGGGTGACAAACACTGTCAGACGAATTCAAGCGCATGCCCTTTGGGTTGGCAAACGCGCCAGCCGTGTTCCAGAGGTTGATGAATGGTCTATTGGGTATGCGGAGGTTCAAGAGTGCTTTAGCGTATATGGACGACCTTCTTATTCCCGCGGCGTCCATCGATGAAGGATTTGAGAGATTAGAGGACGTCTTCAAGCTCCTTCAGGATGCTGGGTTAACTCTCAAATTGTCAAAGTGCAGTTTCTTTGACACAAGCATCGAGTATTTGGGGTATGAGATATCCGCCGAGGGTATCAAGCCAAGTGGAAGGAAAATATCGGCGGTGCGAGATTTTCCCGAGCCTCGTAATGTCCACGAAATCCGACAGTTCTTGGGCCTGGCGAGCTATTTTCGTCGCTTTGTGAAAGGGTTCGGTGGAATTGCCAGACCACTAACTTCGCTCCTTAAGAAGGATGCCCACTGGCAGTGGAGTATAGAGGAGGTCGAAGCATTTGAAAAGTTAAAAGAATGCCTGGTTAGACGTCCTTTGCTGGCATTATATAATCCGGAATTAGACACTGAGGTGCACACAGATGCCAGTTCGCTGGGATTGGGTGGAATCCTCATGCAGTGGCAGATAAAACCCAGGGTATTAAAACCCGTTGCATACTTTAGCCGGCAAACCACACCCGAGGAACGTCAGTACCACTCATACGAATTAGAGACTTTGGCGGTGGTCTGCTCGTTAAAAAAGGTTTCATCCCTATCTTGTGGGACTAGATTTCACGGTGTACACGGATTGTAATGCGCAATACCACACTTACAAAGCGTGACCTGATCCCGAGGATTGCGCGCTGGTGGCTGACAATAAGTGAATTTACCTTTAACATCGAATACCGACCGGGATGTCGGATGAGTCATGTAGACGCCCTTAGCCGCAATCCTCAGGGAAATAGGGAACCGTCACTGCCGGCAAGTGTTTTACACATAAATACTGATGATTGGATTCTTACCCTGCAAATGGCTGACCCTAAACTCGAAAGAATTTTTAAGATATTGAAACCGGGTTTAGATCGTGAGGTTACAGATGTTAAGGACAACTTTGTTGTTAAAAATTATGCACTACACAGGAAATTGGAGGATGGGTTGCGGTTGGTAGTTCCCAAAGATGCCAGGTGGCAGATTTGTAGGGCGAACCACGACGAAATTGGGCATTTTGGGTTTGCCATGACTTTGGAACGGATTCAAAGCCGCTATTGGTTCCCCAAGCTAAGACGTTTTGTCAAAAAATACGTGGCAGCTTGTATAGATTGCGCGTACAATAAAGACAATGCGGCTCGGACGAGTAGTGGCTTCTTACACCCGATAGAAAAAGTGGCTCAACCGTTTCACACATGATGACGACGGCGATGACGGAATTACGGCCGAACTCTTGAAGGCGGGTAGAAAACCGATACTTAAGGCCCTTCAGAAGCTGTTTGAATCCGTCATACTCGAGGGGAATACGCCACAGGCATGGTGCAGGGGTGTGGTGGTACTTTTTTTCAAGAAGGGCGACAATGCACGGCTGAAGAACTATAGACCCATCCCAATTCTAAGCCACCCAACAAGCCGGATTCCGAATAGGCTTTAGCACTGTAGACCACATACATGTAACATACATGCATACATGTGTGTACATACGCTGCGGCAGGTTATACAGAATACCGAAGATTATAACCTGCCTCTCTGTTTAGCGTTAGTGGACTACGAGAAAGCCTTCGATTCGATCGAGACTTGGGCTGTACTGCAGTCTCTCCAACGGTGCCAAATCGAGTAGCGATACATCGAGGTGTTGAAGTGTTTGTACAAGAACGCCGCCATGTCAGTCCGACTTCAGGACCAGACCTCGGAACCCATCGTCGATCAATCTAATGAAATCGATGAAAAGCTAACGTTACGCATTATTGATAGACCAGAGTTATGCCGGGATTTATTAGTGGAGCACGACTTTAAGGTGCTATCTTGTATTATAAGGAGCTTACAGAAGAACTTTCCTGAGCTTATAACGGTACTCCACCGCCTTGACTGTCAGTTCGATGCACTAGTGTTAACAGAGTGCTGGCTTAACGATAACTCGATAGTCAATCAGTTACCAGGGTATAATTACTGCTCTCACACTCGCAAAGTTATAAATAAAAGTGGTGGAGTGACTGTTTACGTGAGAGATACTTGGCCAGTTTCAGTTAACGAACCGGAGTTTGATGAGGCCAATTGTCTAGTTGTCAACATTAACACAAATGTTACACTTCTAGGGATCTATCGCTCCCCGTCATTTAGTAACACAGATAAATTTCTGAACTCATTAGAAAACTCGGTAACCGGTCTGAATAGTCCATGCGTGATTGTAACAGGGGACATGAATATAAACCTCTTTGATAACAACCCTAATGCCACTTTTATCGCCTATCAGTGTCTCCTGTCGGAATACGGGCTCCTCCCTGCTATCACTAAACCAACAAGAGGCGAAGCTTGCTTAGATAACGCGTTTATTAGAACTAGAGGATCAACGCAGGGAGTAGTCTGTAAATCATCTATAACGGACCATGACCAACAAGGTCATGGTCCGTTATAGATGATTTATCCTAGCCACAAATATGTTAAAAGTAAGTAATCCACCACGCAGCAGGTTTAAAATAAAAATAAATTACTCTAAGATCACCTAGGAGATTAGTACAGTCGACTGGACTGAAGTAACATCTAGTACAGAAGTAAATGACGCGGTACTAATGTTCAACAAAATTTTAACAGACACCATAAAGAAACATACGGAAAAATCAAAATTACCCGATCAGAGTTTAATTTAAAACCATGGGTAACTCCCGACTTGATTCGGTGCATGAACCATGGAGACGCGCTGCATGCCCAAGTGAAAGCGCAACCATCAAACCTAAGAGTTAAAATCCGTATACACTCGTTATATAAACTCCTGTAACGACATCCTTCATGAACGTAAGGCAGAGTATGAGGGTAAGGAGTTAGAGAATCACAACAACCAACCCAAAAAGCTCTAGCGAGTCATTAAGGATATTTGTGAGTTTCCCAAAAAAAATAACGACAATCAGGAACTCCTGAAGAGTGAAGAAAATAGCTCTTCATCCATTAACTACTGCAACAGCCATTTCGTCTCAGTAGGTAAGCACTTGGCACTCAACATTCTAAACAAACTCCAGACTACACGTTAACTAACTACAGGTTACACGTTAAATATTAAGAACACCATCTATGGGTCATTCTGTGGACGTTGCTAAGTCCATTATAACCATTGTAGCTCCTTCTTTAGCTGTAATATTTAACGAATGTATTGACCGTGGTGAGTTTCCTGATCTAATGAAAAATAGTAAAATAATACCATTGTTTAAATCGGGTAGTAAACCAGACCCCACTAATTATAGACCCATTTCTGTACTACCCACCTTCAGTAAAAATTTTGAAAAACTAATTTTAGAACAAATGCAAAGATTTTTCAATAAACATAAGTTATTTCATAAGAAACAGTTCGGTTTTACAAGGGGTCGTTCAACTACTGATCGGTCATGTTGAACTTTTAGGGCACATTTATATTGCATGGGAAGATAATTGCGATGTTTGGGCATTTTTTGCGATTTGTCTAAGGCTTTCGATTGCTTTCTTCATGAAACATTAATCAGGAAACTACACCACTACGGAATCCGGAACGCCTCTCTGGATCTTCTTGCGTCATATTTGAGCGATAGGATTCAGAGAGTTGATGTTAACGGGAAAAGATCCCCCGGATCCGTAGTAAGAATGGGGGTACCCCAGGGCTCAATTCTTGGCCCATTTTTGTTTATTATTTATATAAATGACTTGCCTTACCTCATAAAGGATAATCATGACATAGTGTTGTTTGCAGACGATACCTCTCTTTTATTTAAACTCAAACGTCAGCAGCTAGTTACGGACGATGTTAATAGCGCCCTGGCAAAAGTCGTTAATTGGTTTAATGTTAACAATCTACTCCTACATGAGAAAAAAACTAAATGTATTAAGTTTACGATACCCCATGTAAGACAAATGGAAACTAGTGTACTAATCAACGATGAAGAGTTGAAACCGGAAGATAACACAACAGTTCTTAGGCATAACTTTGGATGCCAAGCTTCAGTGGGGCCCCCATATAGACAAATTGTCAAAAAAACTTAGCTCTGCAGCATACGCCGTTAGAAAAATTCGTGATTTAACTGATTTAGAGACAGCCCGTTTAGTTTACTTTAGTTATTTTCAGTGTGATGTCGTACGGTATTCTCTTGTGGGGCAATGCCACCGATATTCTGACAATATTTGTTTTGCAAAAAAGGTAAATTCGTTCAATTTATAAATTAAGTCCTAGATACACCCCCAGAGAAAAGCTTGGGATTAAGCTGCTCCAATTAAATTTACTCTGTGAATGTCGAAATTTCGGACTTCGCTTGTTTATTATTTATTCCTTTCTCATATACACTGTGACATTTAATTTATTTGACATGAATACTTTTTTTTTTTTTTTTTGTTTTATATTTTTCTTATTGTTATATTTAATGATTTGACATGAATATTTACTTTGTTAAGTATTTTACTTTTATTTTTTATTGTTAATGTTCACATTTAATGACATTTATTTTGGAGAGTATTGTGTATTAATTTTATTTGATTATTGACAATGTGAGGACCATGTGGGTTTTTTGTTTGTTTGTTTGTTCGTTTTTTATTTTTTCCACGATTGTCTGGCAGTTTGAGTACTATAAAAGACCTACCCAACTGTCCTTTCTTTGGTATTGTTCGTCGTGTCGTGGAGCTCCTTGAGTTATAAGTCGAGCTACACGATAACTGACAAATGCTTGCACTGACTGGACAGGTCCACTCAAATCTGTGTGGTTCTTTCTTCAAGAGACCTTCAGACACTAATCTGCATAGTCCTCATGTGAGTTAAACAATATTATGTCTGGACTTTAAAAGAGACCTCTGAGTTTGTTTCGGCTGTTTCTTCTCAGAGTAGTCAGGTACGAAACACCGGCCCCATCTAGTTTTAAAAAAAGAGACGTGTAAACGTGTTTTTAAAAACCTATTTACAAAATTAACATCATTTATCATTTACAGAAAGCAAGCTATGCAATGATGCCTCTCTCATAAACCGATCCACAGACAATCTCATCAAATTGACAATCTCATTACAAATATGAAAGACGACAGTGCACCGGGTTCTGACGAGATCCGTCCACTCCTCCTCAAGCACATTAAACCATTTATACTAAGCCCTCTAACGCATATCTGTAACCTGAGCATGTCAACGGGTACATTTCCTAACTACTGGAAGGTGGCCGCTGTAACGCCGATTCATAAGAAGGGTGAAAAAGACTAACCTGACAACTACAGGCCTATCTCTCTGCTCTGTGTTCTATCTAAGATCTTAGAAAAACACAGCCTATTGTCTGGACGCCAGTACGGTTGTAGGCGCGGAAAGTCCACAGAGCAAGCCGTAGGACTTTTAACTGACATTGTCTCTTCAAAGGTTGATGGAGGGAAACGGTCAATTGGTATTTTTCTTGACCTGGCCAAGGCATTTGACACAGTTTCCATTCAAATGCTATTAAAAAAGCTTAGTAAAGCTTAGATTGCCTTGGCGTAAGAGGCATCGCTCGGGACTGGTTTAGAAGCTACTTAATGGATAGACAGCAGTATGTTGTGATCGGGGACAACGTCAGCAAAAACCTTCCAGTCACTTTCGGGGTGCCACAGGGCAGTGTTCTGGGGCCAACATTACATTACTCTTGTTGCACAGGAGTTATAACGGTTTTTGCTACACGGTTTTCACTCTTTCTCCCTATTCGAGTCTTTAACACAGTCAATAAATCCATACTAAAAATCCCTGGAGATATACTCGAAGCCAAGATTGCTATAAAGGCTTGGCTTCAGGACCTGACCTATGATGAAACAGAATATCTCTTGTGCCCCTTGAAGTAACTAGCACTCAAACGTCACTCTCATAGTCAAGACGACACACTCAGGTTGTCAAGTCCTTTCCCGGCCCCTGTCTTGAACTTTGTAACATAAACACACATACATGTATGTATGTGTGTTTATGTCTCACACACTCACACGCTCACTCTCACACAGACACTACTCTTCCAAACATCCAATTAATAATATGACTGTTTTGCATTAAAACAAAACAGGTATTATGTGCGGATAAAACACACAGTGTTGAACTTGAAGAAGCTGTTGTAAATTCGCCTTTAAATGATAGTCTATGGATAAAAACTTACCAAATTGTCCATGGTTCTATACCTGTCTCTCTCTTTCACCAGCGTGCGTCCTTGTCTAACCAAGAAGGACGTTTGATGCGAAGCTGTCAATGTCATAGAGTCTTCAAAGTTCAACTCACCAGCAAGAGAATTGCTGCAACACTGTGTGTTTTATCCGCACATAATACCTGTTTTGTTTTAATGCAAAACAGTCATATTATGTGCTGTGCTAAAACACACAGTGTTGAACTTGAAGACCTGTTTGGTATCTGCTGGTGATAAATACAAACGTTATGATGAATAAATTATACAGCTGTTTAGGAATATTCATTAGTTTTATTTTACTTCTATAAAACTAAGCAACAAAAATTATAAAAAGTTTTATAAATCAACAAAATAAAAACCAGAAACTCTTCTGTATTAATCTTATCTAAAAATACACCACATTAAATATTAGGTCGTCTAATTTAACAAACATTTGAAAAATTTGAAAGTAATAAATCAACATTAGAGTTGGAATTATCAACTCTGTTCACTGGCCGACAGTAAAACTTTTGAAATGTTTTAATACTTTTCCAGTTTCCTCTGTTCAGTATTTCTTGAACAGGTCTATTCTCCAACCAACTCCTAGAGGCTACAGCTGACCTGATACTGCCCGGTGGGGCATCAATATTAACCTCCTTTAGAATACTGCGTATCCAACCTGCAATTATTGTTCTTGAAGCAGGTTTTAACTTTCCCGTTAAGGAAATAAAAAAGCTTGTGACAGTTCTGTCTGTGTTTCTTCTATTTGAAGATTTTTCTATAAAGTTATTGATGTGTTTGACTGGGCAGACTCGATGATCGGGGTGTTTCCGCAACAACCAACCCGACTGCCTGTATGAATTTGAATCAGTCTTTGAACCAAACCTTGGCCACAGAGTTATCTCATCTTCTGAAGAGATTAAATGCTCAGGGCTCTTTTCCAATAAAGTGAGATCATGGATTCTGCGACCTGAGGCCAGCAAGAGGATTAACGCTGTTCGCCTTGCGATTTCAAATAAAGAACCTGAGCTTGTTGAAGTCCTTAGCCAGTCAAATAAAACTGCGGTGTCCCATATTGGCAGTTTTGGTGCTACCGGTTTAGCAAGTGAAATGGCTTTTAGGACCTGACTAATGAAAAAATTTTTTGAGATATCTATTTCTGATGCTGCACAGTAAGTTGAAACAGCCGACTTATGCAAAAGAATAGTTATATAAGCTAGCTTATCTTTTAAAAATAATTTTGCCAAAAACCTAGCAACTTGCTGGCCGTCAGGTGCTTTCGGATTTATTTTGTTGGCATCACACCATAATAACCACCTCTTAATTGGAGCACTATAAGTTGTTAAAGTAGATGTCCGCCAGCTACTTTTTAATAAATTTCGCTCTTCAGTGGTCCAGTGAGCGACCTTATCGGCCCACCCCCAATTTTCCAGGCAACTAGGGACAACTTGTCCACTTGTGCTGGACAGTTGCCTGTCGTCCAATCTATTAGAACCTTCCGCAGGTTCTTTATTGGAACTGGCTCTACTATGGCCCTCGCTCTCAGGTCGGGCAGCCAGAAACATTTGTAACAGTACAGAACAAACAGTAGCTTGATAGCAGTTCGATTGAGTTGTGTCGAAACGAGCTCCGTGTTTTAAATTCGAGATACGTGCAAAACCGGAATAAACCTTTTAGTAAAATATACTGTGACGTTCCACTACAAGTGTACTCTATAATAGTGAAAACCGAACTTAAAACTAACAAGTGGTTCTCAAGTTATAACCATTTTTACCAACAAAATTTAAATAACGAACTCAAAGAAAAAACACAGTGTTGACTAATTGGAAAGAGTCGCGTTTTGTGTCGTTCTGTGTCAAACGTAGTGGTATCGCTCCGCCCACTGTGCACGGTGACGCTCGGTGTCCCCTAGTTGGAAAGGATCGCGTTCTGTGTCGCTCCGTGTCACTGAGCGTATTGTTGATACACAGCTGGCTAACCGCGAGTTAACACTCGCCTGCTTCTTCGCTAGTCTACGCGTTGGGTGATTATTAGCGTGCTTACACGTATTTATTTATTACTGCATACCAGGATTAATAATGTCTACATTGGCTGACAAATTAATGATTTGGGGATGCTGCGATGGTGGATTGGATGAAGGAAATTATCGTAATTGCGCAATTTGTGAAAAAGCATTTCACCTTGCCTGCTTAACGAATTACGACGAAGAGCTCCTCGCCGCCAAAGTTTGGAATTGCCCGTCCTGCTCTAGCAAAAATCCTAAAGTGCCCAGGGATGATAATACGCCTATTCGGTTCAATGCTAATGTTGCCGTGAGAGGCGCTAAAAGACAAGCACTGCACTCGCCCCCAAATTCCTGTAATACCTTGACAACCGATGACATCCGTAATGTTGTGCAAGACGTACTGCAAGAACAGCTCAGCAGTATGCTTCTAAAAATCAATGATAGCATAAGCATACTAATGAGTGAGGAACTTCGTTCAGTAAAACAGGAACTCAAAAGCGTAAAAGATTCTATGAATGCTGTAGAAACTCAAATTGGGGATATTGCCACCGAGCACGTGGAGGTTACGTTGGCTGTGGAGAACCTGAAGACTCAAAACTCTTGTATGCAGCACACCATCGCGGAACTGAGCACTAGACTACATCGTCTGGAACAAAACTTTCACAGTAAGCCGTTAGCATCTGCAACCAGTACAGAGCAGGACATCCCAACTGAGCCTCTTCATGAAAAAGCTGAACCAGCCCCCCCTTGTGCCAGCTCAAGTGAGCCCAATACCCATTCTGCACCAGCTGAAATGATGGCGCAGACTGCCACTTCTAATTCACAAGCATCAGACTCCCAGGGATGGACGCGTGTTACAAAGAAATCTAAAAATCGTCGCCCAGTGTCAATTCAAGGAGCTGCTGGCCCTAGTGTAACATCACTTAGGGCCGTAGAAGCTCGTAAGTACTTACACCTATGGAACATGGCGTCTACAGCCGATGAAATTAGAGACTACCTGCGCACTTTATGTGGCGCGGATACTTGTACCATTGATGAACTAACTCCGAAAGGAAACTACAAGTCATTCAAAATTGGCGTTCCCGTTGCATGCTATGAACGCTGCTATTCCGCAGATGTGTGGCCGGTAAATGCAAGAATCAAAGCTTGGATCAATTATAGGAAACCGTCCTCTGTTTTCTCTAATAGCCAGCGTGAAGTTGCCCCTCAGCCCTTTCATGAACAGCTTGCACAGAGGGACAAGGCAGCGTAGTGCTAATACTGTGGCCGGCCCTGCAGCAACTTTCAGAGCAAGCACCAGAACTACAAAAATTAATTGTATATACCAGAATGTTCGTGGAATTAAATCAAAGCTCCGGATGTGGCGTAACAATCTGCACATAGCCGAACAAAATTTAATAGCGGCCACAGAGACTTTCTTGGATACCTCGGTTGAAGATACAGAACTCGTCAATAGTGAGTGGAATGTCTTAAGGCGGGACAGAGGTACACCTTGCGGAGGCGTGCTCCTTATGGCACAGAAGTTAGACCTATCACAATCGTATTATCAGTTATCATTAAGTCCCGACTCACGAAAATATACGTCTTTTGGCCTGAACAAAATGTATCAACTTTCTTTAGATAACGAATCCCGTAAATACACTACATTCACAGCAGGTAAACAATACCAAATGAAGCGTTGTCCAATGGGTCTGAAAACTAGTGCTAGTGTCTTTTCTAGGCTCATGACTATAGCAATGGCAGGCCTTAATTACCAAAAATGTTTTATATATCTCGACGACTGCGTCGTAATCGGAAATAGTATAGAAAACTACACTAAAAACCTCATCGATGTTCTAAACCGTTTAAGAAAAGTCAATCTTAAATTGAATCCAATTAAATGCGAATTTATGAGAAAAGAAATTGTTTACCTAGGGCACAAAATAACACAAGAAGGAATTTTCCCAAACCCAGGTAAAATTGATACCGTACGTAGTTACCCAAGGCCAAGGACTGCTGACGACGTAAAACGCTTTGTCGCATTTGCCAACTACTACCGACGATTCATATCAGGTTTCGCCAACATTGTGTTTCCGCTGAATCCATTGTGCAAAAGAGGTGTACAATTCGAGTGGACAAACGATTGCGAAACATCTTTCGAGAAATTAAAATCAGCACTTATGAATCCACCTGTACTGGACTATCCAGATTTTTCGGACAACAACATTTTTAAATTACAAACAGATGCGTCGAAATTAGGTTTAGGTGCAGTACTTTCAAACGGAAATGGTAAAGTAATTGCTTACGCTAGCAGAAGTTTAAAGCCAGCCGAAAGTAGGTACCCGGTAATTGAACTTGAATTATTGGCAATAGTTTGGGCTGTCCGACATTTCCGCCCTTATCTGTATGGTAGAAAATTTATCATCTACTCTGACCATAGGCCACTAGTATATTTATTTAGTTTAAAAGACCCTTCCAGCCGTTTGACCAAGTTCAGACTGTATTTAGAGGAAATGCAAGAACACATAGTATCTGTTTTGACTAGAGCTCAGAGCAAAAAACTCAAGACTCAGATGGAAAAACAGACAGACAAACTTCCTTCAGTCAGCGGGCCTGATCAACCTGCAACTGTTGAAGTACTAAAGAGTCCTAGTAATATAGTCGAGTTACGTTTTTCAGAATATCAAGGAAAAATAAATGATGCGAATATAATTCTATCAAATGCTAAATATTGCACTTACGTCCCTTCGAAATCGACGGTATTTCTACATTCTCGATCGTTATCATCCCCAGAGGAGTTAGCGAGAGATTTAGAAAATATGTGCATACGATTGAATATTAATGAATTACTTATTACGAAGAATAAGAGTAATAGCAAAAATATTACTTGTTTACTGCGCAGTATAAAAGATTGTAAAATAAAATCGCCAAAATTTTTAATAATTAAAGACTTAAAGAGAATAAGTGACAAACATGAAATAATTACAATTTTAAATGACTTTCACCTCTTGCCCACAAGTGGACATGCAGGCATAAATCGTATGATAAATAATATTAAAAAGTATTATTTTTGGCCAGGAATGTCAAACGACGTCATGGATTATGTTAAAAAATGTAAAAATTGTCAAATACAAAAAACGACAAACAAACACGTTAGAGAACCTTTGTCTATAACGTCAACCGCCAAGTCAGCGTTTGAACGTGTTAGTTTAGATATAATGGGCCCACTAGATATGGATAATTATCAGGGACCGAATTACCGTTACTTTTTTTATAACGTTACCAAATACCGTTATGATAACGATTAAAAAGTAACGATATGAATAACGATACCCGTAAGTCCGTTAACGTTACCTAATAACTAAAATTAGTATCGGTAAAAGTAACGATACTTATACCGATAATTTATACGCCAATCTCTTTCTAACGATGTTGGTCGCGCTCTCGCTCGCACAGTCGCACTAACTCTAGTCGCGCGTTAGGGAATTAGTGATTGGTGGGTGTATCAACAAATTGTGAAATGGCAGGAAACGGTAAGTATTTTGGTATTTACATGTAAAGTTTTAAATAAGTAGGTACCTACAGGGTTTTAATCTAATTTAAACAAATTCCGGTTTTTTATCACTCGAGAAGACACGAGTAAAAACACATTATTATCTATGTTTTTAAAATTAATATGTAGTTAGTAGGTAGCTAGTAACTACCGCTACTCGAGGAATGGGCCATTCGCGGCCATTCCGAATGGCTGCGCAATGGCACGGCATTGCGCAGCCAATGGGAATGGGCGCGAATGGCTGGCGCATGCCTGCACATAGACGTATAAAAGGAACGGTGGCCATTGCGCAGCCATTCGGAATGGCCCCGAATGGCTCATTCCTCGAGGCGGTAGCAGCTACAAATGTGTGGGTAGTAATAAAAGTAATAAAATAAGTTTTGTATTTTTTCTTTGCAGATGGTAAACGGTTACGCAGACGCACTGTCTCCCCGAGCCTTCTCGGCGATGATTGGGATGTTATGTCCCAATCAATTTTAGCAAGGCCAACGAAGAATCAAAATCTTGGAGGACGTGCTGAAAAATCCAGCCAAACAGCAGCGGTAATTCCTGGTAATGACAGGGAACACTTACGAAAACAGAAAAGCATGTACCCAAACGAAAGTCGACCCCAAAAATATGAACTACCATTTTGCTAAATTCGTGGAGTCAAGTTTAGAAGACATAAGGCCCTGCTTTCTGCCTAATGTTTATGCAAAAATCATCACATTTTGGCAGCCATGAGAAGGAAATACAATTTGACACTCAAACTAAATAACTACCAAAGGACTTTTTTTTTCTAGACACGTTTTTAATAATAATAAATAATTGCCATGTATATAATTTAGTTTCATTTCCTAACGCAATAACTAATAAATAACCCAGTCGCTGTGTGCTGGGTACATTTTGGTTTTCCCTCTCTTTATACCTAATACAAGGACAAATAAAAAAAACTATAATTTCTTTAATAGTTTAATTTTCTTTCTAATTTTGTTAAAAACACAAAAAAAAAAACAAAAAAAGTATATAAAGTAAAAAAAAAAGTAAAAGTTAATAGTAGGTAGTAACTGTTACTATCTACTATTAACTTTACTTTTTACTTAAAACTTATTAAAGAAATTATAGTTTTTTTTTATTTGTATTATGGACCTTAGAGTCCGTGCGCGAGCTCAGAGGAATAGGTGGCTTAAGTACTTAAATGATCGGTGGTTTTATTTCAAGTACATAATACCCTCATAGAATGATTTCATAATTTAGTTCGCGCGGAGTGCAAAATTATGAAATCATTATGTAAGGGTAAAATCACCGATGATTTAAGTAAGCCAGCCACCGATTCCTCGCAGCTCGTGCGCAGACTATAACTACAGAAAAATAACATTTGTTTATAAGTAATATAACAGAAAAACATTTAGCAATACTCAGCACTAAATCTAGACAAAGAAAAAACCTGATATTTTTTTTCTCGATTTCTGGTTACACAATGCGTAATACGGTAAAAAAAATAGTGAAGGATTAGTATTTGTTCTTACTGTATAACGCATTGTTTCGAATTAAAACAATATTTTCAATTAAATCTTATTTTAAATTGTATCTGTACCTAGATACTACAAAATTTAAAGATGAAAATAGCCTCTCTACACTGACTTGTGAGGCCGGGGCAACCAACACAACCTGACTTAACCCATATAAATAAGGAAACTTGTGTTTTTTGGTTTCCCAGTAATCAAAAATTTTTCTCCGCGAGATTACCAGCAACATCAAGGCGCTGCTGGCCTTTCTCGAGGAGTTAGGGTGGATCGAATAGATTTCCCACCCGTACGCAAAATACACGCTTGGACGTTGAGTTTCGGACACCAGCCCGCTATACAATACAATACAATCAAAAACTTTGGTAGTAGAATTAAGTAACTAAAAAAACTATAATTTCTTTAATAAGTTTAATGACTGGTTAAAAAAACCTGACAAAATATAAAATATGGACGACCTACGACCTATTTTACGAAGGTAATAACTAATAAAAAACTCACTCATATTACTGTTAGATACCTATCATTATTACAGTCGACAACACGTAGCTGCATATAATTTGACCTCTACAATTTGTCTTTTAAATATTTTCGTAATGAAAGAGATCCAGGGACATGTGGTCGACTATAATAAGGATTAAAAAAAAAAACATAAAAGTCCCATCATCAACATCTAACGTAAAGCTGCACAGACAGAACACACTTTTAGGTATCAGCGGGGCGCGGGCGCAGCGGACGCATCCTCTTATTCATCTTACTTGCTTGACAGTCACTCGCTTATTCGCAGTCGCAGCGCACTTCCAAACCTAATCTGTGTTCCGATTTTCCGAACCTACATAAAGTTTGAACAGAACTATACAGTATTCAAAAGCACTCAATGGGACTTTTATGGTCGAAATAAATATTTTAATGAAAGATTAATGTAGATAATTAGAATGATATAATTTAAGTTAAAAGGCGAGTAGGTACACACGGCTACAAATCAAGCTATACATTTCCAGTTTATGCTGATCTCGCATTGTATAGGATTTCCGTAAAATGCGAGGTCAGCTTATACTGGAAATGTATAACTTGATGTGTAGCCGTGTGTACTTACGTTTAATGTTTTATTGCACAATGTGCAAGTAGATGTTTTCTTTAAAACTTTTGAAATACTGATAAACTCTGTTGCACTTCTTTTGGCCCATAATAATATTTTTTAAACAAACAACTAATTATAATAACAGAACAAAAAAACAAATCTAATTTGGCGTACGCGATGTTTTATGACGTACTGGTACTGGACTATAAACTGAAACACGCGTAACGGCGTAAGCGCGAGCAATTTGTCGCGTTTTCGTAGGTATCTGTCCGATCGTTGTAAAATTCTAGCTGTTGCCGCTCTGATTAGCAGAGCCGAACGAAAAGACGCGCGGCGTGCGTTCGGTTTGGCAACGTCGCGCCAGATATTGTTAGTTTTTAGTGATTTAACGTTATTAGTAACGTTACTTAAATACCGGTAAATCCTATAAATTAACGTTATGTTTAACGTTAATATTTAACGTAGCATAACGTTAATGTTTCGGTAATTTTACCGGTATTTGTTTGGTAACGGTAACCGTCCCTGATAATTATAGCAAAAAATATATTTTAACAATCCAATGCGATTTAAGTAAGTTTGTGGAGGCTTACCCTTTACCACGAAAAGATAGCGAGACTGTAGCCAGATGTTTCGTCAACAATTTCATATTACGTTACGGTATACCAAATCAGTTTATAAGTGATAGGGGAACCGAATTCACTTCATGTATCATGTCAGAAGTTTGCAAGTTACTGAACATGGAAAAAATTCATTCAACTCCTTATCATCATGAAACTTTAGGTAGTTTAGAAAATACACATAAGCATTTAGGCGCATACCTTAGAATTCAATGCGAGAATAATCAAACTGATTGGAGCGATTGGATTCCATTCTGGTGTTTTTCTTTCAATACCAGTGTTCATTCACAAACGAAATATACCTCATACGAACTAGTTTTTGGCAAAGTCTGTAATAGGGTCAGTCCGCGGTGACGGGTGTGACATTTCAACTTTTGTTTTTAGAAATAACTTTTGCATGAAACTACTTTTTACCTAGAGTTATACCATAAACCTGAAGACTTTAATGTAATTTAAATATATTGCCAGAATTAAATTTTTAGGGCTATTAGAAGTAAAGATATACGATTTTAAAGCCCTGTGTCGGGTGTGACCCCAACTATTGCATGACTTGACACCTCTGTTAGAAATGTCGATGGTTTAGCGAAAGTATTGAGCTTAGTAAAAAATCAATAATATTTTTAAGATGCTCAATAAATTCCCTTTTGTATCACACTTGAATCTGGTAAATACTAAATTAATTTCTTTAGTTATTACTCTACCAACATTGTGACGGGCGTGACATGAGATTGTGACGGGTGTGACAAGTTGAATAAAAAGACAAAATTTAAATCAAATCAATTTTTTTTATTGTTTGCTGGTAACATAAACTTAACTTTTGACAACTATTGTTCAAAAACATCAACATAACTGCTTTACTATGTGTTTGTTTACATTTATATGAGCCTAAAGGTGACATTGCCAATTTTTCTTCTATCAAAGTAGTTTACTTTTTTTCCCTGCATTTGCGTTGTCTAATTCTGGCCGCTAATCTGCTACTTTCCAGTTTCTTTTTACTTTTGCTTACGACATCCCGTTGTTTCGCCCTTCTAACTCGATCTCTTTCTCTTTCCTTCTTCAAAAACTATTCAAGTTTTTCTAGGTTACTCCTTAGTTTTTCCCGACTTTTCCTCTTTCTTGCAGCTGCATCCATACTGTAAACATAAAATATTGCCACTCATGCAAGCACACCAAAACCACATGGCAAGATTAGGTACATAAACATACAAGTTAGGAAACTTTCATTGCCTACCTAGATATTATTAAACCATAAAATATATTTGGGATGAGGCTGTATGGCTTAGTACCTTTGCCTGTCCCATATAGATGACTGTTAGTAACAAGCACATGCCATTATAATGAATCGAATTTTTACCCCACACATTCATCATGAATAAAAATGTCATCCCAAGTTTGTGACGGGTGTGACGTGTGACGGGCGTGACTAATAAATAAAAGCTTACATATCAAAGTGAAGCCATTTTATAAACATCAAAACTATTTCTATCCTTTGCCCCCCCCAAATAACCTTACTTTCACAAAACGGTACAACATTATAGCTAGTATAGCTCATGCAATCATAACTTTTCTATGTATTTTGTGTCGGGCGTGACACAAATACTTGCTCAACATAAAGCGTAAGTAAAATTATTGGTATTTACCTGAAGCAATCCAATTTTTCGCAGCAAACAAATAACTTCTCTTGCAATCAGTGACAACAGAAAACGGCGGGCTGTCAGTTTAATTGACGCATAAAAAAGTGTCGCCATTTTCGTATTACCTTTTACTACCATTTCCAGCTTTACGTTTTCTATGTTTGAACGAAAATATCATGAAAATTTGGTAAAAAAATCGGATTTTTCTTTCGGTTTATGAAAATTTATGATTAATAGACCAGATATTTTATATATTAGTGATTGTTTGAGCAAATAATTTATTTGGTTATCTGGTATCGATTACCGCGGACTGACCCAATATACCTAGCAATTTGACAGAGTCTTTGGACCCTTTGTATAACTTTGATGACTACCCAAAAGAACTTAAGTACCGTTTACAAAAGGCTCAACAAGATGCTAGACAAAATTTATTAGAATTTAAAAACCGTAGAAAAATATCATATCATCAGAAATTACACTGTGTAACCTACAAACCAGGAGATTTGATTTTATTAAAGAACCAAATCGGAAACAAATTAGATTGTATTTATAAAGGACCGTTTAAGGTAATAGAGGAACGCTCACCAAATGTTAAAATTATTAAAAATAATAAAGAGATATTGGTACATAAAAATAACACGAAGCCATTTATTAGTTAAAAAAAAAGTTAGTTAATAGAATAAGGAATTTTGTTAGTTAAGCTATAATGTTACTAATTAGTATTTAAGTACAGGCCTAATGCTACGTAAACGCAAACCTTTTTTTTTTAAAAAAAAAAGGGAGGCCACCTACCCTCTACTTTTCGGGGGAGGTGAAGTATGTAAAAACCATACTCAGCAAATCACTTTATATCTGCGTCACTCACCCGCGCAATCGTAACGTTTGGCCGTATAAGCATTTTTATTGTAAGGAAATTATTGTATTTAGAGAAAATTCAATAAATCGCCTTCAAACCGTTAACATGTCTTTGACTTATTAAGACTATCGTCACCAACCTACCTCACAAGAAGATAACACTCTGCAGTACTTACGTGAAACTTTTCGTCTCTTGTTGGGTGGTGGTGATGCAATGCCCTCCTCATCCTCCGAGGATGAGGAAGATGAAGATGATGAGGATGAGTTCTCAAATCGCCTCCTATTCGAATGCTGATCTCCCTCCGAAGCATCAACATTCGAACTTTGCTCACCTCCAACACTTACCGGCACAGTTTTGTCCGCACTCATCTTAAAACACTAAAACGCAATTGAAATTGACACTGTGTGTTAATTAAATACCGTAAATTATTATATTTTATCAACTTTTTGTAACTTGGAAAATTTTCCGATGTTTTACCGGCAAAATTTACAAACGCTATGACATTGACAGCTTCGCATCAAACGTCCTTCTTGGTTAGACAAGGACGCACGCTGGTGAAAGAGAGAGACAGGTATAGAACCATGGACAATTTGGTAAGTTTTTATCCATAGACTATCATTTAAAGGCGAATTTACAACAGCTTCTTCAAGTTCAACACTGTGTGTTTTAGCACAGCACATAATACCATCATGTTTACTTGTCTTTAGTTACGCATGTCGATCTTCTCTTTGACTTTATTTTGGTTTGGTTTATTTTTATTTTATTATTTCCTTTATTCATATATATACATATAAATTACATTTTTAAATATTTCTAAACAAATTAATATTAAAAAAACATTTAAAAATATAAAAAATAGTGGTCCGCCGGTATCGGGAGCAGGGTCCAAGCTACCGGTGGTTAGGGCTCCAGAGACAGGAACCTCCTCACAATGCGAGCCGTATCGAGGAGTACTGCCTTCTGAATCAGGCCCTTGATCCAACCACCTAAGGAGAGCCTCGAAAGGTGGTCGTCGAGGCTCTTGGCCATAAGGCCATTGGCCGTCACGACAATCGGCACAATGATAGCCGAGTTCACATTCCACATGTCGACAACCTCGTGTGCCAAGTCGAGATATTTTATTTGTTTCTCCTTCTCAGCTTTCACGAGGTTCTCGTCATGTGGGATGGTAACATCGATTATCATTACGCGGCGCGCTGATCGGTCTATCACCACTATGTCAGGCTTATTGGCGACAATAGTCCTGTCAGTGATGATAGACCGATCCCAGTACAGCGTGACATGGCCTTTCTCGAGAACTGGGTCGGGCACATACTTGTAGTACGGTACCTCTGATTCCACAAGCTTATATTTCAAAGCAAGTTGCTGGTGAATAATCCTGGCTACTTGGTTGTGCCTGTGCAAGTACTCGCCGTTAGCCAGACGAGAACAACCAGAAATAATATGTCTGATGGACTCACCCGGACGGTGGCATGCCCGACACACGTCAACCGTCCCGTCCTTCATAATATATTTCCGGTAGTTGTTCGTCAACATAACTTCGTCCATAATTGCGCAGACAAAACCTTCGGTTTCTCCGAAGAGGTCACCGAAACGTAGCCAGGACACGGATGCTAGAAAATCTACATCGGGCCCATGAAGAGCCCGGTAGAAGCGCCCGTGAAGCTCCTTGCCTTGCCATACTTCCTTGCGGTCGTCGGTAGTAAGTAATACAGGTTTGTGCCAGTTCTCTTTAGCCATGGACAGCGGGGTGAGTCCCTTGTCCACTGCTACCACATCTCGGTGCATACCCACCTCGGCTTTTAAAAAATATCCTCTGAGACTGCACACCTCGCGGTTATGGAGGGTCTTCGCGTTTAAAAAGCCTCGACCCCCGCACTTCCGCGGGATATACAGTCTCATCACCGATGATCGTGGGTGATGCATCCGGTTTGCGGTCAGCAGTGTACGGACTCTCCTATCCAGGGCATCGAGTTCGGTCTGAGTCCATTTGAGTATGCCGAAAGAATACATTAAAACCGGCATGACCCAACCGTTGAAGGCGCGCACCTTGTTCCCGCCTGACAGAAGGCTATTTAATACCTTTCTCAGGCGTCCAAAGAAGCGTTCCCTCAACGATTGCTTCATGTCGGTTACGTTAATGCCTAACGCTTCCGACATACCCAAATACTTATAGTTTTCGGATGAGGAAAGGGATCTCAGGTGTATGGAATCCGAGAGCTGAATTCCCTCGGATTCCATAATCTCCCCTCGCTTTACATACATGACTGCACATTTGTCCACACCAAATTCCATCCTGATGGCGCTACTAAAAGTTTCAGTTACTTTCAGTAGCTCCATCAGTTGCAATTTGTTGGGGGCAAAGAGTTTCAGATCATCCATGTAAAGAAGGTGAGATATGACCTGACCATCTCTCCTCAACCGGTAGCCTAAACCTGAATCCTCCAGCAATGTGCTTAGAGGATTCAGGGCTAGACAGAACCAAAGTGGACTCAGACTGTCGCCCTGGAATATTCCCCTTTTAATCCATACAGGTTCATCATTCCCCTGAATCTGTCGACATTCTGGATATCGAAGGACCGTCCTCCATTGCCCCATACACGACTTAAGGAAAGCGCGTAGAGTTGTATCTAATGGCCATGTCGATGAGGAGTAGCTCCTTAGTACCGCGGGGCCCATTCCTACATCCATTTTGAGAGGCAGACATAATGGAGTTATTGTCAATGTGTGTATTAATTTTCACTCTCAAAATGGATGTAAGAAGTTTATAGACTGTTGACAAACATGTTATCGGTCTATAATTCTTGGGTTCCGCAGGACTACCTGACTTATGGAGCAGGTGGGTAATACCTGTTGTTAGAAATTGCGGTAGCGACCCAGACTCTAAGGATGACTGGAATTGAGATGCTAGGCAAGTGTGTGAACTACTTAGCCATTTAAGCCAGAAGTTGTGCAGTCCGTCCGGTCCCGGTGATTTCCAGTTCGGTAACGGACGAACTGCTCTGGCTACGTCTATCGGCGTAATTGAAATTGGTTCCATTTCTGGAATAGATTCACATACTCGCTCAACATGTCGCATCCAGTCAACCTCAGTATGACAGACGGGTACCGACCAAATGCTGCGCCAGAAATAACTCGTGGTGGCATCATCCGGGCGGCACACGTCCATCATATTTTGATCAGGTCGCTCCCAAGCTCTGTATACCCACCTCTCATCGCTCTGGAACACGCGATTCTGCGAGTATCGATCAACCCGCCGCTTATACCGCCGAATACGATTGGCCCATGCATAAACTTTCTGCTTCAGGAAGTCGATGCGCTCTGTAACACGGGACATGAATTCTTGAGGACTAATTTCAGTCCCCGAGAATGCCCGCCTCACAAAGCGCATCACACGTGGTCGAGTATTGCCCTCCCTGAAGCAGTGCAGTTTGCCGATAAGTACCCTGGCCCCGTCGATACGGCGCTCGATCCTGCGCTGCCAGGCTGGTACGGCTGGCTTTGGTCGAGTAGCTACGTCACAATTTGGGAACTTGACTTTAGCTAAACGACATGCCGCAACAGCCCCACAGTACAGGATCGAGTGTGTATCAACAAGGTCCTCGTTACTCGCGAATATATTCTTGAGTTGCGAGTCCAGGGCACACATCAGCGCCCTATTTTTTTTATGCATACCCATGCATAAAAAAAATAGGGCGCTGATGTGTGAACCGTGGTAATCGGGGCCTAAGTTCGGTAGGAGTGGACCGATACTCGCGAAGCGCATCCTCCAAAGCGCTCCTCAATCGGTCGTTGCACTGACTACTTACCATAGCAACCCTATCATCTTCCTCTTCAACAATAGGACTAGAACGCATTGGGGTTGCATCAATAGCTGACGTTTCACGCGTTGGTGACTGAGGCAAGATGATACGATTGCTAAGTACCTCTGAGCGCAGCCTATCAAGTGTGGCATCGTCCAACATTTGATTGCGTTGGATGACCCGCACCTGATCCGACAGTCGTTGGGTCGAGACGTTAACGGTTGGTTCAAGATCCTGAAACAGAGACAGCATCCTAACACGGTACGCGGTGAGGTTAGTTCCCCCCTCTGTAGACCCGTAATACGCGCGCATGACATTTTCGTTTATGGACTGAGTCCATCTCATGCGCTGCACACAACCACCGGTAGCGGGGACCCGGCTCGGGGCCTGTTGGCCCCTAAGTCCCAAGCTCTTCGGTGGCCGGCCTCTCCCCGGCCGACGCACAGGTGTTGGCGACGTCGGCGGAGAGAAATACTCGTCGCTCGAGCTCGACGCAACTGCCACGGCCGGTGTCACAGCACTCACGACGGGGCTGGATTCCGGCGGCGGCGAGGCGGAGCTGAGCGACGGGTCCGGGGTTGGTTGGCGTGCGCGTCGGGAGGCAGCTCTCGTAATCATTTGGTTATCATCATGAACTTGTGTTATTTTCAATATTTTTCATTGTTGATGACGCCGTTGACAGACGTCATTTTCATAAAATTGTATTTGAATTTTTCACTATTTGGTTTTCCAATTTTCTTGTATTTCCTTTGTTAAAAAACTGTTTTAAATGTTTTTAAATAACTATTGTAATTTAACTTTGTATTCAAACCAATATTTGTATTAAAATAAAAATTCCGATGATATAACCGGTGACTGACATTCGGTGTTGCCATTATTATTTTATTGATTGTTATTATTATTTTATTTTTGATATCTGAATAATTTTAATTCCTATTTTCAGTTAACAGTCAATAAGTCAATCAGCATTTTCTGTCTATATTGGGCCAGCAAGATACAGGCTGTGCCTAGTTTGGGGCCCACGGTTACTTGATCTTATGTACTCTGTTATCTTTCATTGTTTCTGTTTTTATGTTTTTTCTATAACTTGTGTGTCAATAAATTAAATTATTATTTCCTTTATTTATTTTTTATACAAATTATTTACATTTTCAAATATTTCATATAAAAAAAACAATATAAAAACATTTAAAAATATATAGAATTGTACCGGTAGCCCACCGGTATCGAGAACAGGGTCCAGGCTACCGGTGGCCAGGGCTCCAGAGAGAGAAACCTCCTAACAATACGAGCCGTGTCCAGGAGTACTGCTTTCTGAATTAAGCCCTTGATCCAGCTGCCTAACGAGAGCCTCCTCAGGTATTCATCGAGGCTCTTAGCAATTAAGCCATGGCTGATACGACTATCTATAATTTTTGGGCTCCGCAGTACTACCCGATTTATGGAGCAGGTGGGTTATACCTGTTGCCAGGAATTCGGGCAGCGCCCTTGACTCTAAAGGCTGACTGGAACAGAGTCGCCAGGCGAGCGTGCGACCTTGTGAACCATTTAACCCAGAAGTTGTGCAGCCTATCCGGCCCTGGAGATTTCCAGTTAGGCAACGGACGGACTACACGAACTACGTCTTGGGGGGAGTGATTGCGCCCATTTCTTGTACTGGATCGCACGCCCGCTCGACCACCCAGGTCCATTCATCCTCGGTATGGCTAACAGGCACCGACCAGATGCTGCGCCAGCCACACCTTGGTCCAGACGCTCCCAAGCCCTATAAACCCACCTTTCATCTCTTTGGAATGTGCGATTTCGAGTGTCCGGTCCACCCGCCGTTTATACCTACGAATACGGTTTGCCCATGCATACACTTTCTGCTTCAGGAAGTCGATGCGCTCTGTGACACGGGACATGTAGTCTCGAGGACTGATATCAGTCCCCGAGAACGCCCGCCTCACAAAACGCATCACTCTAGGGCATGTATTGCCCTCCCTGAAGCAGATCAGTTTGCCGATGAGTGCTCTGGCTCCACCAATACGTCGTTCAATCCGGTACTGCCATGCAGGTACGGCTGGCTTAGGTCGTGCAGCTCTGAGATCAGAAAATTTGACGTGAGCTACTCGACATGCCGCTACAGCCGCATAATTCAGGATTGAATGAGAATCGATGAGGTCTTCGCAGTTATCAAAATAATTTGACAACTGCGAATCCAGAACAGCCACCAGCGCCCCATTTTTGTTATGCATGGGCAAACGAGGTATGCGTGGCCTAAGGTCGGGTGGCATGAATCGATATTCCCGTATCGCACCTTCCAAAGCACTCCTCATTTCCTCATTGCATTGGGTACTTACATAAGTAACCATGTCATCACTTACGTCGTTATTGTTATTTGGTATTATGGTAGACTGTGGTGGAACCACAGCCTGCGATGGCGTGGCAATGACATAGCTACTCTGCATTTCAGTCCGCAAGCGATCAAGTACGGTGTCATCCAACATACGATTACGCTGGATGACTCGCACCTGATCCGACAGTCGTTGCGCCGACACGTTGACAGCTGGCTCAAGCACCTGAAACAGGGAGAGCATCCGAACACGGTACGCGGTCAGGTTGTTTCCTCCCTCTGTAGCCCCATAATATGCGCGCATGACATTCTCGTTTGTGGAATGAGTCCATCTCATGCGCGACACATTTCCACCGGCAGCGGGGACCCTGTTCGGGGCCGGTTGGCCTCGAGGTCCCAAGCCCGCTGGTGGCCGTCCTCTTCTTCGTCGTGGAGGCGATGGTGGTGGTGGTGTCGACGGCGGGGAGAAAAACTCGTCGCTCGAGCTCGACGCAACTGCAGCGACCGGCGACACGATGCTCACGGATGTGGCGCGTCCCGGCGGCTGCAAGGCGGAGCTGAGCGACGAGCCTGGAGATGGTGGGTGTGCCTGTTGTTTGGCTTGGCTGCATACGAGTACCTCACGGTTGTGCAGGGTCTTAGCATTTAAGAAGCCACGACCCCCACACTTCCGCGGGATATACAGTCTCATCACCGACGACCGTGGGTGATGCATTCGATTTGCGGTCAGCAGTGCGCGGACCCTCCTATCCAGAGCATCAAGTTCCGTCTGAGTCCATTTGAGTATGCCGAAAGAATACATCAAAACCGGCATGACCCAACCGTTGAAGGCGCGGACCTTGTTTCCGCCTGACAAAAGACTGTTTAGCACCTTATTCAGGCGGCCGAAAAAGCGTTCCCTCAACGATTGCTTCATGTCGGCAGTATTGATACCTAATGCTTCCGACATACCCAAATACTTGTAGGATTCTGGTAAGTAGAGGGATCTAAGGTGTATGGAATCCGAGAGTTGAGTTCCCACGGATTCCATCATCTCCCCTCGCTTTACATGCATGACTGCACATTTGTGCACACCAAATTCCATCCTGATGGCGCTACTGAAGGTTTCTGTTACCTTCAGTAGTCCATCAGTTGCAAATTGTTGGGGGCAAAGTGTTTCAGATCATCCATGTAAAGAAGGTGAGATATGACCTGACCACCTCTCCTCAACCTATAGCCTAGACTTGAACCCTCCAGCAATCTGCTGAGAGGGTTCAAGGCTAGACAAAACCACAATGGACTCAGACTATCACCCTGGAATATACCGCGTTCGATCCTTATCGGTTCGCTGTTCCCCTGGATCTGTCGACCTCATGGATAGCGAAGAACCGTTCTCCAGTGCCCCATACATGACACCAGGAAGGTACGCAGAGTTGCATCTACTTTATACAACTCCAGCACCCTCATGAGCCATGTATGAGGCACAGAATCATAGGCTTTCTTGTAATCTATCCAACATGTAGACAGATCCCTTCGGGAGCGGCGAACCTGTTGGCTAATGGCCATATCAATGAAGAGCAGCTTCTTAGTACCGCGGGACCCATTCCTACATCCATTCTGAGAGGCAGACATGATAGAATTAGTCTCAATATGTTGATTGATTTTAGCTCTCAAAATGGATGTAAGAACTTTATAGACCGTTGGAAGACAAGTGATTGGTTTATAATTTTTGGGCTCCGCAGTACTACCTGATTTATGGAGCAGGTGGGTAATTCCTGTCGTCAAGAACTGGGGCAGCGACCCTGACTCTAAGGCTGATTGAAACTGGGACGCCAAGCAAGTGTGCGTTCTTTGGAACCACTTAATCCAGAAGTTGTGCAGTCCGTCCGGCCCTGGAGACTTCCAGTTAGGTAACGGACGGACTGCACGAGCTACGTCTTGGGGGCTGATGATGATTGCCCCCCATTTCAGGTATTGGATCACACGCTTGTTCAACCACCCACCTTTCATCGCTTTGGAATGTGCGATTCTGAGTGTATCGCTCCACTCGCCGTTTGTACCGACGAATACGGCTTGCCCATGCACAGATCTTCTGCTTCAGGAAGTCGATACGCTCTGTGACGCGGGCTAAGTAATCTCGAGAAATAATATCAGTTCCAGAGAATGCCCGCCTCACAAAGCGCATCACTCTAGGACGAGTATTGCCCTCCCTGAAGCAGATTAACTTGCCGATGAGTGCTCTAACCCCACCGATACGCCTCTCAATTCTGCACTGCCAAGCTGGAACAGCTAATTTTGGTCGTGTAGCTCTGTCGTTGTTGGGAAATTTAACGTGAGCTACACGACATGCCGCTACAGCTCCACAGTACAATATTGAGTGGGTATCGGCGAGGTTTTTGCTGCTGTCAAAGCAGGTTGACAGCTGCGAATCTAGAGCACACACCAGCGCCTTATTTTTCTTGTGCATTGGCAAACGAGGTAGACGTGGTCTAAGTACAGGTGGTGTGGAACGGCACTCCCGGAACGCACCCTCCAAAAGCGCTCCTCAATTGTACATTGCATTGGCTACTCACGGATATAACTTCGTCATCCTCTTCACCACCGCGGTCGGATCGCGGCAAAGCACTGGGTACATTTTGCTGCTGCACCGCGATGATTGGCGAAGCAGGAAGAACTGGGTCACTCCGTGAATCGAAGCGATCAAGTACGGTGTCATCTAACATATGGTTACGCTGGATGACCCGCACCTGATCCGACAGTCGTTGTGCTGACACGCTGATAGCTGGCTCAAGCACCTGAAACAGAGAGAGCATCCGACCAAGGTATGCAGTCAAGTTGCTTCCCCCCTCAGTAGCCCCATAATATGCGCGCATGACGTTCTCATTAATAGACAGAGACCATCTCATGCGCGACACATTTCCACCGGCAGCGGGGACCCTGTTCGGGGCCGGTTGGCCTCGAGGTCCCAAGCCCGCTGGTGGCCGTCCTCTTCCTTGTCGTCGTGGTGGAGGTGGTGGTGTCGACGGCGGGGAGAAAAACTCGTCGCTCGAGCTCGACGCAACTGCAGCGACCGGTGACACGATGCTCACGGATGTGGCGCGTCCCGGCGGCTGCGAGGCGGAGCTGAGCGACGAGCCCGGAGATGGTGGGTGTGCCTGTTGCTTTGCCCGGCTTCTAATCAGCACTCCTGGGTATTTGACGTTTCTTCAATATTCCTGCATTATTATTTATGTTCAAATTTCGTAGGTACTCGTTTCAAATTACTTAATTCCTTTTTCGTTTTTTTTTTGTCTTGTATTCCGATTGTCCAAAACATATATAAAACAATTAAATTTGTCGAAAAATATATAAAATTATTGAATTGCAGAAAAAAAATTGCGTAACTTTGACACCCGGGCCACAGATTATTATTTCCTTTATTTAACTTTTATACGAATGATTTACATTTTTAAATATTTCTTATAAAAACAATATAAAAACATTTAAAAATATAAAAAATTGTTGCCCACCGGTATCGGTCAGGGCTCCAGAGAGAGGAACCTCCTAACAATACGAGCCGTGTCCAGGAGTACCGCTTTCTGAATCAAGCCCTTGATCCAGCTGCCTAGCGAGAGCCTCCTCAGGTATTCATCGAGGCTCTTGGCAATTAAGCCATGGGCTGATACCACTATCAGCACAATGATCGCTGAGTCCACATCCCACATGTCGACAACCTCGTGAGCCAAGTCAAGGTACTTGATTTGCTTATCTTTCTCGGCTTTCACGAGGTTCCCATCATGCGGGACCGTTATGTCAACAATCATTGCGCGCCGCTCTGATCGATCCACCACCACTATATCGGGCTTATTGGCTACAATAGTCCTGTCAGTGATGATGGATCGATCCCAGTACAATGTGATATTGCCATTTTCGAGAACTGGGTCGGGCACATAACTATAGTACGGCACTTCCGATTCCACAAGGCTGTATTTTAGAGCAAGTTGCTGATGGATAATCCACGTACATACAACGTTGTGTCTATGCAAGTACTCTCCGTTAGCTAGACAAGAACACCCGGAGATAATGTGACGGATTGATTCGCCTGGACGGTGGCATGCCCGACATATGTCCACCGTGCCGTCCTTCACAATAAATCTCCGGTAGTTATTCGTCATCATAACTTCATCCATAATTGCACAGACAAAACCTTCGGTTTCTCCGAAGAGGTCCCCGGAACGTAGCCAGGCTACGGACGCGGATAGGTCTACATCGGGCCCATGTAGAGCCCGGAAAAAGCGTCCGTGGAGCTCCTTACTCTACCATACCTCCCTGCGGTCGTTAGTGTCAAGCACTACAGGTTTGCGCCAGTTCTCTTTAGCCAAGGAGAGCGGGGTGAGGCCCTTGTCCACTGCGACCACATCTCGATGCATCCCGACGTCGGTTTCTAAGAAATATTCCCTGAGATTGCATATCTCGCGATTGTGGAGAGTCTTAGGATTCAAAAAGCCTCGACCCCCACACCTCTGCGGGATATACAGTCTCATAACCGAAGAACGTGGGTGATGCATTCGATATGCCGTCAACATTGTGCGGACCTTCCTATCCAGGGCATCTAATTCTGTTTGAGTCCATTTGAGTATGCCGAAAGAGTACATCAAAACCGGCATGACCCAACCGTTGAAGGCACGCACCTTATTTCCGCCTGATAAAAGACTATTAAATACTTTTTTAGGCGGCCAAAGAAGCGCTCCTTCAACGATTGCTTCATGTCAGCAACATTGATGCCCAGCGCTTCCGACATACCCAAATACTTATAGGCTTCGGTAGCTGAGAGGAATCTAAGATTTATGGAATCCGAGAGCTGGGTCCACAGATTCCACAATCTCCCCTCGTTTTACATGCATGACCGCACATTTGTCCACACCAAATTCCATCCGGATGGCGCTACTGAAAGTTTCAGTTACCTTATTATTAATTATTATTATCCTTCTGCAGCGAGGTGTGAGACAGGGATATGTCATATCTCCGAAACTGTTTACCGCTGCACTGGAGAATGTCTTCAAGGTTCTGGACTGGAGAGGGCTAGGCGTCAACGTAAATGGCGAGTAAATCACTCACCTTTGGTTTGCCGACGATATAGTGGTCATGGCTGAGACCATGGAGGACCTCAGTACAATGCTCGATGACCTCAGTAGGGCTTCTGAAAGAGTGGATCTTAAAATGAACATTGACAAAACCAAGGTCATGTTGAATGCCCATGTAACTCCCACTTCTATCAAGATCGGAAATTCTATACTCGAAGTTGTAGACCATTGTCTACCTGGGACAAACGGTCCAGCTAGGTAGTTCTAACTCGGCTGGGCAGCGTTCAGGAATCTTCTCGTCCAACTTACCGCAGTGTCTCAAGACGAAAGTCTATAACAAGTGTGTGTTGCCAGTGATAACATACGGGACCGAAACGTGGTCGCTCACAATCGGCCTCATTCGAAGGCTTAAAGTCACCCAAAGGGCATTGGAGGGGAGGACTAGGCTCGGTGTTTCCTTTCATGATCGAATCAGAAATAAAGACATCCGTAAGAGAACCAAGGTAAGTTTAGTATCCCGAAGAATTGCCAAACTTAAGTGGCAGTGAGCAGGGCACATTGCTCGCAGAATGGATGGCCGATGGGGCCGAAAAGTTCTGGAGTGACGACCGTGAACCGGAAGACGTTGCGTTGGACGGCCTCCCGCTAGATGGACCGTTGACCTGGTGAAGGTTGCGGGGACCCGCTGGATGCGAGTCGCACGGGACCGGTCAATGTGGCGACACTTGGGGGGGGGGGGCTATGTCCAGCAGTGGACGTATTTCGGCTGAAATGATGATGATGATACTTCCAAACTCCATCCTTACAGGCTAACATATAAAAAAATTGCTATGAACATTCGCTTAGGGGCAGTAATATCTACAATGATTAAACAGTGGTGTCCGCCTATTACGACTCACTCATAGGACGACGACTATTACGACTCGTTCATAGCGACGATCATGCAAACGCAAGATAAGTTTTATACAGTCTATGAAAACATGTCCTTTTAGACTCCGGTTTACGCGACCGACTGCTTAGAACGACCTATGTATTTTGACAATAACTCGTCCGGTTAGAACGACGCGCAGTGTTTTGTTTCGATACCTATGCACCCCGGCTGCCCCGCTGCCGCAGCAGCGCAGTGCTGTTGCTGCTTTCTTCCCTCGATAAATCGATATAAAAAATTAGTTAAGTGTTAGCCAACTATCCTGACTTGTGATCAAATCGTGGGCGCTAATGTGATGACCGGGGTTCCATGTAAACTAAATGGAATGAAAGAAAAACGAGCAGCATAAGATATATGAATTTACTATATAAATTTACTAAACAAACAGTCTCTAGAATCCGAAGACTAACTAACACGGAAAACACGGAAAGGAAGTAAAAAAAATGGCATGTGCACAAAACAAAAAAAAAGGAAACAGAAACAATTGTCGATTCACAAAAATAAAATTAAAGCTGGTATCGAACTCGGGAGTTAAAAGAGCCCAAGCCGACGCTCTACGCCGCGGGACCAGCCGGCCTGCTAATTGTAGATTCACAAAAATAAATTAAACCCGGTATCGAACTCGGGAGTTAGAAGATCCCAGGCCGACGCTCTACGCCGCGGGACCAGCCGGCCTGCTAAGTACAGTGACGAATATGTTGACCTGTATCTTGTTATGAATCAACACGCTGCTTCATCCAGCGAAGTCGGACCTAATTTCTATAATTATTGTGTCTCAACTATAAAAGGGCGTTTCCGCAAGCTGAGGACAAAATGAGAACAGTCAGCCTTGCAAAACTTCTCAGATAATCTGACCTACACTTCGTTAAGTAGACGCAAACACTTACCCCGTTTCTGCCGTCACTCGCACACAAACTCACTATTATTGCACCAAAACAATACGCATGTACAATCTGTCGTAATTTCTGAATAACGATGGCTTTAAGTATCAGATTTACACAATTTCAGCACGGAGCCACCGTTATTTCTGTCTGTCTGCGATTGACATTTTCTTCGGTCTAGTTAATTTACTGCCACCGTCATTAATTGTCCGTTGTCTCACAAATTATTAAATTAAACTATTGCGACGAGCCTAGTAACGCCATCTAGTATTAGACTCGAGAACTAAAATAACGATCATTACAAGTTATTTTCAGAGGAACCTCAAGTTATAATTCTCACTAGTTCAATGTTCGGTGGTCAAACAAGTGAAAAAAACCGCAGTTGTTCGATGATGGAACCCAATAATTAAAGTCATGTCAAGATAGCCAAGTATTTCGTATTGTAGATATTAATGACCCTCGACGAATTTTCATAGCATTTTTTTTATATGTTAGACGGTAAGGATGGAGTTTGGAAGATTGCCATCTGTTTATAGCCATCTCTTTGCTGTCGGACGTGGGTTACTTTTGTGTGGACCGTGCCCCTTCTTCTTTATTTTCTACCAATAATACCGGTGCCTATTTGGCATTATTTTCCGATTCCCGGATCGTTATGTCTGATAAAGGGTTAAGAATTGCAAAAAAATCTGGCAACGTAACGTAACAACGTAATGTCAATTTAGTCTCCGGGATTGGAAACAAAAACCGTTCTATTCTGTCTATTAGCAAATTACAAAAGATACAGGTTTCCAAAAATGATTAAAAGTAATATTTTTAGGCAAATATATTACACATATATTTATTCTTTATACAATATAAAGTCCATAAATAACTGTTCACGACACTAGGTAATATTCCCGCACAAAAGACGTCGTGGCGGACGGCAAGGCGCGGAACTGCGTTCGACGAGCTCGGAATAAAATACTGTTTTGGTGTTATCATTTATTGCGTATGTATGGCGGCTGGGGCGGCTAGGGCGGGCGGCGCTCCGTGACGGCATCGGCCGTGGCGTCGTAGCGCGGCGGGTTGGCCCAGGGGTCGTAGCCCAGCACGGACAGCATGGGTGCCAGCTCCGCCATGTCGGCGCGCACGTCGGCCGGCAGCTGCCCCACCCACTTGTCCAGCGCGTCCAGGTTCACGGGCCGCACCACCTGGTCCGACGAGCGCTCCACACTGCGGACCACACGACACAGCACGGGTAAGCACAATATAACAAGAAATAACAGGTACACTACACTCATATCGATACCCGATAATAATAGGACTGTGGGCATTTTTCTATGAACGTTGGGCGTAAGACCTACAGAATTGAAATAAATCTCGAACAGTAGCTTATAATTAGGAATTTCCTTCATTCCTTCACAACAAATTACTTAAGTCGCCGGAGAGCAGAAATAGAGCTACTTGAAAAAAAATATATAACGTTGCCCTTATCTGTATTTTGCCGATTTGATCGATTATTCAGACTAAAAATAAACCTAGTTAGGAGATTCCGTAACACAGCCTCTACAGCAGTGTTGGGTCAATCAACTAATTTGTTCAATCAATTGTCAATTATAACGACAAGATTACTAACGTAATAGTCATTAAGCATTTAAAGGTTAGGCGTCAATCACATCTTGATAATAATAATATAATAATAAGTTTAATAGTACATAACAAAAACAACAACACAGTACATAGCATATGGAAACAATGGGTTGTACTACCAATTTTAAAATTATTGTCGGGTTTCCGGGCTCCTAAACTAGGTACGCAGACCTGTATCTTAGGAGTCAGGAGATTTTGCGGCTTCAGTTTATATAATACAACCGTGACTTTCTGTTTGTTTACAACATATTATATACTTCTTTTTTTTTTAACATTGCTTATCGAGTGAATAAGTGTGGTTGTGTATCTAGGGGTGTGTAATTGAGTGTAGTGTGTGTGTGATGAGGTGTGTATGTGTGATGAGGTATGTATGTGAAATCAGTGTTTAAATAACTCTCTTTCAAAGTAGGTTTGATAAAGTTATGATTCTATAGCCAAAATATTTTCTGTCTCATCATAAGTTAAGGATAAAAGCCATTTTCGTAATTTATTTTTAATTTCATATAGGGTATAATTATCTATACAACGGAATAATTTTATTTATTTTATTATAAATTCGTGAACTTTGGACAAACAATTGTCGAACTAGTAAACGCAAAATGACAGGGGGTTGCTTTACATATAGGAAAACCGTGGCGTCTAAGAAGCAGCTTTTTATCCAATGAAAGGCTGGAGTGTCTCCGCAGGACTGAGCGAAGGACATATAGTTGCCTGACTGTGAGAACTTCAGTCTCAGAATACAACTGATCAGTGGGGTAGTCTCTAGGTTTAAAAAGCATGACCTTAAGAACAGCTCGTTGTGCCCTTTCTGCCGGGATCATTGTGGTTTTGTAAGTACCGCCCCACACCGGAATGCAGTACATAATGATAATGATAAATGATGTTTATTTTGTAAATAGGTTTTTAAAAACACTTTTACACGTCTCTTTTTTTTAAACTAGATGGGGCCGGTGTTTCGTACCTGACTACTCTGAGAAGAAACAGCCGAAACAAACTCAGAGATCATAGTCTCTTTTAAAGTCCAGACATAATCTTGTTTAACTCACATGAGGACTATGCAGATTAGTGTCTGAGAAGGTCTCTTGAAGAAAGAACCACACAGATTTGAGTGGACCTGTCCAGTCAGTGCAAGCATTTGTCAGTTATCGTGTAGCTCGACTTATAACTCAAGGAGCTCAACGACACGACGAACAATACCAAAGAAAGGACATTTGGGTAGGTCATAGTACTCAAACTGCCAGACAATCGTGGAAAAAATAAAAAACAAACAAACAAAAAAACCCACATGGTCCTCACATTGTCAATAATCAAATAAAATTAATACACAATACTCTCCAAAATAAATGTCATTAAATGTGAATATTAACAATAAAAAATAAAAGTAAAATACTTAACAAAGTAAGTATTCATGTCAAATCATTAAATATAACAATAAGAAAAATATAAAACAAAATAATAATAAAAAAATAAAAATAAAAAATACTAAAAGTATTCATGTCAAATAAATTAAATGTCACAGTGTATATGAGAAAGGAATCAATAATAAACAAGCGAAGTCCGAAATTTCGACATTCACAGAGTAAATTTAATTGGAGCAGCTTAATCCCAAGCCTTTTTATCTTCGAGATAGTGATTAATGTTATAGTAGGCTTTCAGACCTAGCTTCCGTTTTATAAACGATTTGAATTTATTTAGGCTTAGTAATTGAATATGACTCGGAAGTTTATTGTAAAAACGTATACATTGGCATCTGAACGTACCCCCTATTTTTTTAGCCTCGTTGCAGGAACAACAAATTTGTGTTTGTTCCTCGTGTTTATGTTGTGGATATCACTGTATTTTTTAAACAAATTAGTATTTTTATGTGCGTACAAAAGGTTTTCATAAATAAATTGAGAGGGGACAGTAAGTATAAAATATTAATCTCTTAAAATTTTTCTCTGAGGGTGTATCTAGGACTTAATTTATAAATTGAACGAATTGCCCTTTTTTGCAAAACAAATATTGTCTGAATATCGGCGGCATTGCCCCACAAGAGAATACCGTACGACATCACACTGTGGAAATAACTAAAGTAAACTAAACGGGCTGTCTCTAAATCAGTTAAATCACGAATTTTTCTAACGGCGTATGCTGCAGAGCTAAGTTTTTTTGACAATTTGTCTATATGGGGGCCCCACTGAAGCTTGGCATCCAAAGTTATGCCTAAGAACACTGTGTTATCTTCTGGTTTCAACTCTTCATCCTTGATTAGTACACTAGTTTCCACTTGTCTTACATGGGGTATAGTAAACTTAATACATTTAGTTTTTTTCTCATTTAGGAGTAGATTGTTAACATTAAACCAATTAACGACTTTTGCCAGGGCGCTATTAACATCGTCCGTAACTAGGTGCTGACGTTTGAGTTTAAATAAAAGAGAGGTATCGTCTGCAAACAACACTATGTCATGATTATCCTTTATGAGGTAAGGCAAGTCATTTGTATAAATAATTTAAGTAACAAAAATGGGCCAAGAATTGAGCCCTGGGGTACCCCCATTCTTACTACGGATCCGGGAGATCTTTTCCCGTTAACATCAACTCTCTGAATCCTATCGCTCAAATATGACGCAAGAAGATCCAGAGAAGCGTTCCGGATTCCGTAGTGGTGGTTTCCTGATTAATGTTTCATGAAGAACGCAATCGAAAGCCTTAGACAAATCGCAAAAAAATACCCAAAACATCGCATTTATCTTCCCATGCATTATAAATGTGCCCTAAAAGTTCAACACAAAGCAATCAGTAGTTGAACGACCCCTTGTAAAACCGAACTGTTTCTTATGCAATAACTTATTTTTATTGAAAAATCTTTGCATTTGTTCTAAAATTAGTTTTTCAAAAAATTTACTGAAGGTGGGTAGTACAGAAATGGGTCTATAATTAGTGGGGTCTGATTTACTACCCGATTTAAACAATGGTATTATTTTACTATTTTTCATTAGATCAGGAAACTCACCACGGTCAATACAATCGTTAAATATTACAGCTAAAGAAGGAGCTACAATGGTTATAATGGACTTAGCAACGTCCACAGAATGACCCCATAGATCAGCGGTCTTCTTAACATTTAACGTGTGAAAAGTTTTAATTATATCTTTACAGGTGACATATTGAAAATTAAATTCGGAATCACAGACTGAAACGTTTTCCTTTAATAAAGACTCGGCAGCAGCAGGTGACGAGTTTAGCGATTTAGTAGTCGATACGGGAATATCCGCAAAGAAATTTTCAAATGCTGTGGCAACTTGAGTGTCTGAATTTAAAATATTATCGCCAATAGCAAGGCTGTAGTCACTATCTCGATTGCAAGAGTTTCCCGTTTCGCTATTAATAATGTTCCATGTCATTTTAATTACATTACTACTGTTTTTAATTTTTGAACTCAAATAACGGGACTTTGCTATAAAACAAACTTTTTTAAATACCTTAGAATAATTCTTAACATATAACTTAAATTCTACAGTGTTTATATACGTCCGCTCTTCATACAGCTCATAAAGTCGTTTTCGACTCTTATGAATGTAGGAATGGAACGCGACTGATGCATGAGATGTGTGAAAGAGACAGAAGTATAAGTGTAAGTGAGACAGGTGATGTATGCTTGAGATGACATGAATGTTGAGGAAGAGGAAGGAACACAATTAGAATGGCAGAGCAATGCTAAGGTGTAAAAGACGTAGGGTGTATTTAAGGTGTTTTATTTAAATAAATCTAATAAGTAGTAAAAACTACGCAATTTGTTTGACTCAAGAACCTGACCCCACAATTTTTGGGGGCTCGTCCGGGATCAGGCCAATAAAAGTCAGCAAAAGGCGTAATAAGACGAAGTACCGGCGCGGCGAACACGTGCTCAGTAGGAAGAAAACGGCAGAAGTAATAAGAAAAGACGATGGCTACAGACGACAAACAAACAGCAATGGGCTTCGGGCTCGCAGACGGAATAACCGGCATAGGGAAGTTCAGCGGCGATGACAAAACTTGTTCGTCGAGCAAATGGGCGCAAGACATCGACGACAACGCCGAAATTTTCCAATGGACGGCTCAGCAGACTTTAATTATAGCGCGTAGAACGCTTACAGGAACGGCGGCGTTATGGCTAAGATCAGAGAAAACTTTCAAGACTTACGAAGATTTAAAAGCTGCCGTCATCAAAGAATTTCCTGATTCAGTCAATGTAAAAGAAATGCACGAGTTGATGTCTAGCAGGAAAAAGCAGAAGAATGAAACATATTTCCAGTATATGTTAACAATGAAGGAATTAGCACGGCGGGCGAAGTTTCCAGACTATATTGCAATTCAATATATCGTGGACGGCATCGAGGATTATGAATCAAATAAGGTAATTTTGTACGGCGTGACGACCTTCTCGGCGTTAAAAGAAAAGTTAGCAATTTATGAGAAAATGAAAACCAAAGCTGGGGAGCGTGCAATTAAACGTGAGCGACCTAAAAATCAAGCAGACGCATCATCAGCGACGGGCAGTCAAAGGCGTTGTTTTAAGTGTGGAAGCCTCGGGCATGAAGCGGGTGCATGTAAAAATGGTGTAAAATGTTTCAAGTGCAACAAAAAGGGCCATATTTCTACGCAATGTAAGGAGAAGGCTGAACAGTCATCAAAGCAACATGGCGGCGCCGGCGGCGCTGAAACGAAAACCAACGAGCAAAAGCGAACGTTGTGTGTGACTGACTTCACTTCAAACGTTGGTGAGGTTGGCCAACATGACAGCGATGACAGCAGCGCGAAGATGGCGGAATATGAACCTAACATTTGCACGAACTTCGTTAACAACAATGGAACTCAGATTGAGAAGAAAACAAATGCGAAAGTTCAACTTGAAAATGCCTGCAAGATAGTAATGGTGAATAAATGTGAAGTGAACGCGTTGATTGACTCTGGTAGTGAAGTAAACCTTATGTCGAGTGAACTTTATGTGCGTATAGGTGTTCCGAAAGCTGAGAAAACGGTCACAACGTTTGCAGGACTAGGGTGTAGCAAAGTGACCGCAACAGAAAAGTTTACGATTGATGTAAATATAGATGGACACGATTATAGTGTTAAGTTTTACGTTGTACCTAAGGATGCCATACCTTGTAGCATAATATTAGGTCAAGATTTTCTGAAAGATGTGTTTACTGTGTTGTAAAAGGGGTCAATAATTATAACCCCAAGTGCTGAAAACTGGCTCAGTAAAATAAGTTGTTTAGTGTGTCATGATAATTCTTATGTTTTAGGTGAGATTCAAAATCAAGAGGTAAGGCGACAAGTTATAAGTTGTGTGAATAGTTATAATCCTGTTCAAACCAAGGATGCTCCAGTTGAGTTACGGATAGTGCTTAAAGATGACATACCAGTGGCCCAGCGTCCAAGGAGAATATCGTTGGCCGAACAGGTAACAGTAGAAAAGCAGATATCAGAGTGGCTCAGAGAGGGGATAATTAGAGTAAGTTTTTCAGAGTATTCCTGCCCTTTGGTGTTAGTTAAGAAAAAGGATGGTAGTACGAGAGTGTGCGTAGACTACCGATCCATTAATAGAAAGATCAAAAAAAGGTCAAAGATGAATTCCCACTTCCCATAATTGAGGACCTGATAGATAGACTTAAGGGTGCCCGAGTATTTAGTGTGCTGGATTTAAAGAATGGATTTTTCCATTTAAAAGTAAATGAGGATAGCATAAAATATACTGCTTTTGTCACTCATCATGGGCAGTACGAGTTTTTAAGAGCTCCATTCGGGTTGTCAGTGTGCCCGAAATATTTTATGCGTTTTGTTACTACAGTGTTTCAGGAGCTGATTGCAAAAGGCATATTGGTGATTTTTATCGATGATTTGCTAATCCCCGCCTGCGATGAATTCCAGGCTTTGGAACGTCTTAAGGAGGTGTTAGCAGTCGCATCACAATATGGTCTGCAAGTGAACTGGAAAAAAGCACAATTGTTATCCCGACGCGTAGAGTATCTTGGACATATAATTGAAGATGGTCAAGTTCAACCTTCTAAGGACAAAACGGAAGCCGTAACAAGGTACCCAGAACCAAAGACTTTAAAGCAACTCCATAGTTTCATAGGGCTAACCTCCTATTTCAGGAAGTATATTAAGGACTTTGCTCTTGTGGCAAAACCCTTAACAGATTTGTTGAAGAAAGATGTAAATTTTGTCTTCAATGACAAGGAAAGAAGTTCATTCAATATGTTGAAGGATGCATTGGCGAGTAGTCCAGTGTTAAGGATTTATGATCCCAACAGAGCTACATACTGATGCCTCTTCGGTAGCGTACAGTGCTATACTACTCCAAAGAAATTACACAGGTGGGTTGCATCCAGTATATTACTTCAGTCGCAAGACTAATGACGCAGAGAAGAAATACAGCAGTTATGAACTGGAAGCATTAGCTGTAATCGAGGGGATAAAGAAATTTAGGCATTACTTGTATGGTAAACATTTCAAGATTGTAACGGACTGTCAAGCTTTTCAGAAAACCTTAGACAAAAAGGACTTAACCACTAGAGTAGCACGGTGGGTATTACTACTAGAAGAATATGACTATGTGATTGAGCACAGGCCAGGTAACAAAATGCAACATGTAGATGCCCTGAGTAGAAACCCGTTTGTTGCTGTCGTCGAGTTAAGTCTACAGGACCAGGTCAAGCGAGCACAGGTGTTGGATGAAGGTATCAAAGCAATTATTGAAGTTTTGAAATTACAATCATATGAAGATTACATGTACAGTGACGGTTTGCTGTATAAAGGACCGGATAAGAGGTTGGTAATTCCTAAAAGTCTAGAAGTTGAAATGTTTAAGAGGATCCATGAAAAGGGTCATTTTGGAAAGAAGAAAATGATGGAAATATTAGAGAAAGACTATTATATCAAGAATTTGCAGAAAAAAATAGAAGAATTTATGTTAACATGCATACCATGTTTACTGGCCACTAAGAAGGAAGGTAAACAGGAAGGTTTCCTCAATTGTATAGATAAGGAGAGTATTCCGTTGCACACAATTCACTGTGATCATATAGGGCCACTTTCAGAAACAAGAAAGCTGTACAATCATATTTTAACCTTGGTTGATGCATTCACAAAGTTTGTGTCGTTGTTTCCAGTAAAAAGAACCACCAGTAAAGAGACAATTGACCGATTAAAGGTGCATCAGCAGACATTCGGTAACCCTGCACGTTTGATTTCAGATAGAGGAACTGCATTTACTAGCAATGATTTTAAGGAGTACTGTCGAAGTGAAAACATTCAACATATCACAATCACGACAGGCGTCCCAAGAGGAAATGGACAGGTGGAGAGGATACACCGTACAATAAAGGCAGTGTTAACGAAATTATGTATTGCAGATCCCTCGCAGTGGTATAAGCACGTCAGCAGTGTACAGCGTTCTCTGAATAGTACTTACCAACGAAGTATTGCAACCACTCCATTTGAGTTACTGATGGGCACCAAGATGAAAACCAAGGAGGATATTGAAATATATAATTTGATCCAGCAGGAAAACCAAGTAAATTTTTTACAGAACAGAGAAGAACTTAGAATGAAGGCAAAAGAACAAATTCTTCGAGTACAGGAGGAAAATCGAAAGACTTACAACCAAAGACGAAAGGAATCTCATAAATATAATGTTGGGGATATAGTCGTCATAAAGCGTACCCAGTTTGGTACAGGCCTGAAGTTAAAGCCGCAGTTTCTAGGCCCATACAAAGTCACCCAGGTAAAGAGGAACGATCGCTATGATGTAGAGAAAGTCAATCCTATGTCAGAAGGCTCGCGATTGACGAGTGCTTCTGCAGACATCATGAAGCCATGGCCTGGAAATGATGGTAATTAAACAGTAGTTTGGTAGTTTTATTTATTTTGTTTTGTTGAGAGTCAGTAAGCACTTAAGGTTTCTACAGATGATCTTTACAGGTAGTCTTGACCTAATGTTATTGTTATAACCAGTGTTATGTTGTTTCAAAGTTAGATAAGATGAATCTATGTTTTTGAGAAGTTCTTATTAGGTACTTATTTTTATAATGCTAAGTTTAAACCAGTGTTATTTTGTTTCCAAGTTGGTTAAGATGAACTCATTTTTTAAGATGAACTCACTTTGAGAAGTTCTTATTCTTATGATGCTAAACTTAAACCATTGTATCAGGGTGTTTGTTTGTTTATGAGCTAAGTTAGAGCCATTAATTTAAGTAAAGTGTAAGATTGATAAAATGAGAGAAGTTTGTTTTCCTTATTTTTGAAAAGTTGATGCTAAGTTTAGTTAAGTAGTTTATAAGTTTAGTTTAAGAGATATTGGTGCCGATTCCCTTGGTTACAAACTAAACCAAATTTAAGTTCAGTGCATCTTTTTCTTTCTATTTCATTAAGAAAAGGACAGAAGATACATTTTAGTTTAGTCCTGTCAATTTAATCAGCGCTTATTACATGTTTAGACGCGATTAAAAAGTTTACCACTAAGATTACATCAAATTACGTCAGGTGCCGACTAATTTGACAGGACTAAACTAATATTTATCTTCGGTCCTTTTCATAATGAAATAGAAAGAAAAAGATGCACTCAACTTAAATTTAGTTTAGTTTGTGACCAAGGGAATCGGCACCATTGCTGTAGTCAATGTGTACGTTTAGTTTTGTTAATTTTCATTGTATAATATTGTATTGGGAGATCAGACTGGGACAGTCTGATGTCAGAATGGCCGAGTTGTAGGAATGGAACGCGACTGATGCATGAGATGTGTGAAAGAGACAGAAGTATAAGTGTAAGTGAGACAGGTGATGTATGCTTGAGATGACGTGAATGTTGAGGAAGAGGAAGGAACACAATTAGAATGGCAGAGCAATGCTAAGGTGTAAAAGACGTAGGGTGTATTTATGGTGTTTTATTTAAATAAATCTAATAAGTAGTAAAAACTACGCAATTTGTTTGACTCAAGAACCTGACCCCACATGAATACCAATGGTGGCCCAGTCGTTGAAAGAAGCGTTACTATTAACCGAGATTGTCTTACGAACAAACGCGGTTTTAAATTGTGTGCAATACATACTGAAAAAATCGTTATATTGTTGGTTCGGATCACCGTTATTTGACAAAAGTGGTAATTTAGACAAAAGTTTAGTTTTAAAAGTTTCCAGGCGATTTTTAGTTTTTGGATTAGCAATGATATCCTTCTTAGTGACTTTCTTGTTTACATTTGGAATTGTGGTCAATTGCCCATAATGATCTGAATCTATTAAGTTAATAATTGCTGTGTGGGTAGGTGTAACATTTGTGTAAATATTATCGAGGCAAGTGGCACTAGTGGGGGTTATTCTAGTGGGCTCCAGAAATTTGTTTTCAAGATTGAATGACTGCAACAAGCTTATAATTTTAGTACTTAGCCCAGATTTTTCTAACAAATTAATATTAAAATCACCACAAGTGATTATGGACTTCTTAGAATTACAGATTTTATGCAACACTTCATCCATTACCTTTTCAAAACGGTCATACAACCCTGAAGGAGGTCTATATACACTTAATATGATAAACTGCTCCAATTCTATACAGGCTATTTCAACTGTTCGCTCAACAGATAGGCTTACAATATCCTTGCGGTCTTTAAATTTAAGCTGATTATTTACTAAGATTAATGCGCCGCCATGTATAGCATTTTCCCTGCAGAATGAACTACCAACCTGGTGATTACTAAAATTGAAAATTAATTGGTGACACTTAAGCCAATGCTCCGTTATACAAAGAATATCTATGTTGTTACAATTCAGGAAAAGTTCTACTTCTAATTCTTTGTTCAAAAATCCTTGAATATTTTGATGCACCAGGTTGATACTATTGAAATCCTCTAAACATTCTCTTGATTTATTATCTAGCTTCCTTAAAATATTGCAAGAGGTTGCCTCTGTTGTCTCATTTTCTAATTTAAATGATTGACTGATTCATTAATTGTGATCAAACTATTGGCTGAGTAATTTAACTGAATATTGCAGTGCTCAACAGAGGCAACTTGATTAGCCAAGTTATTGGCTGTAATAGAAAAATAGTTTGATAGCACCGATAGTTTGTTAGATAGCACCGATCCACAAGATATCTATCATTTGTCAAATAAAAATTGTTACCAATATAATTGTTAATGTCAATCAAATGAAATACATTACTATTAGATGTCAAATTATGCAGTGTGTTATTAATATTATATCTAAAGAAATTTTCTTCCTGTGGCAAACTTTTACTATATGGAAATGTAAACAACACAATTTTTCTTAAATTTAAGTTTGACAATGTCCTATGATACTGGAGTAACTCTCCTTTGTTCACATTTCCTCTGTTACCTATCAAAATTATTAATATGGTGTCCTGGTTAAAGTTACATTTAATTATTTCTTTCATCTATACTAATATTATAAAGCTGAAGAGTGTTTGTTTGTTTGTTTGTTTGAACGCGGTAATCTCAGGAACTACTGGTTCGAATTGAAAAATTCTTTTTGTGTTGGTTAGCCTATTTATCGAGGAAGGCTATAGGCTATATATCATCACGCTACAACCAATAGGAGCGGAGCATCAATGACAAATGTTGCAAAAACGGGGAAAAATTATTCTCTTTGATAGCTTCCGTTGCGTGCGCTGCGTAAACGGTTAAAGTTGCACAAATATAATGTAGCAGGGAATTATTCCTCTTAAAAAGGTCTCAAAAAAAGTCCGCGACGGCACATGCCTATCTTTTAAGGTTGACTCACAATAACCATTTTTATGATTTTAAAATTTGGTCAAAATTAATGTTTTATTTGCGAAGGTGTTTTTACCGACATAGTATTAATCCTTATCAAAATAAATATGTTAGTCATCTTTAGCATTCAATTGTGACCAAAATTGCCCTTTACACTATTCAATTTAGATGAATATCTTAGGAGATATCACAGTTTTAAAATAACTCCGCATCAAAATAATGACCCGCGCGCGCTGCGAGGCGGGTGTTCATGTTGTTGGGAAAACTAATGTGATTAGATTCAATGCACAAATATTGTGGGGAACTTAGAGAAGGTTTTAGTTTTTGTTTCATGCTGTAATCAGTGCTCTCTATCAAAAGATTTATAAATTTAAAGTGTTCAAGAAGAACTTACCATCATTGTGTAAGATACATGCAACGACAACTATTGCACCAAAATGGTACTAATTAATAAAAATGTGCTCACAAGATAACTTTTAAATCGGGTCTGAGAGCAAAAAGTACTCTAGATTAGTCTACATGACGCTATAACCCTGTAGAGTGTGTGTTCGATCGCTTTACATGCATTATATTTTAACGGTTAAATTTCGTGCTCGATAGATGGCGCTATTAATTTCACTCCATTTTCTGAGTCGCGGTGTTAAGTTTTCCGTGAAAGAATGACCCTCGCCCGTGTCAAATGTCTGAAGCTTGGTTTATTAACCAACGAAACAAAAAGAGGAGGTTCTCAATTCGACGCGTCTATATTTTTTTATTTTATGTATGACCTGACCACGCATAACTTTTTACAGAGAAGTCCGATATACATGATCTTTTGTTTTTTAAATTGAGAAATCATGTTTGGGCTCATTTCCTGCACCTTGATGAGAACTTTAGATCTAGCTGGAGTATGACGTCATCGAAGGTCTGACGATGGAGACGGAAGGCACTTGCAAGAGGTCCTCAAGAGTTTGCAGCAACAATAACGTGTTTGGGCTCAATTCATGCACCTTGATGAGAACTTTAGGCCTTGCTGAAGTATGACTGTCATCGACGGTCAAACGATAGAGACAAATGGCAGTTGCAAGCGGTCCTAAACAGTTTGCAGCAAGTATAATGTTGTTGGGCTCATTTCATTCACTTTGATGAAATCTTTAAACCATACTGAGTTGTCAGTATGACTTTCATCGAATGTCTGACGATGGAGAAGGAAAGCAGTTGCAAGTGGTCCTCAAGAGTTTACAGCATCTATATCGTGTCTGGGCTCATTTCATGCACCTTGATGAGAACTTTAGACCTGCCTGGAGTATGTCTATCGTCAAAGGTCTGACGATGGAGACGGAAGGCAGTTGCAAGAGGTCCGCAACAGTTTACAGCAGTTTTATCGTGTCTCGGCCCATTTCAAGAACTTTGATGAGAACTTTCGTTCTAGCTGGTGTATGATTGTCATCGAGTGTCTAAAGATGAAGACGTAAGGCTGTCGAGGGTCGCGGGCCTGTGGACAGTGAGTAATGGGCTAGCTCGCCATCCGTCCGTCTTATGACGACAGGCCGTGGTGACGGCGTGTTCGTGTTCCACACGCGCCTCAAAGAGATGTCAGCAAACGGGAAGGGATCCGAGAGGAGCGAGGCCTGCCAGGGTTGCGGGACTGTTCGAAAGAGATACCGCGGCCCTGGAACGCAAAGGGCAACAGAAGAAACGTGGGTGGATTTTAGTCAGTACAAGTCTGACAATCCCTTCCGCTCCGTCCAGAGTGGGAGGGGTCATTTGATGATTATCCATCGGTAATAGTATATATTAGGGATTTACTCCTTTTGAGAGCTTCCGTTGTGCGTAAAGTTACGCAATTATCATGTATGTCGGAATTGTCCCTCTCAAAAAGCTCTAAAAAAATATCCACAATGGCCATATGTCTAACTTTTAAGGTTGACGCACACTCTCTCTAACCTCTCTTTCTTTTATGTACGCACGCGCGCAGACGAAGTTGCGCGGGTCAGCTAGTTATATGATATAGAGAACATCCCGGCAAACAGTTGTCTATCACTGAGTGTCCTGGATACTCATCTGATAACAAATTACCTAGGTCTTTTCCAATCTCATCACAAAATATTACTATGTCATTATTTACTTTTTGTTTATATTGTTTATGGGAACTATTCGTAGGAATATGCAAATCAACACATGGCTGCGGTAAGGTGGTATCACATGTTGTCAATGAATGGTGTACGAGCTCAGTCGACAATTCCTCAAGAGTCACTAGCCGTTTTCTTGTATACTCGGCAGTTTTCCGAATTGCAGTGTCTTTCCTGATGTTTGTAGAAATCTTCTGTACAGTTTCAGCAATAATTTGTTGACGTTGTAGTAGCCCTTCCATTGTAGATGTGTTGAAGAAACTAGTTGTCTGTTGTAATCACTGTCACTGATAGAAGAGGATGGTGTGGACTTGTATGTCCTCTGGTTCTGTTAGTTCCGCGTGAGCAGATGCCCCTCACCAATATGTGCGCTTTCTCAACTTGACTGGTGAGACCCGCTTGTGGTAGGCCAGCCGAGCCGATTCGCTATTGATGAAGACACCTTCTGTCACACTTCACTTAGTCTCGAAGGACCAAAAATATGTGGAGTCCTACCGCTGAGGTGCAATGTGTGCCGGGAATTGTTATGTGTAAGAAAACCCCGATATGTGTGTTCACCAAGCAGCTTTATTGAACTAACCTTAATTACAGTAATGTGCATGCAATAAGGTATAAACGTAAGTACAGTGATCGCGGGCGTCAGCATAAAATTGTCGAGTGAGCTCGTACAAATGGTCTGGTGGATTTACATGGGAAGCTGTTTGACAGTGGTCACAGTTGTTTGTTTGTGAGTTGACCAAATCATTCATCGCCAAAAATGATGGACTGACATAGGCTGAGGTACACAAGAGTTAGAGTTTCAGAATTGGCGGAGTGTCTGAGTTCTTTAAAAATATATATCAGTCTTCTGACTCTAGTGCAGAGTGCCTCTATATGCGCGTGCCAGTTAAGATTTTCATCAATTATCACTCCCAAATACTTAATATTGGGGACTGTGCTGAGAGCAAGACAGTTACAATTTACTGACTGGTGAGAGGGACAAGTGTGACCTTTAACTTTATGAGAGAAAGAGGATGGAGTTATTGAATGTGGGCGATGGAACCTGATTAGTTTTGTCTTTTCCAAATTCAACGTCAGTAAGTTAGTTGTCAGCCATTCCATTATGACTAATACTTCTGCTGATTGGATGAAAAAATAACACTGATTAAAGTGATTTTATTTTGCCCTAAAATAATAAATTGCCGGTGGCCCTCTAGAATAAGCACATCCATTAGGTCAAAATAAAATAACTTCAATCAGCGTTTTTTTTTTGCATGGATATCTTTGGTTAGACGTACTAAACACTGTGTTAAAATTTGTCCACCTATTTTAATGGGACCTTATATTTGTTTTGTTATTGTGATCACTTACCCTCATATTGGTTATTTTTTTCTATGAACGTAGATTTATGAATATTTTACTTTATTTATTCAGGAACAATTAACAGCTACAATGTCTTGGAACAGAGGAAAGATAATACAAACAATAACAATATTGCAGTCCATTTCATTATCCGCATATTATCAAAAGAAATTATGATATGAGTGCCAATAATTAAGTTGATGCAACTCGACGCAGCTTCCTGATGTCGTGTATGGGGCAATGGAGGGCAGTCTTTCGCTATCCAGGATGACAGCAAATCCAGAGGAATAGCGAGCCGATAAGAATAGAGCGAGGTATATTTCAGGGCGATAGTTTGAGTCCACTTTGGTTCTGCTTAGCCTTGACTCCTCTTAGCACGCTGCTGGATGATTCAGGTCTAGGCTATCGGTTGAGGAGAGGTGGTCAAGTTATATCTCACCTCCTTTACAAGGATGACCTGAAACTCTTTGCCCCCAACGATTTGCAACTGATGGAGCTACTGAAGGTAACTGAAACTTTCAGTAGCGCCTTCAGGATGTAAATTGGTGTGGACAAATGTGTTAAGTGCGGTCATGCATGTAAAGCGAGGGAAGATTGCAGAATCTGTACGAACCCAGCTCGCTGATTCCATAAATCTTAGATCGCTCTCAGCAACGAAACGTATAAGTATTTGGGTATTTCGGAAGCGCTGGGCATCAATGTTGCTGACATGAAGCATTCGCTGAAGGAGCGCTTATTCTTATTCTTTATTGCACTCAAAATTTAAAAGAAGCACACACAAATTTACAATATAGCTTATGTAAAACGGCGAGATTAACCCAGAATTGGGTTTTCTTACAGCAAACCATACTTTGATTGTGAGATGTGCAGAAGAGGATAAACCTATGTGCACAAACTAACATTTCCAAACTTAAATTTACTTATTTTTACTAAACAAATATATAAAATATAATATACGTAATGCATACCATATATATACACATTATTAGCCGCCTGAAAAAAGTATATAATAGCCTTTTATCAGGCGGAAATAAGTTGTGTGCCTTCAACGGTTGGGCCATGCCAATTTTGATGTACTCTTTCGGCATACTCAAATGGACTCAAACAGAACTAGACGCCCTGCATAGGAGGGTCCGTACATTGTTGACGGCATATCGACTGCATCACCCACGTTCTTCGGTATGAGCCTGTACATCTCGCGGAGGTGTGGGGGTCGAGGCTTTTTAAATGCTAAGACTCTCCACAATCGCGAGATATGCAGTCTCAGGGAATAATTCCTAGAAGCCGACGTGGGAATGCATCGAGATGTGGTCGCGTTGGACAAGGGCCTCACCCCGCTCTCCTTGGCTAAAGAGAACTGGCGCAAACCTGTAGTGCTTGACACTAACGACCGCAGAGAGGTTTGCAGAGTCAGGAGCCTCGCGGACGCTTTTTCCGCTTTTGCCGTACTATAAGTATGTGCCCGAACCAGTTCTCGAAAATGGCAGTATCACATTGTACTGGGATTAATCCATCATCACTGACAGGACTATTGGAGACAATAAGCCTGATATAGTGGCGGTGGATCGATCAGAGCGACGCGCAATGATTGTTGACATAACGGTCCCGCATGATGGGAACCTCGTGAAAGCCGAGAAAGATAAGCATATCAAGTATCTTGACTTGGCTCGCGAGATTGTCGACATGTGGGATGTGGACTCAACAATCATTGTGCCTATAGTCGTATCAGCCCATATCTTTTGCCAAGAGCCTCGATCAATACCTAAGGAGGCTCTCTTTAGGCAGCTGGATAAAGGGCTTGATTCAGAAAACGGTACTCCTGGATACGGGTCGGTCGTATTGTTAGGAGGTTCCTCTCTCTGGAGCCTTGACCGACGGTAGCCTGGACCCTGTTTCCGATACCGGTGGGCTACAATTTTTTATATTTTAAAATGTTTTCTATATTGTTTTCAGTTTAACCCTTTCGTCTGTCTATGTAATAGATTTGTAAAAAAATAAATATAATAATAAAATAAATATAAGCTGGCAGCACTAAACGTCAACAAACGTCTTGCAATTTCATTCCATAATTTTAATGAATAAACAATTATTTTTAAACAGTCTGGAACCCAATCTCCCTTTAATATATTATAATTTTTCCATTTCTTAATTGTACACAACAATATGAAGCCATTTTATAACAATAAACACCAAAGAAAAAAACTGTGATCAAGAATGACGTCTGTCATACATAAAATCGGACTACAATCTACAATATGAAATCAAGATAATGTTGACGAGATCAGCTGCTCTATGCGCACGCCTATCGCCTCCGGACCCGTCGCTCAGCTCCGCCTCGCCGCCGCCGGAACCCAGGCCCATCGTGAGCGCTGTGACACCGGCCGTGGCAGTTGCGTCGAGCTCGAGCGACGAGTATTTCTCTCCGCCTACGACGCCACCACCAGTTCGTCGACGGGGAGGACGCCGGCCGCCGGACGGCTTAGGACCTGGAGGCCCACCGGCCTCTGAAAGGGTCCCAGCTCCCGGCGGGAGTGTGCAGCGCATGCGATGGACGCAATCCATCAATGAAAACGTCATGCGCTCATACTATGGGGCTACAGAGGGAGGAAACAACCTGACCGCGTACCGTGTTCGGATGCTCTCTGTTTCAGGTGCTTGAGCCAGCTGTCAACGTGTCGGCGCAACGACTGTCGGATCAGGTGCGAGTCATCCAGTGTAATCGTATGTTGGGTGACACCGTACTTGATTGCTTGCGGACTGAAATGCAGAGTAGCCATATCATTGCTACGCCGTCGCAGGCTATGGTTCCACCACAGTTTACCACACTACCAGATCGCGATAACGACGTGAGTAATGACATGGTTACTAATGTAAGTACCCAGTGCAGTGAGGATATGAGGAGTGCTTTGGAGTGTGCGATTCGAGAATATCGGTTTATGACTCCCGAACTTAGACCAAGCTTACCTCGTTTGCCCATGCATAACAAAAATAGGGTGCTGGTGGCTGTTCTGGATTCGCAGTTGTCAAACTATTTTGATAACTGCGAAAACCTCACCGATGCTCATTCAATCTTGTATTGTACGGCTGTTGCAGCATGTCGTTTAGCTCGCGTCAAATTGCCGGATAACAGAGCTAAACGACCAAAACCAGCCGTACCAGCTTGGCAGTACAGGATTGAACAACGTATTGGTGGGGCCAGAGCGCTCATCGGCAGTAGTCTGCTTCAGGGAGGGCAACACTCGCCCTCAAGTGATGCGCTTTGTGAGGCGGGCATTTGCGGGGACTGATATCAGTCCTCGAGATTACATGTCCCGTATCACAGAGCGCATCGACTTCCTGAAGCAGAAAGTGTATGCATGGGCAAACCGTATTCGTAGGTATAAGCGGCGGGTGGAACGATACACTCAGAATCGCACATTCCAAAGCGATGAAAGGTGGGTGTTTATAGAGCATGGGAGCGACCGGACCAAGGTGTGTCTGACACGTGCTTACCGGATGATGACGCCATGTGTTCTTTCTGGCGCAGCATCTGGTCGGTGCCTGTCAGTCATACCGAGGGCGAATTGACCGGGGAGGTCGAGCGAGCGTGCGATCCAATACCAGAAATGGGGGCGATCACAATCAGCCCCCAAGATGTAGCTCGTGCGGTCCGTCGTTTACCTAATTGGAAATCTCCAGGACCGGACGGGCTGCATAACTTTTGGATTAAGTGGATCCAAAGATCACACGCTCGCTTGGCGGCCCTTTTCCAGTCAGCCTTAGAGTCAGGATCGCTCCCCGAGTTCCTGACAACTGGAATAACCCACATGCTCCATAAATCGGGTAGTACTGCGGAACCCAAAAATTATAGACCTATTACGTGTCTCCCGACGGTCTATAAAGTTCTTACCTCCATTTTGAGAGCTAAAATCACTTAACATATTGACGAAAATTCTGTTATGTCCGCTTCTCAAAATGGATGCAGGAACGGGTCCCGTGGTACTAAGGAGCTACTCCTCATTGATATGGCCATTAGCCAATAGGTTACAGATCATTCAGAAGTCCGAAGAGCATAATCGGCCGCTATGTCTTGCATTTGTGGAGTATGAGAAGGCTTTTGACTCTGTCAAGACCTGGTCAGTTTTGGAGTATCTGCGGCGATGCCAAGTCGACTGGTGATACATCCAAGTGTTGAGAAATCTTTATGAAAACGCCACAATTACCGTCCAAACTCAAAACCAGCAAACGGAGCATATCCTATTATAGAATAGAATATAGAATAGAATAGATTTTATTTGCATAAAAATATGGTATACAAGATGGTACAAAATTTAAATACAGAGCATACATGTTTTTGCTTAACATTATTTGCTTAGCATTATAACAGGTGCAAATTTATCGTGCATACAAGTTAGTCATTTCAATTTTTTGTCACACATTAAAAACTATTAGTGGACAGCTAATCATACAATTTACTTTTAAATAATCTGGTATTTATAATTTTTAGGTAACTCGGTATCTTATTAAATATTTCTACACACATAAAAACAGCTTTTATTATATTTAGCTAGCCTTGGCATGACATCCAGTACGAGCCTGTGAGGGTCGCGCCGGTTTCGAGGATGTACATCGTCTGATTTTGTAAATAATTCCTTATGCTTCCACACAAACATACATATCTCATATACAATGTGTAACATAATTAACGCACAACCTCTTAAGGGGTCATTGTACTCATCATTATGAACAACTTTCACTATGGGACCAAAACTGAAATCGCAAAAAAAAAAATCGACTGCCCCATACATTTCTGTGCGCATAATTCGACAAAATGTACTGAACAGCTGTTTTTTTTTTCGCGTTTCGGGGTGTTTTAAATATTGGCCGACAAGAATCGTCGGATTGAAGCCCGTAGATTGCTCGAATGCATTTTTTTTGTGCAAGAAATGCTCTATTTTGATCGGTGCTATTTCCCCACATAATCAATCCATAGCGCAACACCGATTCAACATTCGCATGATATGATGTTATTGCCGTTTGGACGTTTGTTATATTCCTAATTTTATTTAGCGCGTATGCAAACTTATTTATTCGTTTCGAGACATTATCGACATGGGATTTCCAGTTCATGTGTTGATCCAAAGTATTTATTCATATTCATTTCTATTTTATTTATATTCATTATGTTATTAGACTTAGAATTGTTTGATCGGTTAAATTGAATATATACAGACTTTGCAAGATTTAATGATAAATTATTTTTATTTAGCCATTCAATCAGTATGTCAATTGTGTTATTAATGTCAGTTTCATGATCGTCAATTGTATTATTCTTTTTATCACATGTCACAATAATGGAAATGTCATCAGCAAATAATATGCGTCTATGATTAGTAATAGAATTGATATAAAGAATGAATAAAATTGGGCCTAATACACTTCTTTGTGGGACGCCATATTTGTTACATTTGAGTTCAGAAGAGTATGCCGTTATATCTATTCAGTTTTGTAATTACAACACGCTGTTGTCTGTTACTAAGGTATGTCGATATCCATTGAAGTGCAATGCCTTTAATTCCAATTGCCTCTAATTTCTGTAGCAACAGGTCGTGAGATACTAAGTCAAAGGCTTTAGATAACTCAAAAACAACCCTGTAGTAAGGTAGTTTCGGTTAATGTTAGTCATTAAGGTTTTTATAAGAGTGAAGATAGCTAGTGTTGCGAATATGTGTTTTTGGAAACCAAATTGCTCTTTTTTAATAATGTTAAATTTATCACAGTAGTCAATCAATCTCTTACACATACACTTCTCGAAAAATTTTGATATACCTAATTGGTATTACTGTTATTGGGTGATAATTAAAGATCAGATTTTTCACTTTTTTTAAAAAGTGGCTTAACAATTTATTGATACTTTTAGTGATTCCGGAAAAGTGCCAAGTGTAAATGATAGATTTATCAAATATGTCATAATAATAATAAGTTCATCAGTGCATGCTTTTGTAATCTTCGTATTAATTTCGTCATAACCTGCCGAACTTGTGTTTCTTAATGATGTCATCACCGCTCTGAGTTCATTTTCGGAACTCTGAGTTCATTTTAGAAACATCGAATGAACTAGTGAACTTTCATCACAGTTCGGCTTTGTACTTGTGCTAGAAGAGTGCACTGTATTAATATAGTGGTTATTAAACGCGGTTGCTATTTCTACGAGGTCTGTCAGTACTTTATATTGTTAATAAGGATATTTTTATATCGTTCTTAAAGCGTATTGCGTCGGGGGATGAGGCAAGGGGACGTAATTTCCCCGAAATTGTTCACCAACGCACTGAAGGATGTGTTTAAGACGCTAACATGGGAAGGAAGTGGCATTAACATCAACGGCGAGTAAATCTCACACTTGAGATTTGCAGATGACATCGTCATACTGGCTGAATCGCTGCACGAATTGCAGCAGATGCTGGATGGCCTAGTTGATTCTTCAATACGCATTGGTCTCAGGGTGAACTTGGACAAAACCCAGGTTATGTTCAACGAACACGTCACCCCAGGACCTATTGTTGTCAATGAAAGTCCTCTCGACGTTGTTCGAGAATATATTTACCTCGGGCAAACTCTGCAATTTGGTAAGAACAACTTTGAGAGGGAGGCCAACAGAAGAATTCAGCTGGGCTGGGCAGCATTTGGGGAGCTTCGCCGGGTCTTTTCGTCGCGTATTCCAGAGCCTAAAGACTAAGGTCTTCAATCAGTGCGTCCTGCCTGTTATGACTTACGGAGCCGAAACGTGGACAGGGACACTCACGGTGCGGCTGGTCCATAAATTTAAGGTCGCTCAGCGAGCTATGGAACGGGCAATGCTTGGATTGGAGTCTCTCTGAGGGATCGCATTCGGAACGAGGTAATCCGACAGAGAACCAGAGTTGTCGACATAGCTCACAGAATAAGTAAGCTAAAGTGGCAATGAGCCGGTCATATTAGCCGTAGAACCGATGACCGTTGGGGTAGACGTGTTCATGAGTGGAGACCGCGAATCGGCAAACGTAAAGTGGGACCCCCTCAAGCTCGGAGGAGCGATGATCTTTGCAGGGTGGCTGGTAGCAACTGGATGAGAGCTGCTGAGAATCGAGTTGAGTGGCGTGCGATTTGGGAGGCCTAAGTCCAGCAGTGGACTGCCGTAGGCTGATAATGATGATGATGACGAATGACGATGATGCTGATGAAGAATTTTATTTAAATTAATACAATAAAGACTGATTTTAATTTTTGACGAACAAGATAAATCTTCTTAGCGTGTCGACGGCAATCTAAATTGTGTCGGCCCAGAATTGAGGTACTAGCTACTTACTACTACTACGAGTATTAACAAACTAAATAAAATGACCAGTTTCATTTTATTTAGTTTGTTCGTCACAGTTAAAGAAACCTTATGTAAGTTTAAAATAACATTATTACTGTAATACTTACTTAGCAGAACATGAGACAGCTGAAGTTCACACAGTGTTTTATTTAGACATTATGATTTCAAACCTATATGGTTAATCATGATTAATTGATTATGACTAACTAGTAACTAGTCATCACTTATCAATCCCTAGACGATTCTAGGACCTCAGCGGCCTAGCTCGTATTAATTACTATGTGCTTAGCTTTCGCACAGTGTTTTCAACGTGGTCTACTTTACTCGTAAAAACTAATGACTGTTGTAGTTAAAACTACGAGAAAGTTAAGGAAATTGCAACATTGTCTGCTGGCCGTAACTCTGGTCTCTGGCGACTTAGGTATTTGTCGCAATAGTATGAATTGGAGAACTTATTATGAGCTATGATTTGAGATATATTTAAATCTTATTGCATTTACGATTACGATACGATTTAGCCATTTTGGCCAAGACCCAAGTGTGACTTTGTATATTCTGCAATCACGCCTCAACGACATATTGCACATATTAATGGAACAAAAACACTGTTGTTATAGCATGGCTGTTAGTTGGTACTGTTGCTAGCAGTAGGTAAGTAGGTGCACAACAGCACGTGTGACGTGCCCCGCGCTCGGGCGCGATCGTGTTGACGTAACTAGAGCTGAGCACTCGCACCTTGTATTGAGCCAGTAACTGTTTCATACGTCCATTATCCTAAACCGCCGCTTGTTTTATTTCATGGTTTTCCTTAATAAGAGCTGTATTTAGCTCTAATACTTTTGCGGTACATTTTCCAGTAACAAGTCAATTTTATTATTATTTTGATATGTTTCGCTGTTTTACAAGCAATGATCGTGTTCGTTGCCTTCGATCAATGATAGGTCTTAAAACAACAGAAAGCTGTCAACCTGTTTTTAAATCTCTAAGGATACTTACATTGCCATCGTTATATATACTGGAAGTTGCCCTATTTGTTAGAACGAACAAGCACGTGTTTACGTCAGTAGTGGATAAAAGACAACGCTATAAACACACACAGGTCATCATGTAAAAATCAACTTTACTTAGGTGGTTACCAAACGTCTTTACTTAAAAACAATATTTTAACCATGGGTCCTATTATATATAATAAATTTACCGACACAATTGAAAGAATTACCCATCAAAGTTTTTTAAAAAAAACGTTAACAAAACTGCTACTGGGCAAGTGTTACTACGCAATTAGAGATGGGCGGGTGGGTAAAAAATGGGAAGGTAAAAATTGGAAGAAAGGGTAGAAAAGGTAAAAAAGAAAAAGTACCCTTTTTTACCGGGTATTAATAAAAAATATCGGGTAAAAAATGAGTACTGTCTTTATATTACTTTTAATTGGCTTCGTCATCAATAAAAGATCTACCATGTAAATTTTGACCTTGACCATTGAAGATAAAATGTTGATTTTAAATAAAATAAAAATAAAAAAAATGTAAATGGCTTGTCGTTGAATGCCTCACTATACATTTTTGTATTGTTAGCTGTAAGCCACCCAAACACAATAAAATAAATAAATAAAATAAAACGAAGTTAAATAGCAGTTTAGCTGCCCTTTCAGATATCAAACGGTTTCGTTTCTTCGAATGTATGTGGCCATGCTTGCTTAACGATCGCTCTGTTGCTGTAGGTGTGCACGGCAGCACGGGGCAGTTAAAACGAGTACTGCTATTTTGCTAAGGTTTTTAGACGAGCAAAGTCCCTTCCACCATATTACGGGTCTTATATCTTCAACTTTTTCCCAAATGAAGCGCTTCCTTCAAAACCCATCCCTGGCTTTATAATTACTCGTAGCTAAATCTGTGACTACATCAGAATTGTGATTTTGAGCCATTATTTCAATAAATTACATTGGCTCCAAATTACGGCCGAACTCCTAAAGGCGGGTGGAAAACCGGTACTTAAGGCCCTTCAGAAGCTGTTTGATTCCGTGGAATCATACTCGAGGGGAAAACGCCACAGGCATGGTGCAAGGGTGTGGTGGTACTTTTCTTCAAGAAGGGCGAATGCCCGGCTGAAGAATTATAGGCCCATCGCACTTCTAAGCCATGTCTACAAGTTGTTTTCAAGAGTCATCAAGGTTATGTAAAACCAAGGTTATGTTGAATGCCCATGTAACACCCACTCCTATCAGATCGGAAAGTCTATATTCGAAGTTGTCGACGATTATGTCTACCTGGGACAAACGATCCAGCTAGGTAGGTCTAACTTCGAGAAAGAGGTCAACCGTCGAATGCGACCCGACTACCGTGCAGCCCGGCTACCGTGCAGCTTCCCGAACGCTGCCCGCGTTCGGGAAGCTGCACGGTATCTTCTCGTCCAACTTATCGCAGTGTCTCAAGACGAAACTCTATGACCAGTATGTGTTGCCAGTGATTACATACGGGACCGAAACGTGGTCGCTCACAATGGGCCTCATTCGAAGGCTTAAAGTCACCCAAAGGGCATTGGAAAGGGCTATGCTCGGAGTATGCTCCTTGCGCGATCGAATCAGAAATGAAGATATCCGCAAGAGAACCAAGGTTACAGACGTAGCCCGAAGAATAGCCAAACTGAAGTGGCAGTGGGCAGGGCACATTTCTCGCAGAACGAATGGCCGATGGGGCCGAAAAGTTCTGGAGTGGCGACTGCGAACCGGAAGACGTTGCATTGGAAGGCCTCCCACTAGGTGGACCGATGACCTGGTTAAGGTTGCGGGGATCCGCTGGATGCGAGTCGCATGGGACCGGTCAATATGGCGACACTTGGGGGAAGCCTATGTCCAGCAGTGGACGTCTTTCAGCTGAAATGATGATAATGACATTGCCTCCAAATCTTCATTTTCGTTTAATGTCAATCCTTGTGTTTTGGGGTCTAAAAGGTAGGCCGCTAAATGTATTGGTTTTATACAGTCTTTTGTCTTTTTTTCACTGAATTCAAAATGGTATAATTGTTTGTCCTCATTGCTTAACATTGATAAGTTGGGTAACATGAACTCCAATTTTGACTTCACGTCTTTGAGACCTCAGGTATATTACATTCATTTGCTTCTAGTTTGAAAATAGGCTCAATAACTGGTTCCAAAATAACAATGCAATCGTCTATCATACTCAAAAAACTATAATCTAGAAGTAGATTTGGTCTCTGAAGGAATCACTGTGGCTTCATGAATGGCCAGGGCCAGTAGGGCTCTTGACAGACAGACAGACGGACAACAAAGTGATCCTATAAGAGTTCCGTTTTGCCGATTGAGGTACGGAACCCTAAAAATACAATAATTAGTTTAAATTAAACTGATTTTAATTTTTACCCGGTATACATTAAACACGGGAAGGTAAAAATGGGTATAAATGGGTATTTACCCAAAGTATGGGTTTTTACCGGGTATTGTCCCATCTCTATACGCAATTTAAGATTTCCTTAATGACAAAACTTTCTGTTAATAGGGTGTATGCTACTTCCGTGTGATTTAATTTAGCGACATTTTTATTTTTTATTGCAATTCTAATGTTGATTTATTTTATTTCTTTTTGCCATTTCTCGAATTTATTGACATTATTAATTGAATTTATTGGGATTTTAAACTTAATTTATTGACATTTATAATTGAATTTTCTGAAATTTCATTGATTGACATTTGTAGTTTTGGTTATTCACATTTATTTTTTCCTTATTATTCTTTTTTTATTTAAATTATTGACATTGTGCTAACTTCCGAATGTTTTTTGAATAATATGAGTATTTTTAATAATGATACTATTGTTGCCAAATGAATGGAATGCTTCTTTAAGTTTTTGTTTTGTTTTGTAAATGTACCTATTATGTTAAATAATTTTGCATGCCGTAAGGCAAAATGTATCGGGACGCTCATCAAAATAACCATCTTAATTATCTGTATACCTACATTATTGGCAAATAAATGATTTCTATTTCTCGAGGGAGCTATGTTTCGTACTTGCGATATAAAGTGAGTTGAAAAACGCTTGGGATGATCCCAGTTCCCGATCCCAGTGGGATCGCAACTTAGGAAACATTAATAGTTTGATGTAGATAAATATGACTAGCGACTCGCCCGTCACGGGCGCGGCGCCACGCCGCCTATCTGGGCTTAAACTATCCTATCTTTCAAGCTGGAAGGAACCACAGGTACCTGGTACACGTTAACAGGTGATAAGATTTTTGTTTGAAGGCTGGCCCTGCATAACTTCCACCATATAGTTTATATTTAAAATAGCGGCCACGCATAAAACCTGTATTGTCAATAGTATTGTAAAAATGTCTAAAGCGTCACGTTTCCCAGATAACAGCTATGACGTAATTTATATTATTAAGATTAATGTTTTTTTTGGGGATTTGTTTGATCCTCCAAAGGGTAATAAATACTATCATTTGAAAAAGAAATATTTATAAAGGTATCGCCTGACCTACCGCTTGCACTTACGCCGCGCTTTAGTTAAGTATTTACTCCTACCCTCTTATTACCCGACTGCGTCAGAAGGAGAGTAGTGTTTTTCGAGTGTGTGTATGCATGTCCATTTCTTTGGCACGCCCTACAACCAAAACGGCTGGACGGTTTTTGACATACGAGGTGTCGTTAAATTCGTGTGGCTATATAAATTTGGAAAATGCAAATTAAAAAAATGGGGAGGGTTGTTTTTTTTTTAGCATAGCAATATGGGTACCCAATGAAAGCTCATAAAAAGACCATCTCAAAAATATATGTATCATAACACGTTTATATTACTGTTTTAACAAAAATTGTTAAAAGCGTACCTGTAGTATATCGGGACGCTCGAACTATCAATTTCTAGCAAGAATGTATCAAGTCAGGAATGACATTGCCTGTACTTAGTTAAGATAAATTTAAGGAAAGAAGTAAGGTTTAAAACTGAAAAGTCTGAAATAAAATTATTATAATAAAAACAAAAAAGCCCACTGCTTAAAAATAATGAACGGGAAAGGGTAAAACAAGTATCACAATACCTATATAAAATTCGACTGAGTAATGTGTAATTTACCATGCATTGTTTTATAATAATGAAATAAAAACTTATGTATATTCAAATTAGTTAAACTATAGTAGATTGTTGCATCGAGCGCAAAGTGAGTTTTTAATGCATGAGTGTTATGTTGGTGCCCGAGCGCACGCGAGGGTACTAAATTAACACGAGTGCATTAATAATTACTCACTTTAGCAAGGTGCGTTATCTACTTTTCTTTCAACTACCCATCTACCGTGATAAATATACCGACTCAAAATAAAAACTTCAAGTTAATGAAAACAAAGCTCGACTATCTCGCGACTTTTGTGGCAAAAGGTTATTAACAATTTCATTTGCAGCTGTTTTTATACTTTCTGGAGTTGAAGTCATACCGATATCGCTTTCTATTTACACTTTTTTAAACTTTTCTTGCTAAATACGAAGTATCAAAGTTTTATAATATATTATGGTACAAAATGCGCATCATTTGTTTTTTTTTTTCACCAAGTCGATTTTATTCAGCCGATTTTTAGTTTCAGCAAGTATCTTTTTGAGAAAGTGCATTAATGAAAAACTGTGCAACAATGTGATTTCATTTAACATTTCTGCACTGTTTTGATTCTAAGCAAAAAAGACGTCCTTTGTGATCGGTTTTGTAGTGATTAATGATAACATTACTATAAGGACGGGACTTTAAGGAGAATGAAACATCTCAGATGCCGAGTCAACACTGAATATATTTGGTGTATTCATACGTCTTATACTCACACTGGTAGAATATAATATACTTATCTACAACACCATATTACTACGGAGTTGAAAGAAAAATACTTAAAGAGCGGCCAACCCGTCATACTTTTCATACAAACGCTCGTACGTGATTATGCAGTTGTTACACATCTATTTTTGTTTTTTTTTGAACTAATAGGTATTTTGTGCACGATATCTAGGTTTCTATGCGAGCAAAAAATAAAAAATTGTAGAAACAAATTCAGTATAAGCCTGCAAAAATGGCTGTTTTGCACAAATTTTACCTGAATTTTGGCCATTCATAATGTACTCATAAACTCACAAGAAAAGAAATCATCATGATAGAAACCTTGCACATGTAATGGAGATTCTTAATGACAAATATTTATTTCACACACTTGTAAGACTTATTCAAAAACACGTATTTCCTGGAACAAGATTAAGAAATTTTTAACTCTATTTTTCGTTCTATGTCATCGCGTTAAGCCGTATGAGGTGTCCGGGAGACGATTGTGCGGGGTGGGAGTGCTGCGTGTTGTTTTAGTACAGTGCTCATAATAAATAACTGTCGAACTGTTAGTACTTCACAAGATTTATACAGGAGGTTAGTGGGGAAAAGGAAAGGGCGGCAAGTAGCCACCTTGAGAATAGCTCTTTGAGCTCTTTCAATGGGCAATAACAGACCTTTACTCGCCCCACCCCATGAGGTAATACAGTAAGTCAGAATTGATTGACAAAGAGCAAAATATTATTGCCTCAGAATTTTTGGATCTGTTATAAATCGTAGCTTTTTGAATACGAATATCAGTTTACGAATACTATTATTTAGAGCTTCCATAAATGTTGTTTAAAGGAAAGGGTTTCATATATTATAATACCCAGGTATTTTATTTTATCAGTCTTTTTAATATTGGGACACTTACACTGGCCATCTGCTGGGTCTGGGCAACAATGAGCATGCAACGCTTTGGGGATAATCGATATATGCTTGCGCATCGAAAACATAATGTAATTTGTCTTATCTGCATTTAGAGTTAGTGAGTTATTTGAAGCCATTTATTTACAATATTAAATCCGTGTTGCGCAAGATTGTAGACTTCATTTTCTGAGTCAGCCGAAAAAAGTAATGCAGTGTCTGCGTAAGTTATGATAGTGCCATGCTCTAGCTTTAGATTGCAAAGGTCATTTATGTAGATCAAAAACAAAGTGGGCCCTAGAATACTTCCTTGGGGAACACCATAAAAAGTGTTTTTTTGAACAGCACTGCGAACATCGCCAATCTTTACGCATTGAGAACGATCTTCTAAATAACTTTAGAAAATTTTCAGCTGGGTGCCTCTTACACCCATGATCTCAAGCTTGCGCAACAGAATTGGAATGGAAACTGTGTCAAAAGCTTTGACAAGGTCCAGGAAAATTCCTACTGTGTGGTTACCCTTGTCAAGTTCTTGCGCTACATAGTCAGTCAGATGATGTATCGCATCGGCAGTTGAAACTTTAGGCCTAAATCCAAACTGCCGTTCAGACAGAATAGATTTATCTTCCAAATATTTCAACAACCTTTTGTTTATTATTTTCTCCAATATTTTTGACATAGAAGGCAGGAAATAGGTCTGTAATTTGTCACTTGCTCTTTGCTGCCTGATTTATAAACAGGGACAATTACAGCTTTTTTGCGACACTCTGGAAAATGGCCTAAAGATAAACAAATGCGAAAAATATCAAGTCAGTGGTGGTACCAAAATGTCCTTGAATTTTTTAATAATTTTATTCGATATGTTGTCCCAGCCAACTGCACAGTCTTCTTTCAAGGTCATGATTATACTTTCTACCTCAGTCTCGTCAGGATCTAGCAGCGCGAAGGGTGTTAACGCATTGTTAGATGTTAAAGGAGTGCTCGTTAGGTTTTGGGATTGACCCAGATTTTTTTCTGCCAGCGGATTCCACCGGTGACGAGTGTGCCTGTAATAAACTTGAAGATGACTCATATTGTTTTGTGGTATACGTTGCGTCTTTAATATATTTCCAGATCTTTTTATTATTTGTTCCAGCCTTTTCCAATGCCAGTTTGTCGTAGTTGCTTTTAACTTTTTTAAGGAGATCATTACAGAAATTTCGATATCTTTTGTATGAAAGTTGGAATACTACATTTTCTGGAATCGATTTAGCTTTCATATGCAGTTTATTCCTATGTTTCATACAAACGAATAAGACATGATGTTATCCATGGTTTTATGTTATGATTTTTGTTGCTCAACTGCGATACGACTGTGTTTTTCTGAATTGCATTTCGTAAGTTTTCAATTACAAACAACATGCAAAACTGCGGGCCAGCGGAATTATGCTTCGGTGTTTCGTTCTCGAGATTAGAGATTACACTTGTAGTCACACATACAATGTCGCCACTAATGCACTTAGTTTAAAGACAAACAAAAAAAAATTATTAAGATGTGGGTAGACTGACCCCATCCTACAGATTTATTGCATTCAACTCATCATTCACATTCCAGTGCTTCGCCACTTTGTATTTCTAATTTGCGTTCTAGTGTTTTTTCGTCAATTTCGTGTTTTTAGTGCTCATAAACCAAAATACCGAAGAGAAAAAGTGATGATAAGGATTCATATAACTATATTAGGAAGAAAATTAAGAAGTTGGAAAGAAAATTGCTAAAAGGACGCCGTAGATCTTCATCATCCACGAATTCTGAGCCAGCGTTGTCAACACCTCAAGGTATTTTTATTTTATTTTTTATTGGTGATTAATGGATTAACGATGCTACGCACGAGTTGCAACTTGTCCTTTATCCAAACTCGGGTTCAGGATGTAACGCCTTGAGTTCATCTTACCCGCTGTTGTCTGTGGGTACCTACCTACCTACGCCTGATCGCGTACATAATATCTTGTTACCTGTTTAGATAATTATAACCACGAAATAATTATCCATGCGTTAAAGTCGGGTTCACGATGCAACGCCTATGATTTCATCCTACCCGTAATTTGTTAAAATCATGCATCGATTTTTTCATAATAAAAAGTAAAATACCTACATAAACACATATTTTTATAAAAACGACTATCGTTACGAAACACTGTATTGTTATAACAATAAAAATAAGGTTCATATTCCTATTGGGTAATATACAGTATTGTATAATTTCCGATTGCAGATAACACAATTTTGGAATCTGAGAATAATTAATGCCTACCGGTGAACCTTGACGAGCCGGTACCATCAACTAGCGCTTCATGCTTGGAGTCACTGCAAGTGCCAAAAGTACCAGAAGCGACACAAGAGCCTCTTCTCCAGTTATCAGCTGATGAAGCCTCTGCTATTGAAAAGGAGGATCTCAATCAGGAATTAGACGAGACCGTGATGGAAACATTAGGATCTGATCCATCAACCACCACATTATACGGTAAAAACATCCAAAAGGACTTAACTGTACGTTATGAATTCATAGCCACTGCTGGTTTGACAAAAGAGCTCCGCAAGGAGCTCTTAGATTCTCATTTACCTGCGGGCAACTGTAAGCTGATTGACGCACCATCCCTAAATCCTGAGATTAAAGCAGCAGTCACTGACGTCATAGTGAAGCGTGATAAGGCTATGCAGGCAAAACAGAAGCAGATTGCTAGCGCTATTTCGTGTCTAAGTGAAGTCATTACTATTATTTTGTCTCAAGAGACAAAAGATCCGAACATATTGAGATTACTTTTGGAAACCGGGCGCATCTTGTGCGACTGTCAACATAATGATTCAGTCACCAGGCATAATTTCATCCTTGCTGTACTAAAAAAGGATTTAAAGGATCAGGTTCAACTAACTAAAATTGATAGTTTACTCTTCGGACAAGAGCTCGCTGAGACGCTGCGAACGGCTAAGGCCATCAATAAGTCAGGAGCTGAGTCGAAGTCTGGTCCACAGCTCAAGGCTATATCGAACAAGCCAAAGCCGCCACCATCCAACAGAAATTTAAACTGGAAGCCAGCGCCGTACCGCAGACCGACGGCGCCTCGGAGAACCAAGGAGTCTGCACCCTCGACGAGGCAGCAGCACGCGCAGTCATCCAAAGCGTTACGTCCGAACTACCGCCGCAACTGCCAATAGACACCACGGTAAATTATGCCGGCAGGCTTTGTCATTTTTATAACCAATGGTTACAAATTACATCGGACCAAACTGTACTATCATGGATAAAGGGTTATGAAATTCCATTTACACACAATCCATGTCAGATTAATATACCACCGTCTAAAAATTATTCTCGTTCTGAAGAATATAAATTTGAACAGGCTATAGATAGTTTACTTTCTATAGGAGCTATTTCTAAATGTCAACTTTGTGACGGTCAATTTATATCAAATATTATATTCTTGGTACCGAAACCGAACGGTAAAACTCGACTTATTCTAAATTTAAAAAGTTTGAATGTTTTTATAAATACTGATCATTTTAAATTAGAAGACCTTCGGACAGTTATTAAACTTATTTCAAAAGATTGTTTTATGTCCACGATTGATCTTAAGGATGCATATTTTTTAATAAAAATTCACGAAAATTCTAAAAGGTACTTGCGATTTAAATGGAAAGATAATCTGTTCGAATTTAATGTTCTGCCGTTTGGTCTCAATACCGCGCCTTACGTTTTTACAAAAATCATGAAACCTGTTGTCAAATTATTGCGATGTACCGGTAATTTGTCTACAATCTATCTTGATGATTTATGCCTTGTATCACATTTCTATAACGATTGTGTTGCTAATGTTGAAATTACAAAGATATTTCTCTGTTCTTTGGGCTTCATTATAAATGAAGCTAAAAGTTGTATTAGTAATAGTAGTAATTCATGTAGATATTTAGGATTTATCATTGATTCTAAAACAATGGAAATTAGCTTGCCTGTTGAAAAACGTCTCAAAATTAAGAAGGAGCTGTTAAAATTTAAAAACCTCAATAGGTGTAAAATTAGAGATTTTGCTCGCTTAGTAGGACTTTTAACATCTGCTTGCCCTGCCATAGAATATGGCTGGCTGTATACTAAAGAGTTTGAGCGATGTAAATTCTTAAGTGTAAAAGGCGATGATAATTATGAGAAGTTCATGACTATATCGTCTACTTTAGATTCTGATTTTGATTGGTGGATAAATTCCATAGATAAATCTGTTTGCAAAATAAAGTTTGATGAATATGATATGAATTCAGACTTATGACAGAAATTCAGACTGACGCCTCAACTACGGGATGGGGTGTAGCTTGTGAGGGAAAACAGCAAGTGGTACTTGGAGTCAGGAGGAAAGAAAACAGCACATTAATTATTTAGAATTAATGGCTGCGTTTATCGGTCTAAAAATCTTTTCTAAAAATTTATTTGGCTGTCAAATTATTTTAAGAATAGACAATACGACTGCGATTTCTTATATAAATCGCATGGGAGGTGTGCAGTTTCCCCATTTAACAAAACTTACTAAAATGATATGGCAATGGTGTGAGGCTCGCAACATTTTCGTTTCTGCTCTGTACATCCCATCAATCGAGAACAGTATCGCTGATGCTGAATCGAGACGAGTTCACCCCGACATTGAATGGGAATTATCAGACTTTGCCTTTCAAGAATTAGTTAAATCGTTCGGCCAGCCTGATATAGATATGTTCGCTAGTCATATAAATAAAAAATGTGCGAGATACGTATCATGGCACAAAGACCCTGACGCATATAATATAAACGCTTTTTCAATATGTTGGTCTGAATGGTATTTCTATGGGTTTCCTCCATTCGCAATAATTCTCAAAACATTAAGAAAGATTATTAGGGACAAAGCTAGAGGAATACTTGTCGTCCCGGTATGGCCATCACGACCGTGGTATCCCTTGTTTACTAAGCTTTTAGAAAGTAAACCTTTGACATTTCATTCTTCTAAGGAATTAATAATTTCTCATTCCAGCAACCGTCAGATATCCAAGCGGATTACCCTGGTTGCCGGAGTATTGTGCGGGAATCTCTACTAAGAAGATGTATTCCACCGGCATCGGTTCACATCATGTTGGCGTCCCTATCCGAAAATTCCATCAAACAGTACGATAGTTGTTTGAAAAAATGGTTTCTTTTTTGTTTAAAAAACAACATTAATATTTATGAAGCCTCGATACCAAAATTATTTATTTTTTTACTGATTTATTTAATACTGGTGCTCGGTATGGTACATTGAACAGTTGCAGGTCGGCACTGTCTTTAATTTTAAGTAATCACATCAGTAGAGATGATCGGGTACAAAGATTATTTAAAGGGTTATTTAGACTTCGCCCACCCTTACCCGAATACGACTCGACCTGGGATACCTCATTAGTCATAGAGAGTCCGCCGAGCTGGGTACCCCATGATCAGTTACAGTTAGAAAAAATTACAAGAAAGTTGGTTACTTTACTTGCACTTGTTACAGCCCACAGGGTTCAAACCCTATCCAAAATTAAAGTTGAGAACATTAGTACTTCATATAATGAAATATCTATTAAGATTCCTGATTTGATAAAAACATCTAGTATAAAATCAAACCAGCCAATGCTTATACTACCATACTTTCAGGAAAGACCTGAAATTTGCCCAGCAAAATTATTAGTAGATTAAACTAAAAGAACTACTGCACGCCACTGGTAGGAAAGCTGTGTGCTGGGAGCAGGCCATGAAAGGCGCATAGGTTGACGTAGTCCTGAGCAGCAGCATCAGCACTTCCGGGAAGAATATTGATATTAATATCTCCAATTACATTTGTGTTTTTGATGGATGACAGGTACTGCAAGATTTCATTCAGAGAGTCAGTAAAATTGCTAGTATTTTTAATAGACGGAGGTCAAAATAATGCTAATATCGCAAATGCTGAGCCAATTTTAACTAACAATCTGTTACAGTCGTGCATATCAGTTTCCTCAACAGAGACGTTCAGATGATTTCTTGCATAAACTATCACACCATCATTTTGGTTGTAATTTATGGTGCTTCGATACATATTATATCCAGGGATTAGTGGTATGTTATATTGTTTGGCAAGCCAGCATTCGGTTAAAACAAAAACGTCACAATTTATGCTTAGCCGTTGCTGAAATGTACTAAAGCTATCTAAATTCTTAAAGACACTGCGAATATTTTGTGTTAGTATGGTTAGTGGAGATTTATAGCCGGATAGATATTGTTTGCAGTTTTCAGCTTCACAAACTTTGGACTCGGATACAGAGAAATTATCTAAATCATTAATTAAATAAAAATATAAAATAGAAAAAAAGGATAGAAAAATAACTAATTAACGGCGCTCTTAGGCGCCTCCATAATCTACAGAATTGATATACCTTTTTTCAGCCATTATTTCCGCCGGGCAGTCAGCAGCACCTGTGTTATGTTTGTCTGGCTTTTTGAAATGCAAGCAAGTAGCGCATTTTGGTTCGTCAGCCTTCTTTGGACATTCTTTTACTGAGTGACCTTGATCACCACAGTGGCCGCAGGTATGCGATGTCTGCCGACATGACTTGGCTGCATGTCCATACTGCTGACACTTATAGCATCATGTCACCAGAGTAAAGTCTCTCACAGGGCATGATGACCAATTTACAAAAACTCGGTCTTGTGATATCAGGGCTTTGCGTATGTATGGCTGCAGATACTTCAATAATGTAATTACATGTCTCAGAGTCTTTCTTACCTGACTTATGACTTAATTTATTTAAGCTCAAAAACGTCTCAAGGCTGCAGTCCTGAAGTTTTTCGGCTAGATTCTGTTTGTATACACAGGTAAAAACCTAATTTTCCAGGCTAGGGCAGTGTTAAAAAAAAATGTGTTTAAGTTACTTATAGTTATAACACGCATGATTTGGAGATCACCTTTTAAGCAAGAAGGTGCTTGTGTGGGAGCGTCCATTAAATACGTGAGGCAATTTTGGCGATTCTTAACATTAAATTCATCATCATCATTTTTTTTCATTTCTTTGCATTTGCTAAGCAATTGAAAATACAATCAATAATAGTGTTATTGGGTTATTCCATCAGGAATTTCTCAGAAGCAGCCACGGAATCTGGATTGGTGCCCGGTTGATAGCAATAGGCTCGCCCCCTATTACATGGGACTTCAACATAACAGGCGAAATGTGTGTGTACGATTAGGAACACCTCTGCCAGACCCTTCGGGGATTAAAGGCGTGATGTTATGTGATGTGTGGAACTGACGGCGCGTCCTGATCAAATGTATGTGGTGATGACTCGATGAGTGATCTACAAAAGGAGTCTTTTTGGGTGCTGTAGTTCTTGGCGGCAGAGGTCCGAAACAAAATTAAATGGCGTTGAGAGACGATAATTATGGCTTTAAAAACCGTTTTTTGACGCTATACAACTTTTTTTTCAAAGACCATCAAAGGCCTTGTTGTAGGCTATTTATTCTAATACCGTTCTGTATACAACACTAAATGACTTATTATTTTCCGCAAGCACGTGCAAGTTTAGGGCACTGAACAAGCAACAATATAATTGACCTTGTGAGAAGCATGGAGTGCACAATTGAATGCCTGTCACTTTTATGGTTTGGCTTGGCATCTGTATTGATCGTCATAGTAAAAGTTAAAATGGCAAGTGATTTCGAATTAAATCTGAGATTTCACTCATTTCATTCATTTCTAGTCCCATTTAAAAATATGGCATGTGTGACAATGATACAGTGGTAATAATAAAGATTTTATAAGGGGGCTTTCGAAAATCTATAGTTTTACAGAAAGGATGGTGAATGTGGGATAAACAAACATAATATTGTCTGGAATTTGGTATTTAATATGGTGTTATGTGAATACCAGGTTCAACGTACTATAAGATATTTTTCACTTCTCATACTCTAAAAGATCGTCTTTATGTCGTGCGTAGGCGACATCAGGTCGCTGTTTATGCTCTAGAGCATAAAGTAAAATCTTCGTCGAAGACCATGGCAATCGGTCCAACAGCCACACGAACAACTTCAACTTCATAGAGTAACCTCTTTATTTTAATTCGTTTCGTTAGTATTCTAAGAACAAAGCAAGGATATTTCTTATTGCCTTAATGTAACTTTTAATTTTAATTAAAGAACATCGGTCAAATTGACCAAAATATGAAACGACCACCAATGATTGATACGTCAAAAAGAGTCGACTTAAGAGTATATTAAATTACGGGGTTCAGCTTATTTTATTAGAGCCGGTAAAAAAATTTTGCTTTGTAATAAAAACCTCATTTCCTTAATACTTTTTATAGGTTTTGAACGTATCTAAACCCGTCCCGTTTTTAACTGTGGTACACGTTTCATCATAACACTAAAATTACACTACCAATAAGCCATACCATTTAGTTTTCTACATACTAGATCTTATTGTAGCTTATTTATTTATTTTTGTAGTGTATTATCAATAACATCATTCATAGATGGGGATATAGATAATCCGAAATGAGTTGCAAATGAAAGGTTGACATTTGTACTAATACGTAGAACGGAACGTATGACATGAGACCTGTCAAACAAAGCTCGTGTTTGTTGAACACATAGGGTTTCGAAAGTGATTATATCCCCTTAAACCGGCATTGTCATTAAATCTGTTCATACTTGACATGTCTTAACTATATTCTATCTATCTACCAATTTTCAGGTACAAAAAGCCAAGGATTTCATATAAACTTGCGAGAGTCCAGGCTTTCACAAAGCCTTTTTTTTTTAGCTAATGTCTTCTTGCTAATGAGTCCGGCCCTGTCGCAAAAACCGTTCTTAGCGGACGTCGACTAACTATAAACTACCTGATGCCAAATTTGAAGTTTATGGCACAGAAAATTAAGGACTCATACAAACTTGAGAGTGGCCTATTATGGCATAGCAGAGTTCATTATCAGATACGGCATTATTTTTTGGGGACTATCTAAGGACAGGGTTATCGCCTTTAAATCCCAAAAAAAGTGCCTTAGATCCATTTTTAAATTAAAAATGACTGATATCTGCAAGCCGTTTTTTCATAAACCACAACATTTTGTTTCCTCGCATGGCGGACCGGTTTCCTACAAATAGACGTGATAACAGTCAACTCTGTCAACATAGTTCTCGGACTGCACTTATGCGCAGGAGTGTTTTTTGTATGGCCCCCATTATTTTCAATAAGCTCCGCAATGGCTGGAAAAAGCTAAGCGTAGTAGCATTTAAAAAGAAATTAAAATCTTTTTTAGATATAAAGATGTAAATGAATTTTTAAGTGAATCATTTTTTTAATTGAAATGCTCTTTTATTAATTTAATCTGAAATGAATTGTAATGTAATAATGATTATGATAATGATGTATTGAATTACTATTTTTTTTTTTTTACCTACGTTGACATTGTATATTTTGTTTTATTTTGGATACTTGAATATTTGACATTTATTTTTTTATGTAACCTTATTTATTTCCATGAATCAATTATTAATCAATCAATTTTTTTTATTAGTTATGTCAGAGCATGGTCAACGTTATTTAATGTTGTTATTATCATTATTCTTTTAATTGTATTGATATTTGCACACCATGGCAGTATGGTAAACATGTTAGCACAAATCTACGAGTACTTAAGCAACACCTTGCATGCATTTTTTCTTTATAATTGTATGTACACTCATGTTTGGGCAAATAAAGGTATTTGAATCTGAATCTGAGCCCTTAGTCCTTAGACGGTTCGTTCCGTTCTTTGCGGACATCGATTAACTATAAACTACCTCCCTGCCAAACTTCATCTTTATACGTCAAGCGGTTTTCGATATTTCGTGATAGAGGAGTTAGTGGGTGACCTTTCGCTTTTATATATTTAATTAATTAATAATATTATTATTATTAGATTAGATTTCATGAACACAAAACTGTCACTTACGGGTTATCTTCCGTGATTGTCTGTAATTTTGAGCTCCCGATATTTCGACGCTGTTGCAAGTGCCATGATCGCGGGTTGACTGGAGAATGCGGGTGGATGGAAAATAAATTGTTAAGAGCAGACAAATCTGTCTACCCTCTTTCTTTGTCTTTTGCTACGCGCACTACTGGAACTCATCACTAAGTCACGGCAAAACACACTCACAGTATCACAAGGCTTTTTGGAGTCTTTATTACGATGCCGGCTGCTAGTTTTGAGCATACTCAATACTGGATTCCACGTACTGGACAATTTGAAGCCATCCTCTCGATTGAAATTTTTATATTTTCTTATTTCAATTGCTTCTCTTGTCAGCCTTGGTAAGTAATGTTTGTCCGTTGGCAAAAGTAAGTGACAGTTTATGTGTAAGTGTAAACCGTGAAAGTTTAAAACAGTGTTAGATTTCACTATTTGATTAAGTATCTTACAAAAGAATGCTTGATAAATTAAACATTACTCAGTCGAATTTTATTCAGGGTGTAACAAGACCGTTAACGAGGCCGTCAACCAAGCATTATGTACATCAAACTAAGTAACTTTACGCAAAATTATTAAATAATGTATTTAAAAAAACCTGGTAAAAGTCGGAATATGATAATGTTAAAGGTTTAATTACTAAATGTCTCATGTTGTGATACGTTTGTAACCATTATTATTTTGTGCTTCTAGCCTGTAAAAGTGTTTGTTATTAATATTAGTGTTACTATTGCTTTATTTTTAAGTTCACAGCTATGTAGGTATATTCTTATGTTAATAAAGCATTTTCAAAACAAACAAACGAATGTTCTACATTTCCTGCCCAGTAGTAGTTAGGACACCAAACATTGCGAACCCGCCTGACTCTTGGTCGGCCCTTTCCTTACATGAAGTTGGGTTATTTTATCCCTGACTACGTTAGATCAATATTATTTTATTCATTGGAAGCTTGTAGGAAATACTCGAACATTTTTAAATGGTCTGGTCCTGGTTGTAGTGTTGAGTATGTGATGTGGGGGTGCGAGGTGTGCGGTGCGGGGTGTAGGGGAGGCTACGTACTTGGAGAGCGCGACGCCGTTGGGCTGGTTGATGTAGCGCTCGTGGTGCAGCACGGCGTCGTGCCACGGCAGCTGCAGGAAGTCCAGCACGCGCTGCATGGTGGCGCGCGGCCGCAGCACCAGCGCCTCGTAGCGCACCACCAGGCACTTGTCCGGCCCCATCGTCTTGCACTGCTGGTACATCAGCTCCACGGCGTGGTTCCACTTGGTCAGGCACTGGCGGTAACTCGTCAGGTCGAACCCCGTGATCGTCACCTGCATCACACCAATGGTAAATCGAAAGACTTTAAGTAGGCAGTTATATGTGGTGTACATTTTCTACTACAACGTGATAAAAGGTCCTTCTATGTATGTACTTGGAGGCTATCGGCAGTTGCCGCTGATACTAGTACTACTAGTAGTCTACGTCATCCCACTGCTGGGCAGAGCTCTTTGCTCCCTATGACTTCCAGGTTTTTAAAATTGTAAAAAAGACAACAATGTGTTTTGTTGTTGTTGTTGCATTGTTTGTTGTGTAATTGTATTGGTTTGAGGAATCAAGGTTTGGTTTGTATTCGTTTGGCTGATAAAACTGTAAATCATACATGGCAAAAAACGGAATCTTTAAGATTCGCCGTGTCTGTCTGTCTGTCTGTCCGTGTATGTCACAGCCACTTTATTCCGAGACTATTAGAACTACACGTTTAAAACTTAGTAGGTAGAAGTATTCTGCGAATTTTATACAAATATTAAAGAAAATTAATAAATAATTTATTATTAATTTATTATTTAATGGGGATTAAGGATTAATCCCCATAAATGGAACTGAAACAAAAAAATATTTTTTTGCATCAAACCTATAGGTGCGGGTTGTCTATAGACAGGGGGCCTAAAATGGCCGCTTTATCAGAATCATAATCTAAATCACGTTAAAAATGTAAAATTCTTAAAATGGTCAATACTCAATACTCAATACTCAATTTTTTATTGCATTCCATATGTTACAGAGATGGTAATAACAAATTAAAGATACAATATGGACCCTGTCGGGCACGCAAAAATTTAGGAGAGAGGAAGAGGGCTGCATAGCAATTTAATCAAATCAAAAATATGGTCTTTATGGTTATGACCACAAAGTCCATTTTACGAGTTTTAAATTTGTAACGTGATTTGTATTATGATTCTGATAAAGCAGCCATTTTGGGCCCCCAGGTCTTTAAAAATTACATTGATGTTCCTAAAACCATTTTTCTCAAAGTCAATAGTTTGAAAGATAGACACTTCCAAAGTGGTAAAATGTGTCCCCCCCCCTCTAATTCCTAAAGTAAGAAGAGGACAATTTAAAAAAAAAATGTAGGATTGTAGAACGTAAATAAAACTTTCAACCAAAATTGGTTGAATAAGATTTGATGTTTAGTATTTGAGATATGGGACTTTTTCAACAAACTGCAACAGTAACTTTGTTTTTCATTAACATTATATGAAAAACAAATGTAGTTTTGCTGTTGAATTGAATGTAAAACAATACAACATATGAATGAGCCTTCAAAATATTTTTATTATATTAATGTTTGGTACTACGGAACCCTGTGTGCGTGTGAGTACGACTCGCACTTGGCCGGTTTTTACAAAATCAACGGGTTCAATTCATGGCTAGGGATATTGATTTCCCAAAAATGCAATGATGGAGTTTTAGTTTTCAATCAAAATCGGGCTCGAGACTCCTTTGAGTACTTTTCTATTATGGGCCTACAGAGGGAAGAATTAACCTTACAGCGTACCGATGTCGGATGCTCTGTCTGTTTCAGGCACTTGAACCTGCCGTCAATGTCTCTGCCCAACGATTGTCGGATCAGGTGCGCGTCATTCAAAGTAATCCTAGGTTGTATGATGCTGCACTTGAGCGGCTGCGCTCGGTTATGTAGATTAGTCCTGCCAGCAACCCTCTCCCATCCCAGAACGTCACACATGTGCCTGCTGCACTACCACTGCGGGCAAATCAGCATGCTGCGGAAGAGGATGACAGGGCTATATCTGCAGATAACCTGTGCAATGTGGAATTAAGGAGCACTCTGGAGGATGCGATTCATGAGTATCGGTTCACGTCACCTGATCTTAGGCCACGGTTACCACGTTTGCCCATGAATAAAAAGAATAGAGCACTGGTGTGTGCGCTGGATGCGCTGTTACCAAATTTTATTGAAAGCAGCGCAAACCTTTGCGATACACACTCAATCTTGTATTGCACGGCTGTTACGGCATGTCGTGTAGCCAATGTCTTTCCAAACACTGACAGTGCTACACGACCAAAATGAGGTTATGGATGAAGTTATCATAACGAGCAATATACATTATCAAGGACGGTACGGTTGACATCTGTCGGGCATGCCACCGTCCCGGTGAATCAATCAGACATATTGTTTCCGGTTGTTCTCGTCTTGCTAACGGTGAGTATTTGCACAGACACAATCTAGTAGCTAGGATTATCTACCAGCAACTTGCCTTGCAGTATAACCTTGTGGGTTCTGAAGTACTATATTACAACTATGTGCCCGACCCAGTTCTCGAGAATGGTCATGCATTGGGATCGATCTATCATCACAGACAGGACTATTTTAGCAAATAAACCTGATATTGTTGTGATAGATCGCCGAGGGCGCCGTGCAATGATTATTGACATCACTGTCCCTCATGACGAGAATCAGTACCATATTACAACTATGTGCCCGACCCAGTTCTCGAGAACGGTCATGCCATATTGCATTGGGATCGATCTATCATCACGGACAGGACTATTTTAGCAAATAAACCTGATATTGTTGTGATAGATCGCCGAGAGCGCCGTGCAATGATTGTTGACATCACTGTCCCTCATGACGAGAATCTCGTGAAAGCTGAGAATGTTACTAAAGTCAAGTATCTTGATTTAGCACACGAGGTTGTCGACATGTGGGACGTGGACACTGCAATCATAGTACCGATAGTCGTTACGGTTAATGGATTAATAACAATGAATTTCGACCAACACCTTAGGAGGCTCTCATTGCGCGGCTAAGTCAAGGGCTTGATTCAGAAAGCAGTACTCCTGAACAGGGCACGCATAGTGAGGCGGTTTCTCTCTCTGGAGGCCTGACCACCGGCAGTCTGGACCTTGTTCCTGATGCCGATGAGCCATCTATTTTTTTTTTTTTAAGATTTTTTTAAAAATGTATTGAATAAGTCAAATAATAAATAATATCATTTTTTTTCGGACAACTAATTGATCCATAAATTGTTAGTAACAGGTTTGCACTTAAATACTATTGTTAGTAACTTAACTAAAGACCATAGAAATATAAAAAAACAGGAGAAGTGGCAAGGGGGCGTGTCGGTGTGGCCGCCACGAGCGCACGTTAAGCATGTCATAGGCTAATGGCCGTCTCCGCGAACTAGTGTGCTTTCGACCGCGATCGTGACAACTTATAAGAATGCCGTGTTGTTTCTTGTAAAAACCTAAGCATAAACCAAAACTTTTTAAATCATAGAATCACTTACTATAAAATATGTATGTACAAGTATTTTCCTAAGTATATTTGTCTTTAAAATCATGAAAAACCACAAATCGTAAGATATTTCTTGCTCTTACTATGTTATTTTTGTTTTCAAATATCACAGCGACTGTACTATTTTTGCAATAAATACATTGCTCCTTAACCACTACCAAACTTTGTCGCTAAGTGACTGGACAAGCAATGTAAAAATCACAAAACGATACATTTTTTAGCGGATGCATCGCGTAGTTCGGCCAGTGCGCTGCTTCTTGCGACGAGTTACGGAGTTAGTGATGAGCTTGTGCAGATCCACTAACTTATGCTATTGACAATCGATTGACGACGTTGGAAGATCGATGTTGGATAATGTTTTATTACGATTTTGATTATTTTACAGCATATCCAGCAGCCTCTTGGGAGAAGGTACTGGCTCCTGTAACACAGGTATATCACCTAGCACAGGAGTCAGGGACTTCACACAATTTTGTAACCACTTTCTAGTGTAATAAAGATTATTATTCCTTTATTCATATACATACAAATTATTTACATTTTTAAATATTTCTTATAAAAAACAATATAAAAACATTTAAAAATATAAAAAATTGTTGCCCGCCAGTATCGGATCCAAGCTACCGGTGGTCAGGGCTCCATAGAGAGAAACCTCCTTATAATACGAGCCGTGTCCAGGAGTACTGCTTTCTGAATCAAGCCCTTGATCCAGCTGCCTAACGAGAGCCTCCTCAGGTATTCATCGAGGCTCTTAGCAATTAAGCCATGGGCTGATACGACTATCGGCACAATGATCGCTGAGTCAACATCCCACATGTCGACAACCTCGCGAGCCAAGTCAAGATATTTTATTTGCTTATCTTTCTCGGCTTTCACGAGGTTTTCATCATGCGGGACCGTTATGTCAACAATCATTGCGCACCGCTCTGATCGATCCACCACCACTATATCAGGCTTATTGGCTAAAATAGTCCTGTCAGTGATGATGGATTGATTATTATTATATAGAGAAATGTGTAACCAATTTTCTAGGGATGCAACGATACCGATGCCGATAATTGTAAACCGCAGGTTATCGTAATTTTTGACGATCATCCGTATCGTAAAAAGTATTACGATTTATATAACGATTCTTAAAACTAGTTTGATGTAATTTTTTATCGTGAAAAGGAATGCAAGACAGCATCGATGTTTGCGCTGGCAATACTAATGACAGCCATCTTTCATATTTTGGCATATTTTAGATTCGGAAAGATTGTTCTCCACTACGTACGGACCGGAAATTCCCGATGTTAGCTTTGTAAAAAAAAACATTTCTTTCGTATAAAACCGGGTCTTTTCGGTTTTTTTTTTTAAATTTTAATTTTAATTTTTAATCGAAAAATAATATACAAAATGACATAAAGTTGACTAATCAAAGTAATATTGGAAATTTGACAGCGCAATCCTTATTTATGATACCTGTTTCGACGACCGACATTATTAAAATAAATGACAATCTAAAAAATACAAACACAATTGGTTATGGATGGTGTATCTACTAGAGTTATTAAATATGTTAAAGAAATTATACCTATCGCACACATCATTAGTGTATGCATCACTGATGGAATATTTCCGAAAAGTATAAAAAAAGCCATAATTAAACCTCTATTTAAAGGAACGAAAAAACAGATGAAAAAAACTATAGATCTATAGCAAAACTCCCAGTACTTTCAAAAATATTTGAAGAATTAATTTATAATTAAATTTATATGCTTTGAAAAAAAAAAAAGGATTTTGTAAAAATCATACTATAAATATGGCACTGTACGATTTATTAGGTATCTCATATTATGACATCAGTAGATAAAAATAATCCAGTATGTGAAATCTTTACTGATATGACTAAGGCATTTGATTATATAGATCACAAGATATTACTGCAAAAATTACATGGATTGAATCATATCTTACCGACATAGGTATGCCATATTCTAGATATTTCCGTGTATTGATATCACAATACACGGAAATATCTAGAATATGTCATAAGACTAAAACGCAGATCAAAACCAAGACACGCGCGATATGGCGTGCCCCAAGGTAGCGTGCTAGGACCGTTATTATTTCTGATATATATAAATGATCTGCCAAAAATAATACGATACCAAATGATCCTATTTGCCGATGATAGCACAGCTGTTATAAAATGTATAAAATAGGGGGTACGTTCAGATGCCAATGTATACGTTTTTACAATAAACTTCCGAGTCATATTCAATTACTAAGCCTAAATAAATTCAAATCTATACTAATATTATAAAGCTGAAGAGTTTGTTTGTTTGTTTGAACGCGCTAATCTCAGGAACTTTTGGTTCGAATTGAAAAATTCTTTTAGTGTTGGATAGATCATTTATCGAGGAATAGGCTATAGGCTATATATCATCACGCTACAACTAATAGGAGCGGAGCATCAATGAAAAATGTTTGAAAAACTGGGAAAATTGAAAGTCCACGCGGACGAAGTCGCGGGCACAGCTAGTCGTTCATAAAACGGAAGCTATGTCTGAAAGCCTACTGTAACATTAATCACTATCTCGAAGATAAAAATGCTTGGGATTAAGCTGCTCCAGTTATATTTACTCTGTGAATGTCGAAATTTCGGACTTCGCTTGTTTATTAATGATTCTTTTCTCATATACACTTTCGACATTTAATTTATTTGACAAGAATACTTTTAGTATTATTTTTTATTATTTATTTTTTATTTTTCTCCTTTATTCATTAAACTACATATTATTTACATTTTTAAATATTCTAATATAAAACAATATAAAAAACATTTAAAAATATAAAAAAAGGAGCCCACCGGCATCGGGAACAGGGTCCGAGCTACCGATGGTCAGGGCTCTTGAGAGAGGAACCTCCTAACAATACGCGCCGTGTCCAGAAGTACTGCTTTTTGAATCAAGCCCTTGATCCAGCTGCCAAGCGAGAGCCTCCGCACATATTGTTCTAGGCTATTGGCTATTAAGCCATTTGCCGACACGACTATCGGCACAATGACTGCTGTACTCACGTCCCACATGTCGACAACCTCACGAGCCAGATCTAGATACTTGAACTGCTTATCTTTCTCTGCTTTCACGAGGTTCTCGTCATGCGGGACCGTTATATCAACAATCATTGCGCGACGCTCCAATCGATCTATCACCACAATATCAGGCTTATTGGCAACAATAGTCCTGTCAGTGACGATAGATTGATCCCAATACAACGTGATATTACCATTCTCGAGAACTGGGTCGGGCGCATACTTATAGTATGGCACTTCTGATTCCACAAGGTTGTACTTCAAAGCAAGTTGCTGGTGGATAATCCTGGCGACGAGGTTGTGTCTATGCAAGTACTCTCCGTTAGCCAGACGAGAACACCCGGAAATAATGTGTCGGATTGATTCTTCCGGACGGTGGCATGCCCGACATATGTCAACCGTGCCATCCTTCACAATGTATTTTCGGTAGTTATTCGTCTTCATAACTTCGTCCATTACTGCACAGACAAAACCTTCGGTTTCCCCGAAGAGGTCACCGAAGCGTAGCCAAGATACGGAAGCTAAGAAGTCCACATCAGGCCCATGTAGGGCCCGGTAAAAGCGTCTGTGAAGCTCCTTGCTCTGCAATACCTCCTTGCGGTCATTAGTGTCTAATACTCTAGGCTTGCGCCAGTTCTCGTTTGCCAGGGAGAGCGGGGTGAGGCCCTTGTCCACTGATACCACATCTCTGTGCATCCCCACGTCGACTTCTAGGAAGTATTCCCTGAGACTGCATACCTCACGGTTGTGCAGGGTCTTAGCATTTAAGAAGCCGCGACCCCCACACTTCCGCGGGATATACAGTCTCATCACCGAGGACCGTGGGTGATGCATTCGATTTGCGGTCAGCAGTGCGCGGACCCTCCTATCCAGGGCATCAAGTTCCGTCTGAGTCCATTTGAGTATGCCGAAAGAATACATCAAAACCGGCATGACCCAACCGTTGAAGGCACGTACCTTGCTTCCGCCAGACAAAAGACTATTTAGTACCTTGTTCAAGCGGCCAAAAAAGCGCTCCCTCAACGATTGTTTCATGTCGGCAGTATTGATACCTAATGCTTCCGACATACCCAAATACTTGTAGGATTCTGTTGAGGAGAGGGATCTAAGGTGTATGGAATCCGAGAATTGAGTTCCCACGGATTCCATAATCTCCTCTCGCTTCACATGCATGACTGCACATTTGTCCACACCAAATTCCATCTTGATGGCGCTACTGAAAGTTTCTGTTACCTTCAGTAGCTTCATCAGTTGCAAATTGCTGGGGGCAAAGAGTTTCAGATCATCCATGTAAAGAAGGTGAGATATGACCTGACCACCTCTCTTCAACCGATAGCCTAGTCCTGATCCCTCCAGCAGTGGGCTAAGAGGGTTCAAGGCTAGACAAAACCACAATGGACTCAGACTATCACCCTGGAATATACCGCGCTCGATCCTTATCGGTTCGCTGTTCCCCTGGATCAGTCGACATCCTGGATAGCGAAGAACCGTTCTCCAGTGCCCCATACATGACATCAGGAAGGTACGCAGAGTTGCATCAACTTTATACAACTCCAGCACCCTCATGAGCCATGTATGAGGCACAGAATCATAGGCTTTCTTATAATCTATCCAACATGTAGACAGATCCTTTCGGGAGCGGCGAACTTGTTGACTAATGGCTTTATCTATATATTTTTCTTATTGTTATATTTAATGATTTGACATGAATACTTTGTTAAGTATTTTACTTTTATTTTTGATTGTTAATGCTGACATTTAATGACATTTATTTTGTAGAGTATTGTGTATTAATTTTATTTGATTATTGTGAATGTAAGGACCATGTGGGTAAATTTTTTTTTGTTCGTTCGTTTTTTATCTCTTTCCACGATTGTCTGGCAGTTTGAGTACTATAAGCGACCTACCCAAATAGAATAGAATAAACATTTATTCGCTAATGGACAGCAGCAACACAATAGAGCAGCACATACATATACATATACTAACAAACAGCTTAACGATTAATTAAAACAGCTCAACTGCGCTGAGCATGCCCATAACAAATGTCCTTTCTTTGGTATTGTTCGTCGTGTCGTTTAGCTCCTTGAGTTATAAGTCGAGCTACACGATAACTGACAGATGCTTGCACTGACTGGACAGGTCCACTCAAATCTGTGTGGTTCTTTCTTCAAGAGACCATCTCAGACACTAATCTGCATAGTCCTCATGTGAGTTAACCAAGATTATGTCTGGACTTTAAAAGAGACTATGACCTCTGAGTTTGTTTCGGCTGTTTCTTCTCAGAGTAGTCAGGTACAAAACACCGGCCCCATCTAGTTTAAAAAAGAGACGTGTAAAAGTGTTTTTAAAAACATATTTGCAAAATAAACATCATTTGTCATTTATTTATCGTATTATTGGGACAACTTATCAAAATAATATTAATAAATCCCTTTTCAATATCATCGGTTGGATGAATAATAATAATCTCGTAATTAATTTAAATAAAACTAAGGTGATGCACTTTCATCAATGGCATCCACATCCAAATATTGATGTAACTTATAATAACCACAAAATAGAAGAAGTAAATAATGCTAAGTTTTTAGGTATTACCATCGACAGCAAGCTTACTTGGAAACCCATGATAGAAGAACTTTGTAAACGCCTGAGTAAATCTGCTTAGTCACTCTTTCAGTTATCAAAAAAGGTGAATAAAGATACTAAGTTACGGGTAGCATACCATGGACTTGTAGCTTCTGTGTTGCGATATGGCGTAATTTTTTGGGGGCAGTCGACTGACCGTGAGCTTGTATTTAGGATGCAAAAAGATGTGTCAGAGCAATGTGTAATATAAAAACAACGGATAGCTGTAGACCCTATCTTAAGTCTTTAAAAATACTTATCCTTCCACCATTATACATATTAGAAACTGCGTTGTTTGTGAAAAGAAACACACAATTATTTAAAAAAAATATCTTCCACTAAAAAAACTCCATTGCGTGCCCAATACGTAAATAAACTATGTCATCTAAAATGTAAGACCGCATTGATGCGGAAAAGTTTTTTTGGTATGGCACCTAAAGTGTTTAATAAAATTCCTGATGACATAAAAAAAACTTGACATTAAATAAGTTTAAAAAAGCTCCTATCAAATTATTAATTGACAAATGTTATTTATAATGTAGACGAATTTTGAATTTTTTGAACGACCAATTATTAAAATAATGCATTTTTTTACCTTTTGATAAGAAGTACTATGACTATTTATTAATTTTATTGTATATGATGTTTCTTTTTTTATCCTTTTTCTTTTCTTTTAATGTATTAATTAATTTAAAATTTATATATTTTTTAATGACATAATGTAATGACACCTAATGGGTCACTTATAAATTTGTATGTCTTAATTATGACAAAACATAGCGCACCCTTATTTATGTAAACACCTACGTAAACACCTATGTTTCCCATATAAACTGATTATGTTGCGATGTTAGGTTTCTGATCGGTAAAAAAGCGACAGTGTTTTCTGCGAATAACGTATTTACTGCAAAACAGCATCTACTCATTTGATGAATCTCCTGTTTTGATGCCACGCTGTAGCTCTTTCGTTCCCCCTGGACTGCCAGGAGCTGTAGCTAGCACAGTCGGCACAGCGGCACTGTACGCAGTACGCAACACGCAAGTCAATGAACTTACAGGCATTAGCAGCGCGACGCGTTCGTGACGTCGCCGCAGACTGCTAACAGTGCTAATAGATCCAAGCGGCCGGCGCACGGTGGCCTGAAAATGGGCTTTCATAGACTTAGGGATTTTAATTTGCAAGTGCCAGCTTTTTTGCCAGATATCGCTTGTATTAATTATAACTATACAAAAATGACACCAGAGTTAATTCTGCTCAAAAACGAAGGAATTATATTTTTTTAGGAAAAATGTGTATGGAAAAAATGTGTATGAAAGGAAAACTGTATTATCCCTACAGGTGGTTATAGTATTTATTTTTGAAATCGTCAATATTTTTTTATTTATTTTTGCATATGAAACGGTTCCTTTTAATGTTCAAGTTGAAGAACACAGACTTTTAACAACCCATAACATAAAATAGCATCACCCCTCCTAATATCATCCCCGGAGGAGAAGGCAGCGATTAATAGTACACCCCCACTTAGATAACTATGTTTAAGCTAGATATTTATCAACACAAAATGAGTTTTAAAACTTTGCATTCAACCAAAATATCAATTGACAAATTATTTAGTCTTCCAATGAGTCTGAAAATAAGTGAAAGTAATTACAATATTAGTCTTCTACTAACAGATTCAGCTTTGTAATGTTTCCAGTTCAGTTTACTTTTGTAAAGGAGAGTGAAGCAGTTGTCATTGATCTTAAAAGTCAAATGGATGATGAAATTAAGGCCCTTATCCCCACAGAGTGCAGTAATAGTGACAGGGTGATTCATCACCTAATGATGACAATGATCGGCGCTAAAGTGTGCACTTACCTTTCTGAAGCCAGATCAAATGCAACGTGCTACCTGTGCTTAGACCGACCAAAAAATCATAAATAATTAGTACTATAACCACCTGTAAGGATATTACGGTTTTCTTTTCCATTTATGAGATAATTTGATTTTTTATACTAGCTTCATAAAAAAAAAAAATAGTAAAAAAATATAATTCCTTCGTTTTTGAGCAGAATTATCTCGGGTGTCATTTTTGTATATATAGTTAAGTCGCTTCCCGATGTCTGTCCCTATGCATGCTTTGCGGATTTTGATGCGGTTTTTTTTAATAGATAGAGGAAGGTTTATATGTATAACATTGCACCCGTGCGAAGCCGGGGCGGGTCGCTAGTAATATTATAAAGAGGTAAAATTTGTTTGTATGTGCGGGGTAATCTCCGGAACTAATGATCCAATGTTAAAAAATGTTTCACTGGTAGAAAGCTACATTATTCGTGAGTGCTATAGGCTATAAATTATCATGATATCATGCATATTAGCCGAACTATCACAATTTGTGTCTAGCAAAGTCCGCCAAACTTTCCTGCAAAGTTATTTGCATGCGCTGCCTAAATACTTGTATGAAAACAATGTATGGCTGGTCCGCTTTTAGCAGTTCTACAAAAAAGTCCGCGACACCATATTTCTATCTTTTATATTTTAGCAGATATAGCAGCTTTTATGTATTAAAAAAAGTATTTATCGACATACTTACCTTTGGAGGTTTTTTGAAACAACAAAATATTAAACTTTATCAAAAAATATATATAAACGAGTATTAGGATCACAAGAACATCATATTCTTTCTCTAAAATGAGTTTACATTATCCCTGAGTGCCATAGGCTATATTTGCAACGTGCCCGCCCGTGAGATACTTTCCAACAAAACGCGAGCGAAGCCGCGGGCAACAGCTATAATAACAATATTATATTTAAAAAAATTGTGAGGTTTTAGGGGGTAATCTCTGGATTTGCTGAACTGATTTTCAAAATTCTTCCACCAATAGGAAGCTACATTATCCCTGAGTGCCATTGCTATATTTACAACATGCCCGTGGGATGATTTCCGACCAAAACGCGAGCGAAGCCGCGGGCAACAGCTAGTAATCTAATACACACTTAGGCGGAATCTCGGAAACCTTCGTAACTTTGATATTTTATACTATAAAACATTTAAAAAAATATATATGCACGTGTGTCATTTAAAGTAGTTAATAACTTCAGATTTATGCCTTTTCTTTCACCTAAGGAGGTGAAGAACTAGGCCCGTTTTTAGGGTTCCGTAGCAGAATGGCGAAAACCGGAACCCTTATAGATTCGCCATGTCTGTCTGTCTGTCTGTCCGTGTATGTCAGAGCCACTTTATTTCAAAACTATTAAGACTACAGAGTTGAAACTTAGGAGGTAGATGTATAACCTGTGAACCGCTTTACGATGTTTATACAAAACTAAAAACAAAAGATTAAGGGGAGGGGCTCCCCATACACGGAACTGAAAATAAATATTATTATTTTCATCAAACCTATACGTGGGTGTCTAAAGATAGGTCTTTAAAAATGACATTGAGGTTCCTAAAACCATTTTTCTCAAAGTCAATCGTTTGAAAGATGGATACTTCCAAAGTGGTAAAATGTGTCCGCCCCCTCTAATTTCTAAAGTAAGAGGAGGAAAATTCTGAAAAAAATGTAGGACTGTAGAACGTAAATAACACTTTCAACCAAAATTGGTTTGAATAAGATTTGATGTTTCGTTTTTGAGATATGGAACTTTTTAATCAAACTGCAGCAGTAACTTTGTTTCTCAGTAACATACTACGGAAAATAAATTTAGTTTTGTTGTTGAATGTAAAACAATACAACATATGAATGAGCCTTCAAAATATTTTTATTATATTAATGTTTGGTACTACGGAACCCTGTGTGCGTGTGAGTACGACTCGCACTTGGCCGGTTTTTAGGGTTCCGTAGCCGAATGGTCAAAAACGGAACCCTTATAGATTCGCCAAGTCAAATCAAATCAATTCAATTCAAAATATTTTTATTTCACGTAGGCCTAGATGGGCACTTATAAAACGTCGACAAAAAGGTGCACGGTTCGGGTTGGTCGTTTCCTATGGTGAAGAACCGGCAAGTCTGTCTGTCTGTCTGTCCGTGTATGTCACAGCCACTTTATTCCGAAACTATTAGGACTACACAGTTGAAACTTAGTAGGTTGATGTATTCTGTGAGCCGCTTTACGGTTTTTATACAAAAAATAATAAGATTAAGGGGGTCTCTCTTCTCTCCATACATGGAACTGAAACTAAAAAATATTTTTTTCATCAAACCTATACGTGCGGTGTCTAGACATAGATAGGTCTTTAAAAATGACATTGAGGTTCCTAAACCATTTTCTCTGAAAGTCAATCGTTTGTCAATCTCTAATTTCTAAAGTTAGAGGAGGAAAATTCTGGAAAACATAGGATTGTAGAACGTAAAAAAAAACTTTCAAGCAAAATTGGTTTGAATAAAATTTGATGAATAGTTTTCGAGATTTCGGACTTTTTCATCAAACTGCAGCAATAACTTTGTTTTTCATTAACAGACTATGAAACCAAATTTAGTTTTGCTGTTGAATGTAAAACAATACAACATATGAATGAGCCTTCAAAATATTTTTAATATTTTTTTTGGTGCTACGGAACCCTGTGTGCGTGTGAGTACGAGTCGCACTTGGCCGGTTTTTTGTAGTGGCGTAAAAGAACAAAGTGTTTTGTCTGACTGAACCTAACTATGACAAGCCGCTTCCAAGGTAATAAAATATATCGTTACCTGCATATTTGAATTGACCAATCACAGCATTGCGCGTAGCAAAACAAATATCGTCTCTTGACATCTATTTCTCAGAAAAAAGTCCATAAATAAGTGACGTCATATGATTTGCTACCCCCACTACTGCAATGACAGCAATGAGGGTAGTAATAAATTGCATTTGATTTTTCGCGAATCCTGCCTTTAGTGCTAGAATAACTGGAGTAGATGAAAATGGAATTCGACAGTTTTTAGTCATATTAAAAACACTTTCCTCAGGGCATGCTATTGCATTTGCTATGCAGACCAAACTATACAGGGTGCAATTTAAGTCATAGGCAATATTTTAATCTAAGGCTCTACTCACGATACTGAATGCATCAGGGCGGCCGGCCGCAAACTGTTTATTATTATTATTTGTTTTTTGTTTACTTTTCGTTACGCGTTGTACTGCGCTTTAAACATACCGTGTAACAATTAAAAATCATCCATCCATCGGATTATGAACAGATGAGCTAAGGAACCTCGCCAACCAAACCTGTATTCCTGCTAGCCGCGATGTTCTCACCGAATGTAAGTTGAAGCCTTTATGCTTTTGCACCAATGGCCTGAACAGGAATAATGTGTTTCGTCACCCTAGTAAATAAATTCCAATGTATGACCGCATTGTGTGTTTCATTCATGATCCTCTCAAGCAAAACGCCCTAAAAGTCTCATGTACAACTTACCACTGGCTACTCGGTTGTGTAAGGAAAAATCTGCCTTACAATCGTACCGACTACATCACGACTCTGACTAACCCGTAGACTTATTTTGACAAGGCCGATACTAAGAAAGAGAACTTTGCTTTTATAGATGTGAGTTTGTTCCACGGATTAGAAAGTGACTCTGACTAACCGGTACACTTATTTTGACGAGGCCGATACTGAGAAAGAGAACTTTGCTTTTATAGATGTGAGTTTGTTCCACGGTTTAGAAAGTGACTCTGACTAACCGGTACACTTATTTTGACGAGGCCGATGCTGAGAAAGAGAACTTTGCTTTTATAGATGTGAGTTTGTTCCACGGTGTAGAAAGTGACTCTGACTAACCCGTACACTTATTTTGACGAGGCCGATACTGAGAAAGAGAACTTTGCTTTTATATGTAGATGTGAGTTTGTTCCACGGTTTACAAAGTGACTCTGACTAACCGGTACACTTATTTTTACATAGGCCTTAAAAATTACATTACATTTTGCGCTGAGAGTTTTATTTTTATTCCCTACTAGCTGTTGCCCGCGGCTTCGCTCGCGTTTTGGTCGGAAATTATCCCACGGGCATGTTGTAAATACCTATAGCCTATAGCACTCGGAGATAATGTAGCTTCCTAAGCTTCCTATTAATGAAAGAATTTTCAAAATCGGTTCAGTAGATCTAGCGATTACCCCATACAACCTCACAAACTTTTCCTCTTTATCTCCCCGAGTGCCATAGGATAGCCTATGGCACTCGGGGATATAGAGAGGTAAAGTATAATGTGGCTTCCTATTAGTGGAAGAATTTTTAAAATTGGTTCAGTAGATCCAGATATTACCCCCTACATACAAACCTACAAACTTACAAACCAATTTTACGTCTTTATAATATTAGTATAGATTTTATTCGTAAAAAGTATTATTTTCGTCGGTACAACCCCGCGAAATTTCAGTCGGCCTTCTTAAAGTCCTAACATCGCAACAATGTTCCGAGAGTTTCCGAGATTTCGCCTTAAGTGTGAATACACAGGCTGTCGCTTTGCACCCTGGTCAAATTCAAGGAGGTATCCATACTAATGATTACTCAATACCCGACCCGAAACCGACCGATTCTCGACCCGAATCGATAATAAATAGGGTAGGTTTTTTTTTTACGGGGATTGGTAAGCGTAAGCCACCCCATAGTTTCCATAGTGTCCATAATTATACTGTGGAATAAACGTTTGCATGTGTGTGTGCGATGGCGCTTTTATAGGGCTAGGAACAGACGGGCTGAGTTTTAAAACGGGTGATTTACACTTTAGATACCTGGTACCTGGTTTTTCGGTCCACTGCACACTGTGCGGCGCTGGGGCGCGGCGGCGGCGGCGCGGGTCCCGCGAGACCCGCCATGTAGCTCGAATACGTAGTGCCACTGCCATTGTGTTGAAGTACCAATCTAGCTACCTAAGCCAATTTATCTATTAAATTGAACATTATGCACTATGAGTGGCATATCAAATCCTTTGATACGCAATCTTGATTGTTTAATTAAGCGTAAAGTTAGGAGACGGTCAAAAATCCGGTGCTTTCGCCTTATGTAGGTAATCTAACTAATTAAGACCTTATGGACCAGGAGATAGTGACACAAAATTTCCGGTCATTTGTTCCAAGTATGGCGAGCCTTCGGGGGTCTAATTACGTAATGACGAAAAGGAAAATGATGGTCATAGCGCTGGTACCGGCGCGGCGGCGGCGGCCCAATCGCGTGGGCGTTAATCGAACGTGTCGGATAAATTACGAAACTCGAACGATTTGTTACACGAAAATTCTTGTATTTTCCGATAGTCGACGAAAAAAGAAGTAGGCGGTAGCGTAATGCCACACTTCTCCGGTGTGCCTTACACACACAAAACACGTTAATTAAAAAAAAAAACATTCAACCGTTTGTACCAGGCTAATTTTTGCACAGCTAATCATCGTCGAGTGGCCATTCACGAAAATCACCATGCGATACATTTCAGACATTCAATTTTATATATTTGTATAGATAATCGTCTATTGGTTGACCGTATTTTTATCTTTCTCAAGAAAAGAAAATAATGTCAACTACAAACGTTTTTGTTTTTGGCAAAGGTAAACACGATGAAGCTAACAAAATGGAAGAAGTATTTTCTATATTTTTACCAAAATAAATGGAAATTTTGGTAAATATTGATACTTTCTCTAAAATAAACCCTTAAACATTGTTTACAATGCTAAAAATCTATAAAAAAAAAGGATTTTCTAAATATCTCGGTCATAAGTCGATTTAGTCGTGCCACAGAAATATGTTTTGTCTTTTGACGTCCTCAGTGTTGCCATTTCACAAGCAATCCTTAGCGACTCGATTCGGGCCACGGTAAATCTCATCGTTGCGTGTTACGTACTTCCAAATTCGTTAACAGATCGATAAAAATGCAAACCTTAGCGATCTTGACGTCTAATCGATGCAAAGTACGTACTTGCAAGTACCTAAGACTCGATTCGATAAATCTGACAATTATTCTCGATAAAATGAGTTTTTATCGAATCGATGTCGCATGTACGTATTTACTATTTGAATGATCGGTAAATAGACTCTAAAATTTTAACGATTTTAACTAAAATGCAAGTACGAAACGACATTTTGACAGTTGAGATCGCCAATTTGTTGGTCGGTATCGAAATCATGCAGTGGCCAGCGCGAAGCCCGGACTTAAACCCCATCGAGCACGCCTGGGACGAGCTTCAGAGATGCGTGAAAGGTCGAAACCTCCCACCAATCACGCTTCCCGAGCTCAAACAAGCACTGGTGGAGGAATGGGAAGGTATTCCTCAGCACCGGCTCCGAAATTTGGTGTGCAGCATGCCTAATCGCCTGGAAGCTGTCAGAAAAGCTCATGGAGGCAATACAAAGTATTAAATGAAAAAAGTGATGAAAAACAGCAAAAAAACAATCATAAAAAAATGTAATCTTAAGAAAAATATGACTACTTTAGTTTTTTTTTAATTTAGAGATTAATATTGTGGGTGTAACTAAGTTTTATTTTATTTTTTATCTGTATAATTAAATTCTCAATTGAACAGTCTTCGTTTCATTAGGATGGCATACGTAGTTCGGGAGATATTCGGGTTTAGATTCGGGTATATGTGACCCGTTATTTTTGGAACCGAGTGTACTTGACAAATAGTTAAAACAATAAGTTCGACACTTAGCTTAAAACTAATACAAATCACTTTCAATTGGATACAGGTAATACACATAATTTAGACGTAGGTCTTTTTATAGTAGACGATTGTGTGCGTAGTTACGACACGAGTAAGACCGCCAGACCCAGGATGTTTTAGTTCAATCCTACCTAGTAACCACTTGCCAGGAGGCGTATCGTCCTCCTTAACTAGTACTACTTCACCAACAGATGGTTCCGGAATTTTATAATGCCACTTATTTCGTTGCAAGAATTGGTGAAGGTAGTCGTGCGACCAACGTCGCCAGAAATCTTGCATCATTCTCTGATGAAGTTGCCATCGCTTTAAACTACTAACCTTTGCCCTTTCATAATTTAAATCGGCAGGTAAAACGAGTGGCTCTCCTACCAGAAAATGCCCAGGAGTTAGAATAGTTAATTTATCCTGATCTTCCACATACGATAAAGGCCTCGAATTAAGGCATGCCTCAATTTGAGCCAATACTGTTATCATCTCCTCAAAGGTAAGAGTCGAATTTCCTATCACCCTCTTAAGGTGATGCTTAGTGGACTTAATCCCTGCTTCCCACAGACCTCCGAAGTTTGGAGAATGAGGGGGGATGAAGTGCCACTCCGTACCATTATTTCCTAATTCTTCTGCTAATTCAGGGTTACAGGCTGACCTTTCTTCGTTAAATAAATAAAGTAATTCGCGCGCTGCCCCCACGAAATTAGTCCCATTGTCGCTATGTAGTTCCGCACATCGACCACGCCTAGACACAAACCGCTTGAAAGCAGCCAGAAAGCCTCTGGTGCTTAAATCACTAACTGCTTCTAAATGCACAGCCCTAGTGGCCATACAAATAAATAAAGCAATATTTTAATAATTTGTAGGACTTATTGCCACGACCTTTAGACACTCGAATGTTTATCGGGCCCGCGTAATCTACTCCGCTACACATAAAGGGTTTGTTCGGGGTTACACGAGAGGAAGGTAACTGCCCCATCAGTTGGGTCCTTACCTTAGCTCAATATCGGATGCACCTCACACAGCTTCTTACATACTTTTTTGCCAAAGCCTTTTACTTCCATGATCCAATACTTGGAGCGTAAGTATGTAATCATTAATTGCGGACCACCGTGCATAGTTTTCTCATGTGCGTTGTGCATACCTGTTGCATCTTCTAGTTGATGTTTAGATAACTGTCGAGACCTAGCACTAACACCTACCATTTTATTTTTTCCTAAATTAAGAAACCTACGACAATAAGCCATAACTCGAATCAACTTTGATAACGATGAAAATTTATTCCAAACTGAAACTTCTAAAATGCTTGTATGCACCTTAGTTTCTTCTAGCCGTGTAACAAGATGTTTTGGCCTTTTGTATGCTATTACCGGTTCCCTTAGGAAATTCGGACCGTCCCACCAAAGTGAAACTTCTTTAAGTTCAGATGGAGAAACCCCGCGTGAAGCACAATCTGCTGGATTTTGCTTGGATGCTACGTGCGCCCAGTGATGTGTATCTAAGGTGGTCAAAATGTCGGAAACTCTGTTGGCAACAAAAGCTTTCCACCGACTTGGGTGACAATTCAACCAAGCTAACACCACTTCACTGTCTGTCCATGCATGCGTCAGCCTTTGGTATGGTCATAACCGCGCCTACTTCTGCAATCAACTTTGCTGTGAGAACCGCCCCACACAGTTCTAGCCTCGGGATGGACACCTGTTTAATGGGTGCCACCTTTGTTTTAGAAGTGATTAAGGAGATATGAACATTTCCCATATCATCAATCACTCTAAGATAAACCACGCCTGCATATACCTTATTATCAACTTCGAATGCACCCGACAATATCCAACCTAGAGTGGATTCTTGCGCTAAGAGAGTACCGCTTGTATACTTCTTAACTCCGTTCTTATTGACTTGGCTGTAAACATCAGCACCCAATAAAATGTCAATTTTATTAGGCCTGAAATATTCGGGATCAGCCAAATCATTATCGCTCAAGTCTACCCATTCTACCCGGCTTACCTTTGAAGATGGGAGAAGAGCTGTAACCGACTTCAGAACGTGAGCATTGACCTTTAATTGAAAACAAGGATTAACTCTCGAACGAAGCTTGATAACCACTATGGATGTCGAAGTTGTATTTTTATTTTCACCCACACCTAACACCGTATTTTTTGACGGTATTTTATTTAAACCTAAATACTGAACCATGGATTCTGTAACAAATGAACCCTGGGATCCCTGATCCAGTAAAGCCCTAACCACACGGTAAGTCCCAATCTTCGACTCAGCCTTTACTAAAGCTGTAGTTAATAATACAGTTTTTCTACTGTGTCCTGTTGCAAGACATGTGATTAGTGGTTTATCCTCCGCCTGATTGGCGGCCTTGATCCTCTCATTTTCTACTGATGAGTTTTCCGCGCGAGCAGCACTACTACCTTCACCAATATCCGACCCCACAACACCCTGCGGGTGTAACAATGAATGGTGGCGGCGTTTACACATCTGGCACCTGAGAGTGTTTCTACAATTTTTTGCAGAGTGGTATAAGTTATTCTCTTGAGCAAACTTACGGCGGGCTTCATTGTTTTCCTTGCTAAACTTAGGACATGAACTAATTTTATGATCCGCTGCGCAATATGCGCATGATGCCTTTTTGTTTTCAATTACATGAAGTGCCTGAGTAGCCTTTTGGATCCTAGTGTCTGTTTTAGTTTCTAGGCTTTCTAAACCTCGATATCGACTCACTAAAAACACCTTAAATTGATCAAAAGTAGGTAGGTCATCCGTTTGTTCCGATGCTACCATCAATTCCCAAGCCCTTCTAGTCTCTCTATCTAATTTAGCACTGACAATGTGTATAATTAGGATATCCCATGATGCCACATCTATTCCTAATTTTTTTATTGAGCCTAAACAATCGGAACTTGTACTAATGAGTCTTTTTATATCTGTTGCGGACTCGTTAGTTATATTCTTTTGATTTAAGAAACGTTTTAAAATTCCGTTTGCTAGAAATCTTTTGTTATTGTACATGGACTCTAATTTATCCCAACTAGCTTTGTAATTGTCCGATGTCACGTCGACATTTCTCAACGAGTTTTCCGCCTCCCCGGTTAAATACCCTTTCAGATAATACAATTTCTGTGCATCATCTAACCTACTACTGTTGTGTATTAAACCTACGAACAAGTCTCGAAATGTTTTCCATTCAATATATTTACCTGAGAAAACTGGTATTTTGACCTCTGGTAATCTAAAATTAACGGATTCCTTACTACAACTAGGTCCCGGATTACTGTTAGGTTCACCAGATTGGACGTTACATTTAGTTATTAATTACTTTAAATCGCTTTTGAATTGTATATATAATTCTTCAACATCATCATAAACACAATTCATATGATAGTTTGAGCTATATAAAACTGAATTTTTCGTTTCGCTAATTATTGTAACGTGGGTCTTACTAAATAATTGCCAATATTGCTCTAAAATTTCTAAGCGGGTTTCAAGGTATGACACAGTACGACGATCTTTTGAGCATTTTTTGAAATAAGCAATTGCCTTGCAAATCTTTGGCTTCACACCTTCTTGGGTGTCATTTCATTGATCCATTTTATACGTAAAACACAAAATAACTGGCACACAAAAAAAAATAGCAAGTACAAAAAAAAAACCGCACAAATTAAAATAACAAAACACACAAAACAATAATTAAAGGGTGGAAGACTATAAGTATTTCACAAACTTAATGTCCACTAACAACAATCTTCTTGCCCTTTTTCGTTCACTTTATCAGATAAGTCTCAGTTAAGATTTAAACATTTTACAAGTCTTTTTGCCGCTTTATTTCTGTATGAAATCGGGCATAGATTCCCCGTCTGAACCACTTTTACTTTAAAATTTTACAAGTTAAAAATCACTCAAGAATGTCTAAGTTGATTTACTAATGTTAATAAACTTCATCTTCAAATTAAATCTTTTCTGATGATAAGATTGCAAATTGTACTCACGATTTTTCACCAATTTCACTCACTGACACTGACACCTCGTGACGCGCAGACTGCGTCGTGACGTAATGCACCACAGCCACACCAGTGGCGCCTTCTGCTTGCCCACGATCTGCCGTCTTTTCCCTTGCGTCGTTCCTCCGGCTGTGGCTGCCACCAGTAGTGCTGCACCACGCTCCACTGGCTGCTCCCAGTTCCAACCGGTTCCACCTCCAGCTCCTGGCCCCTCTTACCTGGTACCCCACTTGAAGGGGATGCTCTGGACAGCGATCCACTGCCCGCCCAGTAATGACGCGAAGGGTGGTAATGTCTACCACCACCGGAGACCACCAACACAAACACTCCCGAGTCCCGACCATCCCAGCTCGAAGGACCATGAACGATTACCGAGGGTCGACTTGGAGCGGATAGTAAAACAAAACACTGGACTGGTATTAAATCACGTAGGTATAATAAAACTAGTACCGAATCACAATGATTGTATAACAAACAATGTACTGCTCACCCCAAAAAAATATCCTTACGCTACTTAGCTAATTGCTTGTAACGAAACCATAGCGATTTCTAATTCAACTACAACGCCATCTATCGAGCTAGTGGGTACTAATTTTCCAGTATTAAATTAATTGAAGTCGCTATAATTCCGGTTGTTCTTTTTTAACCTAAACACTTTCACACTTTCTAATACCTAGATTTTACTAGAACTTCATGACAATTGCATGTTTTAGGTTTTGAGAGCCGTACGGTTTTATGCAGTTGGGAGCTACCAAAGGTGCATTGGGCATATTACGAACATTAGATGTTATTTTATTCTCTCACTAGTTTTCACCAGCACAAGCGTCCCGCTGTTATCTATAGCTCACCTTCCACCTAAGACATTCGCAAAGGCGACAGGATAAGGCGTAGACTTTGTCATTGTGTTGTGAATGTGCTAGCTAATTAAGCTATACTTACATTCTACTATTGATACCTAAGTTGATTACATGAGACATGATGACATTTAGATAATAATAATTTTTTTTTTATATTGTTGGTACTTTACAAAGTCTATGTCAAAATCAATCCTTCCTGCAAAAAGCCTTAATTAAGTTTGATAACATTCCTAATCCCTAGTCCTACCTAAATAAATAATCAACCTATACCAAATTGTTATTTAAGACAGTTATCAATGCTACGTGTACTTTTCTAGATTTGACTTGTACAGAAAAAAACTAAATTACAAAGATATACAGCATTTATTAAATTATCATGTGCATAAAAACTTTCTTTTTCGACACTTTCGTGACTGATATTTATTGGGACAATCACGTTGCATACCCCAGCAGTAGTCAGCCATCATCTCATCGGCCTTGGTACCTCTTTTAACTTTTTCTAAATTCTGTTATATATTTTTTAACTGTGTATTCACCAACAAAACACATTTGGCTCATTGAAACAAATTCTTCGCGATGAAGACATGATATATATGCAAATTAATTTATTTATAGAAATGTACGCAAGTTAGCAAACAGAGCGCATGAAAGTACTGATAACAGCCAATTTTAAAAACTGAGTACTTCAAACAATTCAAAACTATATGTCCGAAAAAATTATATTACTTAGACATTTAATAAAAACCATTAACGCTATCTCTGCACTAATATTTTTTTAGTTGTTACCAGTGAATAAATAAGAACATTAAAGACAGATTTGAAAATAAAAACACGTATTTTAATGGTTTTATTAATTTCCTAATTGAATTTGCGTTCAATACCGGTTCACACACACAATTAATACCGTGATCACGATATTGACTTCCAATAGCGGTATTGAAAAACTCTGGTATTTGAAAGGCCTAATGTTCATAATAAATTCATTATTTCGCATAACAGTTTGTACTAATTTGATAAAGTTCTAATTAAAGAACCATCATCATTATAATAAATCTCTTTGAAATAAGAAAATACCTACCATACAAGTTACTTAATGTTTTTATCGAAGAGGTTAAGTACTTACCTACCTACAAAGTTGTTTTGGAAATAATAAATAAAATTGGCTATTATTTATTACTAATAAATAATACCTAAATTATTAATGATTTATTATGATTTTGCGAGATCATTAATATTTATGTAATATTAACCTGTTGTATGTTTATATATTAACATTTTTAATCGACACTAAATTAAATTAATAAAATAGTGAGTACGGCAATAAAACAACAAATCAATCATTTTAATGCCATTAGGTGGCTTTCGATTGAAATATTTTGCACGTCTGACTTGTAAAAAGTAGCGATCTTACTTTGGTGTCGCGATTCGTACGTATAGATGGCGCGTTTGTCAATTATGCATGCGAATTATGATATTGAGACTATAAAAAAATTAAAAACTATTATCTATAAAATTATTTCCCAAAACAATAGTAGTTCACTAATTGGGCTTGACTCCGTTCTGAACTTCTGACCTAGCGGCACACCACTGCTGTAACGAGTGTCAAAGATCTACAATTGACAGCCGGGAACAACGGCTTAACGTGCTTTCCGAGGCATGGAGGAAACTCAGTACCTATGTAATGGGCAGTCACCCATCCACAGACCAACCTAGGCGAGCGCGGCTTAACCTAAAGATCGACCCGAGCGGCTGTTATTATTTTGCCACGAGCTCCTCTCAAACTTGTAAGTCAACGCGATCAAAACATATATGACGGTTTGTTGCATATTTTGCAATTTCACAAGCGAATCAAAACCTAGAGGGTACTTCGGCTTCCCATTGACCTAGAAACATGAAATTTAGCAAGAAGCAATATCTTATAGCACACGTAAAGGAAAAAATCTGAAAACCGTACATATGTTGTTTAATAACAAAATACTTACAAGAACCCTACAGAACCCTCGCGGCCTCAAAAAATTGAAAATTGAAATAAAAAATCAAACCATTGAATTAACAGAAACTATTACTAAAACCATCATGAGCAGAATGGAAGAAAAGTTTAAACCAATTATAGAAGAAAATAAATAGCTAAAAATGAACTTAGAAAACATGCAGAAAGAAGTGGAGCATTTAAAGTGGGAGAAAAGAAGTAAGAACATAGTGATTTTTGGTTTAAAAGAAGGGGAGAAGTCAACCTCAGAGTTGTTAATGAAGGTTAAGGAAGTGTTCCAACACGACGCACGAATAGCTATTGAGGAATATGATGTCAACCATCTATATCGTATCGGAAAAGTAAGAAAGAAATAAAGAAAGAAAAAGTATTTATTAGCCCGGACAGGACAAAACATCAAACAAAAAAAATGGTTACATTTACAGTAGGTACAACAAAATCGAAGTAAAAGTAAACAGTAGATGAAGTAATGAGTGATGAAGTGATGAGTAGTAGTAGTTCAAGTAAATAGTAATGATAAACCGAGGCCATCCTTTTTTCCTTTGTTAGGCAAACAAAAAGAAACTGAAGGAAATATATATTGCCGAAGACTATTGAAAGGAAGTTTTGGAAAGAAGAAAAGCCTTACTGCCTAAATTAAAAGAAGAAAGAAGTATAGGAAATCTAGCTTATTTAAAGTACGATAAGTTGGTGGTTAGAGAGAGTAATCCGAACAATGAATCAAGTATACGAGAATTATCAACTTCACCACGAAACAACTTGCAACCTAGAAAACAACAGAATCTAACAGCATCAAAAACAAACCGAATAAATGCATTTGTTATGATGAGAGTTAGATCCAACTCTCTCTCAACTCTCCCAGGAAATAAACAATAACAATTAAATATCGGTAATCGGAAAATAAAACAAATAAATACAACAAAACAAAATACAACAACACAACAAAACGAAATAACAGAAAATGATTTAACAGAAAAACGATCTCCCCCAACCCGACTGGTCATCGTGGGGGAAAAAGACCACGACCCTCAAAGGATAAAAATAAATAGAAATTCAGCAAAACAACTAGATATTAATATATCTAAATTTAACACTCGATCTCTAAGAACACCTGAAAAACTAATTGAACTACAGGAAGCACTAGAAACTATAAATAGGGACATAATAGGAATAAGTGAGATGAGTCGACTGGGAGAAGGAATCGAAGACTATGGGAAGTATATCTTACATTATAAAGGTGAAACACCGAGATTGTACGGGGTGGGATTCTTAATCAAAAAAGAACTAGTGAAGAATATAGAGGAGATTAAGGGTATTTCGGAAAGAATTGCAGTCATAAATTTAAAGCTACCTTTACACCATGATAAAGATACATTTTGGTCTATTATCCAGGCCTACTCCCAAACTGAACCCAATAATAAACAAAAAAATGGCAAAGATCAAATTATTTTACAAGGATATACAAACCACAATACAGAACTCATACAAAAATATCATAATAATAGGGGATTTCAACGGACAAGTTGGAGTGTATAATCCGGGAGAAGAATATACGATAGGAAAGTACGGTTATGGAAAGAGAAGCAAGAATGGCGAAAGACTGGTCACACTGACGTTGGAGAATAAATTAAAAATTCTGAACACCTTTTATAATAGAAAAATATCAAGGAAATGGACCTGGATCTCCCCGAATGGATCATATAAAAATGAAGTAGATTTCATTTTGTCCAACAACTGCAGAGTATTCAAAAACATAGAAATAATAAACCAATTAAATTTGAATTCTGATCATAGAATGGTTCGAGCGACAATGTTAGGAACACATATAAAGAGGAATAGGAGGTTTCAGAACAAAGTCAACAATCATATCTGAATGAGAAATAATGACAAGTTATTAAGTTGTCTAAAAACACGTGTAGATAGCACTGAACAATGCATACCGACACAAGACAAATATGATAGCCTTCTAAAAATACTGAAATCAGAAACAACCAAAATAAACAACAAAGCCAAGAAGAAACTACTCTCAAGTGAATCCAAACAACTGTTAAAACAACGAAAAGAATTAATAAAGAGAGGTAAGGAGTGTAAGAAGAACAGACAGAAGATAGTAAGCTTAAGCAAAGAAATTAACGAAAGCATTAGAAGAGATCATAAAACTAGAAGGCAAACTACACTAAAACAACATATTGAACGAAGTGGAGGAACAAAGAAAGCTTTCAAAGAATTAAATTATAAAAAGACTGGATGCTATATTTAAAGAACAGGGATAAGGATTACACTAGCAAAAGGCAAGAAATATTAAGAATTGCCACAGAATTTTACAGAGAACTGTACACAATGGAGCAGCCGGAAGTCAGAGTAGAACTTGACACTTGGTTGGACCCAGAACCAGTGCCTTTAATTTTGATGGAAGAAACAATAATGGCTATAAACTCACAAAAAACGGATAAAGCTCTCGGGTCGGATCAGATAACAAATGAACTACTTAAAACTACAGCACCTATCATAGCTCCAGTACTAACAAACCTGTTTAATGAAATTATAATAACTCAGAATAAACCTGCTGACTGGATGAAATCAACTATCACATTACTAACACTACTACTATTAACTATAATATTACTTCACAAGAAGGGAGATAAAGGGGACATAAATAATTACAGGCCGAAAAGCTTAATGTCCAATATTTACAAGGTGTTTTCCAAAATAGTTCTGTCCCGTATTGCAAATGTATTAGACGAAAACCAACCAAAAGAGCAAGCTGGATTCCGTAGTAATTGCTCTACAATTGAGCATGTCCATGTTCTTAGACAAGTCCTGCAAAGATATCGGAATACAAAAAAACGTACTACATAGGGTTTGTAGATTTTCACAAAGCGTTTGATTTCCTGGAACATGGAAATATATGGGAAGCCCTGAAATGCCAAGGTGTTCAAATGAAATACAACAGAATCCTAAACATTATTTACTCAGGAGGTACAGCAAATAAAGCTCGAGGCAACAGGAAAACCATTCCCAGTCCAAAGAGGAGTTCGTCAAGGCGATCCTATTTCACCAAAAGAAATCTTGAATGGGAAGATATGGGTCTTAACATCAATGGCCAAAAATTAAACCATTTGCGCTTTGCCGATGACTTAATACTGTTCACGAGTTTCACGGAGTTTAGAGATTCACGGAGTTTAGAACGAATGCTGCAACAACTAGCTGATGAAAGTGCTACAGCGGGACTGTCAGTGAAATTAAGCAAAAAAAAAAAAAAACTACCGCACAACAATCAGATTCAGATGCTATAATGGTTAACGAAGAAGAAATAGAGTATGTTAATGAATACATTTATTTAGGACAATTAATATCTCCCCTTGATAACATGCATAAGGAAATAAATAGAAGAATAACAAACACATGGAAAAGATTTTGGAGCCTTAGTGAAATCATGAAAAATGATGAAATGTCCATAAAAAATAAAAGAACGGTATATAATACTTGCATACTCCCGTGCTTAACTTATGGATGTCAAACGTGGGCTTTAACAGATCAGCTATCGAATAAAATAAAAGTGTGCCAGAACAGCATCGAACGAAGTGTAATAGGGGTTAGAAGAAGTGACAGAGTGAAGTTGGAAACAATAAAAACCAAAACAAAATTTAAACATGCGCATATCGTTAGTAGAAAGTTAAAATGGCGTTGGGCAGGACATATGTTACGAGATACGAAAGAAAAGTGGACCAAAATAATAACTGAGTGGTACCTCAGCAGTGCAAGTACGTAGGACTCGATTCGATAAATCTGACATTTATTCTCGATAAAATGAGTTTTTATCGACTCGAATCGATGTCGCAAGTACGTAACTACTATTTGAACGATCGATAACTAGACTCTAAAATTTTAACGATTTTATCGAAAATGCAAGTACGAAACGACATTTTGACAGTTGAGATCGCCTATTTACGCTGTCGAGCTCGGTAATTTATCGACACCTTGTAAAAGTGCGTTAGGTTTATCGATAATAATTATAATGGATTCAGGAGTTTTGGTTTCATTGCTGGGTGATGAGGAGGAACGGCAACACGATCACAATGTAATACGTATTCGGAGGTGACGTCCCAGAGACACGAACAATCCTCTGGAACTTCCAGAAGAAGATTTTGTTCGTCTTTTTCGGGTGACTCGAGAAGTGGCAGTAATTTTAGTAGAAGGGATAGAGATGTACAGAGGACACGATCCATTGGACGCCCTGTCCATAATGTGGTATCGTGGTTTTACTATAGGTGCATACTTCATTCGAGATCTAGACAAAACATACCTAACCTAAAATTATGAGATTTTTTTATCATGCACTGCAATTTTTACCTATTAAAAGTTCTTAGGAACCTTTTGAAAATAACTCGCCCTTTCTAATAACTAGAGTTTCTAGTCCAATTACATTTATTACATACTAAAACTTCATGACTTAGGTTTTGACAGCCGTACGGTTTTATGCAGTTGAGAGCTACCAAAGTTGCATTGGGCAGGAGTACAATCTTGCCCTTGGCCAAAAAATTGTGAGCAAGGTTGTGCGTGAAGTGTCAAGGGCAATAGTACGCCACCTCTTCCACACCTACGTGAAGTTCCCAGGTGCAGCTGAAAAAAGAGCCATCGTAGAAGCATTCTAGCACAAATTTGGAATGCCAGATTGCCTTGGTTGTGTCGATTGCCCCCATGTTTCAATTGAAATTGAAATATTGTTATTGTAAACACGACCCACTGACCGTAGGTATTTTTATCTTTCTCAAGAAAGTAATGTCAACTGTCAACTACAAACTTTTTTTTTGCCAAAGGTAAACACGACGACGCTAAGAAAATGGAATATTTTCTGTATTTTTACCAAAATAAACGGATATTTAGGTAAATACTGATAGTTTCTCTAAAATAAATCCTTAAACATTGTTTACAATGCCAAACATCTATGAAAAGCAAGGATTTTCTAAATATCTTGGACATTAGTCGATTTAGTCGAGCCACTGAAATATGTTTTGTCTTTGGACGTCTTCAGTGTTGCCATTTGACAAGCGATCCTTAGCGACTCGATTCGGCCCACGATAAATCTTATCGTCGCGTGTTACGTACTTCCACATTCGTTAACAAGATCGATAAAAATGCAAACCTTAGCGATCTCGATGTCTTATCGATGCAAAGTACGTACTTGCACTGCAGATTGGAGAAATGGCAACAGAAACGAGAATGTTGGCTTGAAAATAAGCAGAAATAAAATCGAATACATGTTCTGCGATTTCGGCGGTCTCTCCATTCCTGGAGTCATAGCGCTAGATAGCGTGTTTATTCCTGTCTGCAGTGCAAGTACGTAGGACTCGATTCGATTAATCTGACAATTATTCTCGATAAAATGAGTTTTTATCGACTCGAATCGATGTCGCAAGTATGTAACTACTATTTTATCGACCGCTAGATAAACTCTAAAATTTTAACGAAAATGCAAGTACGAAACGCATTTTGACAGTTGAGATCGCCTATTTACGCTGTCGAGCTCGGCAATTTATCGACACCTTGTAAAAGTGCGATAGGCTTGTCGATAATAATTATAATGGATTCAGGACTTTTGGTTGTATTGCTGGGTGATGAGGAAGAACGGCAGCACCATCACAATGTGATGCGTATTCGGAGGCGACGTCTCAGAGACACGAACAATCCTCTGGAACTTCCAGAAGAGGATTTTGTTCGTCTTTTTCCGGTGACTCGAGAAGTGGCCATTGTGGTCATTTTAGTAGAAGAAATAGAGATGTACAGAGAACACGATCCACTGAAAGCCCTGTCCATATTGTGGTATTGTGGTTTAACTGTGCCTACTTCATTCGAAGTCTAGACAAAACAAACCTAACCTAAAATATTTTTTTTTTATCATTCATTACAATTTTTACCTATTTTCTTAGGAACCTATTAAAATAACTCGCCCTTTCTAATACCTAGATTTTCTAGTCCAAATACACATTTATTACATACTAAAACTTCATGACTTAGGTTTTGATAGGCGTACGGTTTTATGCAGTTGGGAGCTACCAAAGTTGCATTGGGCAGGAGTACAATCTTGCCTTGGCCAAAAAATTGTGAGCAAGGTTGTGCGAGAACTGTCGAGGGCAATAGTTCGCCACCTCTTCCACACCTACGTGAAGTTCCCAGGTGCAGCTGAAAAATGAGCCATCGTAGAAGAATTCCAGCACAAATTTGAAATGCTAGATTGCCTTGGTTATGTCGATTACACCCATGTTTCAATAATTGAAATATTGTTATTGTAAACACGACCCAGTCGAGCCACTGACCGTATTTTTATCTTTCTCAAGAAAGTAATGTCAACTGTCAACTAAAAACTTTATTTTCGGCAAAGGTAAACACGACGATGCTAAGAAAATGGAATATTTTCTGTATTTTTACCAAAATAAAGGATATTTTGGTAAATACTGATAGTTTCTCTAAAATAAACCCTTTAACATTGTTTACAATGCCAAACATCTATGAAAAGCAAGGATTTTCTAAATATCTCGGACATTAGTCGATTTAGTTGTGCCACAGAAATATGTTTTGTCTTTGGACGTCCTCAGTGTTGCCATTTGACAAGCGATCCTTAGCGACTCGATTCGGCCCACGATAAATCTTATCGTCGCGTGTTACGTACTTCCAAATTCGATAGTAAGATCGATAAAAATGCAAACTTTAGCGATCTCGATGTCTTATCGATGCAAAGTACGTACTTGCACTGCTGGGACGATAAAAGAAATAAAGGAAGACAGTGTAAGCGTTGGAACACGACTTCAGACAAGTGGCGGGCCCTAAGTGGATTCGAATAGCTAGGGATCGAGCTGCATGGAAGTCCTTGGAGGAGGCCTTTGTCGAGAGACAAGCTGCTACAGAAAGAAACGGATTCCCGATATATCATAAAGACCATAATTAGGTGTAACAAGTATTAATACAAATAGCGATTAGTAAAAGATGTAAGAATAAGATTGTAAAGAGTAACAGTAATAAAGGCTTATTTATTTAAACGTCATTTTTTGAGCTAACTTAACCGGACCATTTGCATATTTGATGTTTTGCGAAGTCGAAAAATCATGTGAAGCAGGAGCGGGACCCTAAAGAACAACGAGCATGGAACAAGTATGCCTACTGCTGCTCGCTTATCAGAGTTAGGCGACAACAATAGTTAATTATTAAATACATTATAACTAATTATAAGTCATAAGCATAACGGTAAAACTAGTCGTACCTTTGTATTAATTTATATTTGTTGGAAACGAATTGAAGTTATTTGTTTTCACAAATGTACGCATTTTCCACTTCGGACTAGATCTCTAGAATAATAGTGTTTCTGCTCGGTATGCCACGACTAACCCGCATCCATTCCCAGAGCAGGGTTTTACCTTACTACGAAACATAGGTAAAAAGACTGATCAAAATATTTATGATTCCTGACTGTAATACCATAGAAAACAATCATAATTAATTGTATCAGTCTTTATTGAGGAGGTAAAGTTTGTATGTTTGTAACTACTGAGGGCCTAAAATGGCTGCTTTATCAGAATTATAATACGAAGCGCGTTAAAAATTTAAAACTCTTAAAATGGACATTGTGGTCATAACCATTAAGACCATTTTAAGAATTTTAAATTTTTTACGTGTTTCCTATTATGATTCTGATAAAGCTTCCATTTTAGGCCCCCAGTAGTTACAAACATACATGTTGTTGTTAATTACAAAACCATTTCAAGGAATAAGGTCTTTAATTATTTATTTTACGTTAATATGAAAAAAATCTCTATTCATTTATACTTTTGAAGAAATGTAACCTTTATTTGACCTTCAATGACGTCATCTCAAGAAAGAATATCGATAAATACGCTTTGTGGGGTTTTAAACCACACGATTTGCTATAGCGACGTGCCTGAACGAACCCTTAGCTTAATGTAAAAAAAACTGGACAGTTAGAGAGTGGAAAATGTTCTTTTTTCTAACAAGACTAAAATAAACAGGGTATGTTCTAATGGAAAACATATGTACGACGCCCTCCGAATAAAGCATTCAACCCTAAGCACACAAAAAAAGACATAAAAGCATGGTGGGGGAAATGTGAAAATTTGGGCGTGCTTTTCTGGATATGGTGTTGGACCTGGTAAACTGATAGAAGGAAACATGGATCAATACCAATACAAAAATATACTGGAAGATACAATATTACCTTATGCTAAAGACGTGCTTCCGGTTATTTGGACATTCCAGCACGACAATGATCCAAAACATACTGCACGCACCGTTGTATTGTATTGTATTGTATAGCGGGCTGGTGTCCGCAACTCCACGTCTAAGCGCGTATTTTGCGCGTATTTTGCACGCACCGTTAAGGTACGAGTTCGTAGCCGACTGCAAACAGCAGCAGCAGACGACGTGTCGCTCCGACACTACTGGTTTCCATGTATTTCTATGAAATACCTTCCGCAGCTAGCGACACGACGTCCGAATACATGTCACACGACCGCAGGCGACGACGTGTCGCCAGACCGCAGATCAGTAGTGCCACCGATGCTGGAGTTACAAGACGTTGTTTTTTTCTCAAAAAATTCGTTTTCCGATTCGGAGGAAGAAAAACTAATAAGCCAGGTGGTGGAATAACCTTCCCTTACTTACTCTGCATTTCAGCATTAGACGTGTGGCTTGTTGTTCTTTCTCTCTCTCTCTCTATACTAATTGTATAATAAAAACTTTCTGCGAAAAAAAACCGACTTCCAAAAAGACACAAAAAAAAAACTTTACTTTCGGAAGTCGGTGGCATGAAGTCAATGAAACAAACAAAGTCACCGACTTCCGAAAGTAAAGTTACTTTAGACATGTTTAGTGTCTTTTTGGAAGTCGGTTTCGGAACGCACCCTCGGATCGCTGAAAAACCCAGACAACACGCACACAAAGTCGGACCATGAAACAAGTAAAGTTCTTCTGGAAACCCACTTCCCAGACTGCAACCTCTCCGAGGACAGAGCATGGGCAAGTGAGCCAATGCACACACCAAACGACCAGGACTGGTCCAGAGCCCGCACAGTAGTAACCGAAGACAGAATAAAATGGGCAATCAAGACTTTCAAACCATACAAATCCTCAGGTTTAGACGAAATTCTCCAAGCCCTGTAGCAATGGGGAGTAGAAGTCCTTACGCCATGGCTGGCTGTCATTTTCCGAGCCTGCCTAGCACACATATATGTGCCACTTCAATGGCGAGAGGTGAGTCATTTTCATCCCTAAACCAGGCAAACCCGGTTATACACAATCTAGTACGCTTTAGGTTGTGTATAATCGGGTTTGCCTGGTTTAGGGACCAATAAGCCTGACATCTTTCCTACTGAAAACCCTTGAGAGGCTCTGTGACCGACACATTCGGGACGGACCTCTTCAGGAGCTGCCACTCCGCAAACAACAACATGCATACTGCACAGGAAAATCTACAGAATTTGCACTCCACAGTGTGATCAACAAGGTCGAATGTGCAGTAGACTACAAATGCTACTCATTACCTGTATTTATTGACATAAAAGGTGCTTTTGACAAAACCATTTTCCATAGCATCAACGTAGCCCTCAAGGAACACGGCGTGGACTCGACCCTGCGAGGATGGATCACAAACATGCTGACTGAGAGCCGTACAGGTTACGGTGAACGACACTACTAGAGCCATCGTGGCGAAAGGCTGCCCTCAAGGGGGCGTCCTCCCGCCACTTCTATGGAACCTCGTGGTCGACAGCCTCAACAAGCGTCTAAATGACAGAGGCTACTTCACGGTGGGCTACGCTGATGATATAACCATAATAATAAACGGCACACACGAAAATACACTATGCAAACTTATGCGTCAAGCCTTGAAAATGGTAGAGGACTGGTGCAAAGAATATAAACTAGCGGTGAGCCCTACCAAAACTGAAAGTCCTTTTCACAAAGAAAATAAAGTTGGCAACCTTACAGTTACCACGCCTCTTTGGGACCACCCTAAGCCTGTCGACTGAAACCAAATACCTGGGCATCTATTTGGATAAACAACTGAATTGGGCAAAACACACCGACTTCATCACCACAAAACCCAGCATAGCCCTACGGCAGTGCAAAAGACTGCTAGGCAGAAATTGGGGCCTCCGACCGATCATCACATACGGCTCGTTAGTTTGGTGGCCCAGGACCAACCTGAGCACAGCCCAGAAAGATCTCGAGAAGCTACAGATATTTGCCTGCGTAGCAATCACCGGTAGCATGAGGACATCACCCACTGCCGGTTTACAAGTGATGCTGGGGTTGTCACCTCTACACCTCGTTGTAAGAGAGGAGGCGACCCTAGCGATTTTCAGGCTCGAAGTATCCGGCACCCTTAGTAAGGATTCCAGAATCAAACATACACGCGTACAAAATGATGCTATCAAGCGGCAGCCCATGATGGCATCACCCAGCGACAGAACCCTGAAGACCCACTGCTTTCAAAAACACTACAACATAGAGCTCACAGCGGAGACGCGTGACTACTCAGGTCCAAAAGCACTAAGGATCTACACTGATAGATCAAAGACCGACGACGGGACAGGTGTCAGAGTCTTCTCAAACGACCTAAACATTAAAATATCCAAACCCCTGGGAATGCTCAACTCCGTCTATCAAGCTGAGTGTGTTGGCATTATCCAAGCGGCACACGCCATAGAGGTCAGGGAAGTTACGGATACCCATATTCGTATACTCTCCGACAGAGCCTCAGTCCTTCAATCCTTAAAGAGAAACCAGATCATGTCGAGACTAATACTAGAATGCCATAATGCCCTAGAACGTGTTACGGTACTAAACCACAACACGGTGACACTACAATGGATCAAAGGACACAGCGGATCACTTGGAAACGATGCGGCTGATGAACTTGCCAGAAGGGGATCCAGCACAAAAGCCTTCGGACCCGAACCCATTGTGCCCATTCCTTTCAAGCAGCTAAGGAATTGGTTAAAGGATCACACTCAAACGCAAGCGGGAAAATGGTGGACCTCGACACCAGGGTGCAGGCAATCCAAGGAAGCTATGCCATCCCTGGACACGAAGCTAACCAAGCGCCTTCTGCGCCTGGGCAGAGACAGCCTGCGACTGGTGGCGGGGACCATCACTGGACATTGCTCACTGAACAAACACTTCCACACCCTAGGTATCACTGATAGGCCCTTGTGCAGAGCGTGCATGGAGGCGGAGGAAACGGTAGTACATGTACTACTCGAGTACACCGGCGTCAACCAGATCCGCGAGGAGACTCTTGGAACACCGAGATCCCTTCTGGATGTCCTGAGAAAACCGGGAAGTTTGATCTGCTTTTGGAGGGAGGTGGGCTGGTTGGAGTAACAGTCACCATGGCTCACGTACAATGGTCTTTAGGGACTAAGTGCGGAAACCAAAAGGCGGTGTCGGATTAAGGAATTTGTCAGACTATAGAGTACCTACTGTTAGCTCAGTATAAATATGGAACAGTACGGAAACTACGCACTAACGGACGAATCGGCACACTCGCACAAACACGCGCATCTACGAGACCCCGAAGCGGACATCAGGGTGCGCTTAGTCGTGACCGTCGCGTCAAGACGAGTGGTCGCGTAGTAAGTTTTTCTCCGCAATCTTTTTAAAAATGCCACGTACGTAATGCGTAGTCTATGGGTGTTTGAACATGGCTTTATCAAAACAGGAGCTTTCGTTTTTTACACTCCCTGCTGATTGAAGAATGATTTATTGTTCTATTCGATATCGAATTATAACTCCGTGTGATCGATCAAAATAAATTCGTGAATTTATTTGTGAATCAACATGGCGGCTGCTACAAATTTCTCATCATGGGTATTGTTTTCGTGGTTTTCGAGGGTGCTGAAGCCGATAGTGCTGTCAAAATGTCAATCCAAGATGGCGGCTGCAAAAAATGTCAAGTTTTTTGTCATGGGTGTCGTTTTCATGGTTTTCGAGGGTGTTGAAGCCGATAGTGCTGTCAAAATGTCAATTAAAGATGGCGGCTGCAAAAAATGTCAATTTTTTTGTCATGTGTGTCGTTTTCATGGTTTTCGAGGGTGTTGAAGCCGATAGTGCTGTCAAAATGTCAATCCAAGATGGCGGCTGCAAAAAATGGCAAGTTTTTTGTCATGGGTGTCGTTTTCATGGTTTTCGAGGGTGTTGAAGCCGATAGTGCTGTAAAAATATCAATCCAAGATGGCGGCTGCAAAAAATGTCACTTGTCCTTCTTTACTCGGATCGGTGCGGCGCACATAGGAGTATTTGTACTAAAAACCTGGCCAATATTATTTCTTGATATTTGTGACGTGGAAACTATAAAAAAAACAATTAAGATAGTTTTCAAAGTTCTAGTTGTTGTTTAGTTGTTTTTTTTTTTAATTACTTTTCGAAACTTTGTAGCTCTTGTTGGAGTCAAAGTGATGTCTTTTATTATTTTAGATGCGTCCTTATTTCCTCCGGCACGTTGACTCATTTGAGCAGCATAAGTCAACGGATCTGTCGATACAGTATCTCGTAGACCTTTTGTTTTTCTTCGCTTGGATCTATCACTGGATTCCCCGAATTCCTTTGAAGGACGACCCGGTTTTCCTAAATGGCTCAACGTATTAATGTCTCCAGTTCGCTTTCTGGACATTTTGCTATCTGTATATTTTTTTTCCAAAAATAGCATCTTAGCATCAATTTTCTTATCAGCCCCATTCTTGCAATTCCCAATGGAATCAAAAAAAAAAAGAGACTTTACTGTAAATAATCTTGTTTTAAATTAATTGTCCATTTTGTTTGAATGAGTGCTAAACAAAATGGCGGAACAAAGCGGATTTTTTCCTTTCACAATGCTCTTTAGGAAAGTCTAAACTTTATTTAAAATAATAGATCATTACTCGGAAATGCTCGGAACACATACAATACCACTGCTGTTTTTTTTTTTTTAATAGGCAAATTTATTATTTTGGTATCTTTTGCGAAATTAAAAATAAAAACATTTGTGAGTCTTTAACTTAAATGAACTTATATTATTTATGTTGTAACATACCTTGAACTTCCATATTCGTCGTGTTTATCCCACCAACTATTAACAAAACGACTAAAACAGCAAATTTTAGGAGAACTAAAAATAAGTTTATCGAGAAAACAATGGACCGCACTGGGCGACGACTGAGTTCCGACTACCTGTGTGTCGCGCGGTGAAGGGATAAGGGCGCGGGGGGTTCGGTACGTTATGAACAGGTTATTTAGCTGTCAGAAAGTGATGGTTGCATGAGTTAAGCCACACTTTGAATATTAGACTTATGGCCAGATTTTTTATGCCAATACTCGTATGTGCGGCGTAGGGAATGCAGAACCGGGTTTTTTGGGACCCTCTGGCCAAAGAACCGGGATTCCCGGTACTTAAGTAACCTTTAAGTAAGAAAGTAAGCCTTTCTAAGATAGTAGAGTTTGAAAGTGATGAAACGGAGAAAACAAGAGAGACCAAAATTACAGGACAAAATAAAAACTGAAATTATTGTTTCAAAATGGCGCAAAAACTACTTCATAGATTCTGTTCAAATTTTGCTCAAATATTCCTTAAAGGCGGCCTCAAATTTTAGGACGTATATTATCACGCGGCTTACTTAAGGGGGTCAAACTCTGTTAATTTTTAACTTTATTTCTTCGACGCATCTTTTTGCTGATAATGAACCGTACACTCTTATTAGACCTAGATTTTTAAAAATTTCGGGTAAACGCTGTGAGTGCAGATTTAGGTTAAATAATGTCTCCTATTACGAATGGACGCACACTCGTCACAAGGTATAGATAATTTATGGCCTTCTGTTAATAGTTTCTGGATTTTGCCGATCAGTTATTGTTTTCTTTTACCTGCTTGATTAATTACAATATTTTGTATACAATTTGAAGCCTGGAACACACATGCTACTAATAAGTATGCTTGTTTGCTACTAGGAAGCATGCTCTCATTGCTCTCTGTGCCTGTAAAATATTCATGCTCTTTTCGTATAGACATGCCAGTTGAATGCTACTAAATAGGTAGAAGAAAGAAGAAGAAAGGGGGTGACGTGTTACTATCACAGTTTTAAGTTTCTATTTACTTACACAGATTGTATATGTCTGTAAACTAAATGGAAGTTGTTATTGTAAGTAGCATGTTCTTGTACAACTAGGTAGCATATTGTGTAGCACGCTTTAAGCGGTCGGGCGTTAAGCAATAAAATTAGAAATACATTTTCTAAAGGCGAAGTATTTTGTCCCGAAAGTACCGAAAGAACCGAGTTTTGGTTTAGAAAATTCAGGTTCCCAAAATGACACAAATTTTCAGGATTTCCCGGTACTTTCAGTTCTGCGATTTCCCGGGACTATTCACTAGTGGTAGTTTAGGGTAGCTCTCTTGGAATCTACACGCAACGCACGCTGTCGGCGACAAGACCATATCCAGAGAGCAGGGTGCAAGTAGTGGCGGTACGTGGATTTGTGCGCTTTCTATTACTAGTCGATTTAAGTTTTTTATTTATTTATTTAAGCCTCTTTAATTCCGTAGAAATAATACATAAACTTTTTATACAAACATAAAACAAAATAAACATGATTTTAACTAAGGACCTCTCGACGAGTATAGGCCTCCTCCATCTCTCTCCACTTTTTCTTATCTTGGGCTGTTCTCATCCAGTCGTTGTCTGTGAACTTTTTAAGTTCGTCTTTCCATCTTTCCAGGGGGCGACCTTTTTTCCTTTTTCCGGGGGGGGCAGCCCATGTAGTAATTTTTCTAGTCCATCTCTCTTTGTCCTGACGTGCAATGTGAACAGCCCACTTCCACTTAAGTTTCTTGCAGTGTGTTAATGCATCAATAACTTTTGTCCTTTTTCTTATTTCGCTGTGTCGTTTTTTGTCCCTGAAATTCACGTTAAGAATGCTTCTCTCCATGGCTCTTTGGCATTTTTCAATTCTATCTTTCGTGTGCGTATTATAGATCCAGGTTTGACTTGCATATGAGAGGCAAGGTAGAAGCCATGAGTCTAGAACTTTCTTTTTTAATCTTAAAGGAAGATCAGATTTTAGAACTTCTTTGTGGCTCCAGAACTTGTTCCATGTCATTTTTATACGTCTCTTTAATTCGTCACGGTGTCTTGATTTTGTGAAAGATATTTGTTTGCCTAGATATATGTATTCATGAACATATTCCAACTGTCGACTCTCCACAAATATGGGTCTTTGAGATCTGTTACACATGATTTTAGTTTTTTCGATATTTAATTCTAGACCAATATTGCGACTGACGTGGTTAAGTTCGTTGATCATTTCTTCAAGTTGTGATGCGGTTTCTGAGAACAATACGATGTTGTCTGCGAAACGTAGGTTGCTAATGTAACTTCCTTTAATATTTATACCTTTTTTTGACCAATTAAGTTGCTTCATGATGTCTTGTAGAACAGTTATAAATATTGTCGGGGACAAGGGGTCGCCTTGTCTTACACCTCTGCAGATGTCTATTTCGGGGCCAGTTTTATCTAGTTTCACTCGGCTAACGCTTTTTTTGTAGATGTCTCGTATCAGCTCAATTGTTTCTAATGGCATATTACATTCGTGTAGAGCTTTCCATATGCTAGCGTGGGAGATTGAATCAAAAGCTTTGGCATAGTCAATGAATGCACAGTATAAGGGTCGTCTTTGTTCTTCGTATTTTTCTATTATTTGCTCTATGTGAATATGGTCCATTGTTGAGAAAGATTTCCTGAACCCGGCCTGTTCTACTGGTTGGAATTTTTCAGTGACTTCAGATAAGCGTCGTTCTAGACATGAGGCGAATAACTTGTAGAGGCATGGTTGTAGACTTATTGGTCGGTAATTTGCGATATTTGCAGGATCTCCTTTTTTATAAAGTAAAATGATGTCAGATTTGGCCCATTCTTTTGGAATCTGTCTAGAGTCTAGTGCTTTATTAAAAAGTTCTGTTAAATAGGGTGTCAGAACATATCTTCCTGCTATGATTATTTCGTTGGGTATGTTGTCAGGGCCACTGCTTTTACCTTTCTTTAGAGAATCAATTTTCATAATGATTTCGTTATTTGTGAATCTTTGAAGTGGTGGTTGATGAGATGATGGTCCGTTTCTTGATATTTCACATAGATGGTTATTTAAAGACTTATCTTTTCTAGAATATAAATCCTTGTAGAAGTTAGTGGCTGTCTCTATTATTTTTGACCTCGAGGATATTTCTCTATCAGACGATTTATCTTTCACAGTCGGAATCCAAGTTTTTGTGAAGTTTAGCTCTTTGTATCCTTTCTTCAGACTTCCGGTGGCAGATATATGTTTTTCTATTATCTTCAGTCTGTGTGCTTCGTACTCTTTCTTGATTCTTTTGTGTATACTTTTATACAGCGTGTAACAGAAAGGGTATAATCATATGGAATACTGTGGTATGGACCATCAAACTGAACAACTTTCTCTATGGGACCACCATCGAAATCGTAAAAAAATAATCTGCTGTCCCATATACTTGGGTAGAGTAGGTATTGAAATTTTGTATAAGACAGCTGATTATTTTTTTACGATTTCGATGGTGGTCCCATAGAGAAAGTTGTTCAGTTTGATGGTCCGTACCACAGTATTCCATATGATTATACCCTTTCTGTTACACGCTGTATAGGTTACTAAGTTCCTGTTTTTCTTCTTTTGTTCGTGCTTTATTATTTTGTAGATCTTTCCTCCTGTTCAGTAGTAGTCTTGTGTCTTCGGATATAATTTGTCTTGATTTGTTTGTTGTTCTCTTTATAGTATTCATGGATTCAGTGATAGCTTTTATTATACTTGAATAATATATTTCTATATTTGTGCATGTCGATAACGTGGTCTCTTCTAATCTCTGTTTTAGGTTTTTCAGGAATAATTTTTCATCATCTATTGTTTTTAAGGTGCAGTTCATTAGGTTATATTTTACTCTAGATTTGTTGGTTGTTGATACTTGGAATTCACTTCTTATAAGGCGGTGGTCGCTTGGGAAATTGAGTTGGTTTAAAATATCTATGTTCGTAAACTTTTCTTTTGTATTAGACATAATATAGTCGAGTTGATATTTAGTTTGTTTAGGTGACATCCATGTCCACATATTCTTAGCATTCTTTTTGAACATGCTGTTGATTACAGTTAGATTATTCTGAAGAGCAAATTGTATTAGTTTTTCGCCTCTTGTATTCCGATTGCCATAACAGTATACTCCTAATGATTTTTCTTCCTGCGGTTGTCGTTGTCCAATGCAAGCGTTGAAGTCGCCCATTATGGTGATATTTTTGTAGCTTTTTTCTAGAGCTTCTTGTAACTGGTCGTAGAAGATGTCAGACTCATCATCGCTCGCAGTGCTGGTAGGCGCATAAGCTTGTATAATAGAGATATCTATATAATATATATATATTGCGTCTTTGAACTCTAGAAGCCGTTCGTCAGACAGTAGGGATCGTGCATTGTATGTACATATATAGAGTGAGTTGAGTGGAGGGTTGTGGTCGCTAGTCCCCGCGGTGACCGGCCGTATTGGGGGCTGTTGTGAAGAGGTCGTTTTATGTCAATACTTTATATTCAGGTTTGGTTGTGGAAGCACAGTAGAGGTGTTAACTATGTGCGCGGAAACTGAAGGCAAGTCCTTGTTCTGGTTAGGGTTTTTTAGCATGTATTGCTGGATATTTGCATTCTGTCTTTTTGAAGGGTTTTGGGTATTGTTTTTTCTTAAGGATCCGTCGGTGTTCTCTGGGGATTCCGATAGATTCCTTTGATTAGAGTTTTGGTTACGTTTGGATTCCTGGACTTGTTGATTTTCTTGTTCTTCTGGAATAATAATAAGTTTATTGTATTTTAAGAAAGCTTTACGACCTTTGTCCCTTTCTTACTTTAGTTGGGCGCTTAATTTCTTGCGTTCTTCTATTATTTCCCGGGGGAAGTCTTCTTTAATGTAATATGGTGTATCGTCGAGTTTTTTTCTTATTTTTTAGTATGTTGATTTTTATGCCCAGCGTGGTAGTCGATTAAAGTTAATCAGTCTCAATTAGTTTAACGTAAGATTCTAACAAGAGTAAATAACTTATGATATTTACGTTCTAATTAGATTTAGAGTTTGTGTTTTCTTATAAGAATAGCAATAAAGCGATATAGAGGCGCGTATAATTCCTATAAACGTAAAGGGGAATGACTATAAAATGCTTGAAATGGACAAAAACTACGAATAGTAATTAATTGTTTTTAAAATAAAATATATCTAATGAAATAATTCTCAAGTTTGTTTAGGTAGGGTATAAAAATGTAGGAATCATTAAAATATTTAACTTGATATCTGTTTAATTCATTCTTATTTTTATTGGAGGTCAGTGTTTATTAACCGACTTCCAAAAGGAGGAGGTTATCAAGTAGTCTGTTTTTTTTTGTGTTTATATTCAGCGATATCTTCGCCAATTGTAAACCGACTTCGATGATTCTTTTTTTGTTTGGTAGAATATTGTTTCGCCGTGGTCCCATTTTAAATTTGGTGAAGATCTGATGCTGATCTTCGGAGATATACTATGGAACTCTTCAAAAATAGACGGCAAATCTGTCGTGATTGCTGCAATCGCTTGGATGTTTATTGTTTATACAACATCATAATATAATATCACGCTTGTATGCTCTAGGGGGTACGCAGATGTGTACTGTACAACTTTTCGACAGTTAGGTATGATAAGTTCTATTTTATTGGGGATAAGCCTATTACCATGAAATGTATTGTTAGCGGTTCACTAATGTTTCACCAAAACTCTTTTGACAATATTTTAACCGACTTCAAACAAAATGAGGAGGTTCTACGTTTGACTGTGTGTCCCGTATGTTCACCGATTTCTCCGCTAGTTGAGGACCGATTGTCAAAATTCTTTTTTTATTCGAAAGCCTATACTACTGAGGTGGTCCCGTTGTCACAAAGTTAGAATCTGATGATGGGATCCCAGGGAAATCGAGGGCAACCCTGACATTTTACAATGTTTTAGGTACTTTCTAACGATATTTGTACCTGATAATCATTATCTCATGTTGCTGAGCTGATGATGGAAGGTATAAGTCAGAATCTGATGCTGATCTTCGGGGATATACAATGGAACGCTTCATTAATAGACAGAAAATCTGTCGTGATTGCTGCAATCGCTTGGACGTTTATTTTTTACAAAATATTAGAACATAACATAACGCCTGTATGCTCTGAGGGAGTACGCAGATGTGTACAGTACACCCAGATTTCGACAGTTAGGTATGATAACGATATAAGTTACATTTTATTGGGGATAAGCCTATTACCATGAAAGGAGTTGTTAACAATGTAAAATAAATGTATAGCAAATATTTGTGTAGAATATTGCAACTAAAAAAGGAAAAATAAAAAAAACTTTTTGAAAAAAAATAAAACCGACTTCAAAAACAAAAAAGCGTGGAAAAATAACTTTAGCTTCAGAAGTCGGTTGCAAAAAAAACAATCGAACAAACAAAAGTCACCGACTTCTGAAGCTAAAGTTATTTTTCCACGTTTTTTTTGTTTTTGAAGTCGGTTTTATTTTTTGCAAAAAAGTTTTTTTATTTGACACGAGTAAGTGACATTCAGCCAAACAGGAACCGTCAAATAATCCCTAACGAAGTATTTTACAGAATTAGTGCACAGTTATCATTAATTTAATAAATTGCGACCTATGTGTACCATAAATGTAATCAAAATAATATACGCATGTCAATATTAATTAAAATCAAATAATTTTTAAATAGACAACGTATCGTAGGCTGTATGAATCAAATGTCCTTTGCCTTACTGACAGTTTGACATTACTGCATTTTCGATTGTTTGTTTACTTGATTCTAGCACTTTTGACTTGAGTTACGTTCGGATTGCTTTTTTATGATAATATAACGACGACTGTGGCTATTTTTAAGGATTTTGACTTTACTTCTGCGCACAATACGCATTTTTGAACGCGGACTTAGATTGGACCAGCCTAAACAACGACTCGGCTTTTTGACGACGGACTTAACCTATATTTCAGAAAAAGGTATGTAACTGACTTTTACCTAGTTTTTTGATAATTATTGAAATTGTGATGGGTTACCTACGATTTGTAGTAACAGTTGGCGTATATTTCATTGTTGTTCATTTCAGGCATTTTTTTATATGGCTGATGGGCATTCGCCTTTGTAGTTCAAATGTAAGGTTCCTGAATAAATTGAATATTTGCAATATTTATGTTTTAATTAGCTTAACAAAGGATTTTTATAGTTAGTTTTCCTATTAGGATAACCGCAAGACTGAATAAATAAAGTTTTAAGCGAATTAATTAAGTTGAAAATTCGATCTCATATAAATAACGTAAGTTAAAAATGAGCGTTTTTATTAATAGAGATATCTTATCGAAATTAGTGTCAAATGAAAGGATTGTGTGTAAAACTAAATGTGTAAATTGTGTATGTTCATGTCGATAACTTTATTAGTTTAGGAAATATAAGGCAATTTGTGTAATGAAAATAAGGCAATTTTATATGATAGAGCAAGTTAAGACCTGTAAAATAATATCTAACACATAAAGGTTTCTTGAAGAAATAAATAAAATATGGGGTTCCAAAAGTTTCGGCTTTAGCAAAAATGACGCGTAAAATCGGTCCAAATTACGCGGTTCTCGCGATCGTAAGCACGGCCCGTATAAAAGACGGGGTCCCGTCCGCTCAGTAGTCAGTCGCAGTACGGCCACCGGAAGAGGCAACAAGGAATAAGAAAAAAAGTTGTAAATTAACATTAAACTTATTAAAAGTACCCAGTTCATCATGCCATAAATTAGGATACTGTTCCAATAATGCATTGACATCGACGTCTTGGCTTATTTTATAAAAGTTTGTTTAAACTAACCCAAAAGCGGACATAAAACCACGACCGAGTAAGGGTGGGCCAGATGGCCCACCCCTACTACCCTATAGTAGTCTCAGATGAGTCTACTACAAAAAAATTAATCTCCTTCTTGTGGTTATTATACTTAACTGTTGCCTGAAAATACCCCAATGGTGAGATTTTATGTGCATTATATAGGGTGACTGGTAATTAGTGACCGATACTTAAACACGTGATTCTACTCATGATAACAAACAACTTTCCCAAAGAAACTTTTTTTTTAAACTCATTTAATTTTATCACAATAACACAACAGCTGTATGAAATTCCCACGCGCGCGCTTTTGACCTATCAACTGGTAGCCGCGTGACGCCGTTAAGTAGCCGCTAAATTAAAAAATAATATCCAAATACTGCGTGTTCCACGTATAACTTTTAAGATGCAACGTATGTCCGCATAACTACAAAATATCTAGGAACGCGCGCGCCCAACATAAAAAGTAGGCACAATCTATCAGCTGATAGTTTGACCTCGGGAAGGGGCAAAAATGTACTTGTACTAGTAGCGTCTCGCGCTCCCCACCCGCCCGCACCCTTTGCCTAAGTGCAGTGATGACGTAAAACACTAAAAACAGTCACCCCGGAGAGCGCGTCGCAAGCGCATGCTTTGATTTTCTTTGATGCGAGTGAGTACAGTGATAAATTATGGTGATGTGTTACTACTCGGAAGGCGGTAATGGCGAAGCATTAAAATACAGACATTTTGATTGCCATGCTTCTGATTCAGACTCAAATATCGTTAACAGACTGCTAGTCCAAAGCCTAAAAAAGTGTGATGGGAATAACTTGAACAATTGTCGAGAAGTCAGGTAAAGTAGCGGTATCTTTGCCGTTTCTAAACATCGTGTAGGTAACAAAACAAACGCAATTTCTGAAGTTAGTTTGTTTCGATAGAAAGATAATGCATTTAGGTATTTATTGTAGCGCGCGCACGTAAAGTGCCAAAATACTAGATAATTTATTATTTATTTTACTCTCCTCGCCGTGTCGTAAACAGAGAAGCTTTATGTAGGTACATCACTGTACCTAAATGGCCACGCGGCGGCCGGAGCGTCGCGTTTGCAGCTTAGGCCTACGCTCCGTGGCTCAGTTTTTGATGTCATTGGTTATTATTTTTTAATTTAGCGGCTACCTAAACATGTAGGTACCTACCTACACTGCTTATGTACACCGATAACGTCACGTGGCGGCCGGCCTGTGTGGTCGAGCGCGCGCGCGGGTGCTCTGCCTACCCACCCATTGTAATGAGACATAACGGCGTCACGCGGCTACCAGTTGATAGGTCAAAAGTGCGCGCGTGGGAATTTCATACAGCTGTTGTATTACTGTGATAAAATTAAATGAGTTAAAAAAAAAAAGTTTCTTTGGGAAAGTTGTTTGTTATCATGAGTAGAATCACGTGTTTAAGTGTCGGTCACTAATTACCAGTCACCCTATATAAGCACATTTTGACCTTGCAATTATTTAATTTATAATGTGAAAACATCTCCGAATACATTATTCTTGACATAACAGAAGCACCAGAACCGGAATCCAGCTCCATAGTCACTATTTTGTCACCGACGGTAATTTCTAAATTTAAGGGTCTATCCGTCACATAAATGATATTAAAATTATGGCACTCCTCACAGCTTGCTTCGGTGTCGGTATCACTGTTATCGCTGCCCATTTTATTCACTCGGACACGGCCGTATTTATGCTTTTTGTCACACACTTTCTTTAAATGACCCTTTAAACCACATTTTTGACATTTATAATTTTTGTAACGACACTGTTCCTGGTTATGGTTTTTTAATCCGCACACCGAACAACGGAAATCTTCGTAAGATTTTCACGGTCGCGACACGCCGTAGACGCGCACGCCTCTCGCGCGATCGCCCGAGCACCGCCCGCGCTCCCAGCATGCTTACCGCACCTTTGCACGACATCTTGTTCAATGCCTCTTCTTTTATCACAACTGCGTCAGATGTCACCGTCTTAGCTTCCCTGGCGCACTCAGCTCGCTCTGCTATTTCCACAGCTCTCGACAAACTCAACGCAGAAGCATCCTGCTCAAACAGTTTGTCGCGCTCGGGCCCAGATCCCAGGCCAAGGACGAAACGATCAGTAAGGTTCGTATCTAGGGCAGCTCCAAACTCGCAGTAGCTCGCCAAACCTCGCAATCGCGCCGCCCAATCGCCCAACGATTCGCCTGTGTTCCTTTTCGCCCCGTAAAACTTCGCTTTGTCCGCAAAAGAACATTGCTTCCGTTTAAAATGAGTATCGAGTAACTCCACCAGCTTCTTAAAATCCAGCTCCTCCAGATCTTGCGGATATGCCAAATTACGCACCAACCGATATGAGTCATCTGACAAATGCGTGTCTCCAATTCTGGCTTTAGAATTTAAAACAGAAGTTTCGATACGCTTTTTACAACGAGGATAATAAGCCCACTTTATAATAGCCCCCTCTTTAATACAGTACGCCTCAAATTTGCCCCAAACGAGCCATGATTACCAGTAAAATAAGTACAAATAGGAAAACTATCTTGACTTAACAATGGATCCACTCTTAAATCAGCAAATTTTTTATTAATAATCTCAACTTTACCCATATCATAATACCTATTTAACTCTAAATTCGTAATAACATACTCAACCTTATTAATAATCATCATACCATACTGATTTTGTAAATAAACACCAGCATTATTATTGCCCTTAGCATATAAAGTAAAAAAAGGAATTTCTCTGTACGAAATGTCACTATGATTCACACCATACTCCCAAGTCAACTGTTGAATAGATAACCCAGAATAAACATACTTCATAACACGACCAGGTGCTGACATAAAACTCCTAAGAGGTGGACCATTATAAGCTCTACGTCGAACACGACGGGGGCGCGCCTCATCTTCCGACGATATGTATATGCTTTCTTGCGAGGACGGCGGAGAGCATTCTTTGCACTTACGGAACACACGTCCGTATCGCCTCCCAGTACGCTTCCAACCCACTAACAAACAAAAGACGGTTCTTCAATGCATCATCCATCTTTTGACTTTCAAAAATTGCGTCAACTGAACTTTGTCACTCGTATGATTTATAGTCAAAAGTGGTTAAATTTCCCAAAAGAGTCTTCGCCATTTTGTTTCTTTACACGCGAGGGTAAGAATCGATCTCGTCGCCAATGATGTGTATCTAACTAGGGAAGCACGAAGCAAACGAACGAGTGTACAGAACCAAAGCTAGTTTATTACTGTTTCTACATAAGTAGTGAACTGACAATCTTAACAATTAGAACATGTGGGTAGGAGGAAGGCAGATATGCATCAGAAAAACAATCGTCACTAGATCCATCATGGATCTGGCCAATGGATCTTCTGAGATTGAACGGCACAAACGCCCAAAAAAGACAAACAATAGCGTCTCCTTTATTCGAACTCCTTGGAATTTTCTTATCGAAAACCTGTATTATTTGTGTGTTTGGTTTGTTTATTAATAGTAGATTAAATACAACAAGTGAAAAAAAGGGAATTTAATTTTTTTCGTACCTACTCTACTTTTACCATTGACTGCGAGAAAATAAATAGAAGTATAGTATTTATATTTCTCGTGGCTTAATAATAACAACCAGTTGGGTCGATCTTCAAGGTTTTTTTTTTACCGATGGGAAATCATCAAATAACCCCTCCCGCTCTGGGCTGAGCAGGAGGGAGTGTCAGACTTTTACTGACTAAAACCCATCCATGTTCCTTCCTTTGCCCTTTGTGTTCCACGGCCGCGGTATCTCTTTCGAACAGTTCCGCAACCCTGGCAGGCATCGGTCCTTACGGACCCCTTCCTGTTTGCTGACTCTCTTTGAGGCGCGCGTGGAACACGAACGCGCCGTCGACACGGCCTGTCGTCATAAGACGGACGGACGGCGAGCTAGCCCATAGCTCACCGTCCACAGGCCCGCGCCTACGGTGGCGACGCCCGGTGCGTCTCCCGCGGCGGCTGAGACGTGATTCTCTCTCCCTCTCACGTCCCGCCACCTCCTTCGCTAGCATGACTGCTTCGCAGAAGGAGGTGACGGCGTCCCATTCCCTCTCGCTCTGGACCATGGATTGAACCAGGGCCGGACGCGAGAGGTCGCCGCCGCCGATTGCCGCTACGAGGACACGGCGGTGCTCCGCCTAAGCGGAGCAGACCTGCACAGTGTGCTCCACCGTGTCCTCCGGTCGATCCTCGCAGTGGTGACACCCGGGCGTTTCCTCCCGCCCGATTAGATGCAGGAACCTCCCGAAACAACCATGTCCGGTTAGGACCTGCGTCAGGCGGAAGGTGAGGGCGCCGTGGCGCCCCTCTAGCCACTCCTCAAAGAGGGGACTTACCGCCACTATTGTGGCGTGCCCTGCACGGGGTTGCGGCAGTCGCTCTCTCCATGTCGCCATGAGATCACGCCGGAAGTCTGTCCGCTGAGCGACAATTTGCCGCGGCGTCTTCAAGGTTAAGCCGGGCTTACCAAAGTCCGTCTGTGGATGGGTGATCTCTAATTCATTACATACCGAGGTTCCTCCGTGCCTCGGAAAGTACGTACAGCCGTTGGGCCGGCTATCATTTGTAGTTCTTTGACAGTCGTAACAGGAAGTCAGTGGTCCGAAAGTCTGACAGCCAGTCTTACCAAGGGGTACCATATTACCCACCCAGTACTAACTGGGTTGTGTTCTGGGTCAGATAAGAAGTCGCTCCATGTAAAATACTGATATTCAGCTACATCGGATTAAACCGACCCCAATAAAGTTGGGATAAGTCGAGGCAGATGAGTATTTATCACATCTAAACAAATAAATACAATTGTCTGTTTGTAATGTCAAAATAACAGCTTTTTACTGAATGCCTATGAAAAAATATACGGCAGTTATAACAAAAACACTTTTTTTTTTTCGTTTTTAGTCTGTTTGCTGTCTGTTTGTTCTGGCTGATCTCCGAAACGGCTCGACCGATTTTGACGAGACTTTTACTGGCAGATAGCTGATGTTATAAGGTCTCACATAGGCTACTTTTATTTTAAGAATAATAATTAGGGTTCAGTGCAAAAAAAAAACCCTTGAACTTGTTAACAAAATCCGATCAAAAAGGGAAGTATATATATTTTTTTAATTTCACGCGAACGAAGGTCGCGGGCAACAGCTAGTCTATAATATAGATCGAAGCTCAATATGTCACTGCCTTGTTCGAGTAGCAGACAGTGTGTAGCTATGACGCAAATATCAACCTTATTTCAAAAGACAAAGTTTATAATTGCGACCATTGAGAATACCGCCATCGCCGCCAATCGATTCTAGTTTGATTTTAGATTACAAAATGTCGTATTTTTTTTCGGCCCTATCTACATCTACACATATAATAAATCTGTTGAAAAGTTGTTTTTGTACATGGCAAATAATTCCAAAACAAATGGCCAGGGTGTTAAAGGACAACCAGCAGAACCCATTTCCAGCATTTTTCAATTTTTTGTCTGTTGACGGTTTGTCTGTTTATTTATTCGTGCATCACGTAAAATGTACGAAACCAATGTAGATAACTTTTATACACAACAATTGTGCGTAACTTGAAGTAACATTTAGTTTGTTTCATCGTAATCGATTAATTCTATCAAAAGATATATGAATTTAAAGTGTTCAAGAACAATTTATCACACGCAATTCAGGTACTCTCAACGCCATCTGAAGTCTACAAATAGAACTACTAGTCGAGCCAATAAGGTGGAACGAACTTTATAGGGGTCGGATTTTTATGGGACTTTTTTTTATTGAGTTCCTAGACAAGTGGAAAAAAAGTTAAAAAAAAAACTCGTCCCGAGATTTTTTTTTTTTTTCAAATTCGGCGGATTCATATTGTGGCGTAATAGTGTGACCTGCGTGCATCCATTAAACGCCAATTTGGTCTGTTTCTTTGTTCCTTATCCATGTAATGCATATTTGAATAGCTTTTTGGAAAAATTCCTATTTTCTTAAATTATTTTACATATACCGGATTTTAAGTCTAAGACTTCTTTTGTAATTGGTAACTGATACTTGTTCACAGATAAGTGGATATAAAAAAAATCAAGAAAACCATATTCATGACTGTAGTGACTAAAATTTCATTTACAAATAGCAGAATATTGTTTACGTTAATGAAGGCATTTTTTTGGAAATGGTTCTATTAAACTCAATGTGCAAATTATTGTCCAAATCCTTATTTTATTAGCTATCTAATGAGGTATAATAACTAGAAAATTATTTAAGGATACTTATTAAACATTGGTTACTGCTGAAAAAGTAAAACATGACAAAAGGCCTCTATCGCTAAGAATAATTGGGAGCGGTATCTGTGTTGATATTTAATTGCGCGCAGAAACCCAAGCTTGCAACTGATCTTAGATAGAAATCGTGAGAAATGATTACGTTAGAATTACGATAATTTTTGTTAAGGAGTCCGTAGAAATTGGAACCAAAGTACCTATCTAAAACTTAACGAAGCTCCATTCAAGTGTAAATATTAATTAAATAGAACTATAATTTTATGACATATTTATTTTAAAAATATTGATTTTGTAGGACCCAGGAATCAAAAGTTATAATATTTTTAATTTACTCAAAATTAAGTAACGGTGCTATTACAAAACGTTTTTCCGATTAAGTTCCAATCCATTAAAGTGTTTTTCTTACTATTAATGGCTCTTTCTCTTCGTTTTTATACATTCTATAATGTCAAATATTTAAAAACAACGTGTAAACTTGATATTAAAACGCCAATTAACAAGGCAAAGGCTAATAAAAATGAATTATAATCATTCATATCATCAATACAACCCTCCAAGTTTATTTAACCCCTATCATGTTATAGCTAGTCCATAGCTATTTCATGAAAAAGTCACTCAATGATTTGAATGATTATAATTATCTAACATCATACGTGTTACTGGCGCAATTCATATTTTCATCAACATATAACCTGACACTGACCTGCAAATTGCAATAAACGTAAGAACATTTAAATTTCGCGGGCTACCCTAGCGCATCCAACTTAACCTTTCGTCTGAACCTATTGTACACAGATTTGGTCTATAACTAACATCCAGAAGTCCTAACTCAAGGTTTGCCAACGAGCAACGGATCGTGTTCGAAACAAAATATTGCACTTCAAAACGAGACAAAACTAACGTGGCCCAAAAGGCTGTCTAACTGAAATGGGACTGTGCAAGTCATGTCTGCCGCATGCCGAACAAACTGTGGGCCAAAATAGCAGGAAGCTGGTGCCCCGACACCACTGTGTCAAGCCTCACTAGGCGGGGTCGCGGCAAGCCACGGAGGAGATGGCGGTACGAACTGGACAAGTTCCGTCCAAACTGGAAGGAGGACGCGCGGGTTGCGGACGTGCGAGAAGTGGAAGCAGTGGAGGGAGCAAAGGCTTTTGTAGGGGTACACCTAACAGCCGCCGGAATGTATGCAATACAAGTATGCAGGGATGAGACACCTCTACAAGGATTATTTCATGGCAACCACCCACTTATTTTACGAGCCAGAATTAAATCTAGGCACATAGGAAGCAAGTGGGTTGTTGCTCTCATGTCATGAGCATTTTATGGTATTTGGGTTATGCCAGACACCAGAGCTATATCGGTGCACCAGCTTCCTTTTTAGATAGTCTTTTAATAAGATAATATTTTTTTTGTATAACAATATTGTTAAATATAAAATAAAAACTAATACCGTTAAACGCGATTTATTACATATTTTTATTGAACAAACTTTTCCTTTCAATAGCTGTACATAGCTAGTGACTCTGGCTGTTATAATTTGTGTTACTATATCTTCTCTCAGCGTAGTTAGTCGTTTTAATAGGCCATAATAGGCTTATAGATCAAAGTCAGAACGACATAGTTTTAATACTAATTACTAGGTTAGTAATCAGTAAAGTCTCTAAGCCGCAGTCTGGCACTTTTATGAATTATCAATGGTCATGGTACAGGCAATGACGTAAAAATTTGGGTTTTGACTTAAGACGAGAAGCAGCACACGTTACGTCAAAACTAAACTGAATTTGACTATGGGGGATATTCATTTACTTTACACGTCCGTGTTTGGGTCACAGAAATTCATATGAGTACCTTTAAACTTCATCGGTGCAGTAGATTAGGAGCAAATCGGTTGTGTTTGAGTGTGACAGACCCTTAGCTGCTTCATGTAAAGATGTATGCAGTGTGATCGCATGTGTAATCACGCAAGCGAGAGAGACATAAGTTTGACAAGGCTGTCGTTTTTAGGGTTCCATTTTTTCATTGCGGTCATACTGCATACATTTTTACATGAAGCGGCTAAGGGTGAAGTGAACAAGAAGCAGATCGCGATGAGCCGGTGACTTACCTTGCGCGTGATGATCGAGTGCACGGTGGCGCGGCCATCGCGCACCATGAACAAGAACTTGGCGTTGGGGAACAGCTCCAGCACGTAGGTGCCCATTTTGAGCACGAGCGGGTCCTTGTTGCAGAGCCGCGGCGCAGAGTCGCCGTGGCGTACTATCACCTCCAGGCAGAAGGCGGCGATGGCGTTGTCCAGCACCGCCTTGGACACGCCCGCCTGCTCCAGACGCACGTTCTCCTTCTGCGAGCGCGTCCAGTGCTGACGCATCTGCAGGATGCGCGGAACCACGCGCGTCTCCTGGCCGCAGCGCACGTCGGGGTGCGCGTCCAGCATGGCGCGCATGAGCGTGGTGCCGGAGCGCGGCACGCCGCCGATGAAGATGAGCGGCAGCTCGCGGCCCTCCACCGGCGCGTTCAGCTCGCGGCGCCGCTGCGCGCCCGCGGTACGCGCGCCCCCACGCCACAGCCACACTAGCAGCGCGCCCGCCAGCAGCGCCGCCGCTACGCGCCAGCGCGCGCCGCGCCCCATCACGAGCGGCTCCTGTCTGCACACATATCACGTACACACGACGCAAGCGCATTGCACTATCCGGCCCTGAGCCTGCACAAGCTAAACACACATGCCCGCGTGCAAGGCGTCACATACTGTATATTGCCTATTGTGATATACACAATAGAACTCATTCAACACATGATTGTTGTTCTAGCAGCCATAGTAATAACTGTGATAATTTGTTCAGCCTTTAAAAAAATATGGTAATTAGCCCAGTTATCTTATCACGGATAAAATGGTGTAAATGAAAAAATATATATATTTAATATAAAAATGGAATAGGGTAAGTATTTGACTTAACCTATTCCATTTTTAAAGTCGATTATAATATTTTAATATCTACACCATCTACACACCAAAACTTTTTTACAGCAAAAAAGACAGACTTCCAAAAACAACCATTGAAAAGTCTAAAGTATCTTTACTTTCGGAAGTCTCTCGGAAGACTTTGTTTGGAGTTTTTGCCACCAACTTCCGAAAATAATTGGTTTGTTTTTTATTTTACCCTTTTTGGTTTTAATGAAAAAAAAAAATTATTTTATTTATTCAGGGAGAATCACGTAAACGCCCAGAAATCACGGAGCAAATACAGAAAAAAAAAAGAAATGATGCGATGCTGGTAGAATACACAGAACTTCGTCTAAAGAAATCATAACTTTTTTAGAAGTTGGTTAACAAAATAAATTCATCATTTCATTTATTGTTTCATGTCACGTCTCAGAATACATTAAAAAAAAATCTATTGAAAATGCTATTTGTGAATAAAAATTAGGATTTTTCACTGAATTATCATTCCCATTTCTTATGTGTAATTTAATGAAACCCTCAGCACAAAAACCTCTAAAAAGGAAAGAATATTTTAATCCAAGCAGATGAGATACGCACAGAATAAGTAGTGATAAACAAAGCAGTCCCCCTAAAATATTTTGACCAACAGGTATTAAGTCACAAGTTACACATATTAAATGAATAATGTTACGAGTAATTCAGTGAAAAATCTTAATTTTCACTGAATTATCAAGTCTTTTTTATTTCTTGGTTTTTATACTTATATTACTGGTAGATACGCTAGGTACTATGAACTCTATCCCACTTTTACACGAATATTTGTGCTCATCAAAACACATTGTATGAGCCAAAACACAAGGGGGTCCAGGTAGATACCATACACCATTGAGGAGTTCTCTAACGGGTTGGATCTCCTGCATGATCCTGGTGATGCTTGCACATCAGGTCAAGGTTATCATAGTTTTGTAATATCATTGACAAGTGACAGGATTTCAAACCTATAATATATTTTTCATCAATTGATGATCTTCAAATGGCTGAGCAGATTTTCTTGAAACATAGCTAAGAAAACTCTTGATTAAAACAACTTTCAAACAAAAAAAACTTAATCAAAATCGATTCACCTGTTCAGGACTTATGATGCCACAGACAGACACACATACACACTTCAAACTTACACCCCTCTCTTTTGGTTGGGGGCTAAAATTTGAGAAGAGGTGTCACAGGATTATACAATTTTAGCAAAATTGACTGAGTTAGAAATTATAGTGAGACTGCCTGAAAAGCTGACATAAAATGAGAATTCCAGTTATATCTACTTATAATACAATTTTGGAAATGTACCTACTAAATTATTGAACAGAAATGTGGAATATGGTCATGTATTGACAATCTAAACAGTATATTTTGTTTTAAGAAAAAAATATTAAATAACGTACGTATGACGTATAATGATAAATTTACTATTCACCTATATCGCATCTAATCCATTTGTTCCTGCTATCATCCTCAAATCAACCATTCAACCAACCATTCAAAAAGACAAACCGAGATGTCTTTTTTGCTACTCAGTTTTGCTTTCATTGATATTTTATTATTTGACTAATGTTCAGAAATTTCATTTCATCACTAAGTGTTTGTGGACAGCAGATAAGAACAAAAGTTCTAAACCAAAAAAGTAATGGGTCAAGCAATGGTCCAGCTGAGAGTGGTAGAAGTGTGGTGCCTCAAGTAAGTGACTATAAATGACAAGGTGACTTACGATTATTATTAGCAGTTCCTGATATGATTTTTAAACAGACCCTGCAACAATTTATAGGTAACTTCGTTTTTGCATATAAGACCAAGGTTGCTGTGGCATGTGGCACATGTGTCAACATTGTACGTTGTGTCCACGCTCCAGCTCCTGGCTGTGCAAATTAACAGTGAATGCACAGATTAATGTAAACATGTTTTGAAATAAGAACTACTGTGATGATGCCAACCATAAAATACTACACAATCATAAAATCCCTTATCAAAATGTGTTTATTGCACATACAAGTACCAAACATTTTGAGATATTTACTGCTTATTTCAACCATAAAGTAGTTTTAATAATAGTTGAAGTTTTTTTAAGTTTCAATTTGGGGTTTGTGGGAAATACATTTTAATTAACTTAATTGTTGTCAATTACAGACGCTGGAATAGGCAGTACTTTTGAAACTATAGGGCTAGATTATACATCTAATAAAAACAGAATCCGAGTTGTAATCGTATGTTTATACTTACCTGTGTAGTTATTAGCAATCAAAGTATATGTTCTAGTATTACACTTACCTACATCAATATGACTGCGATTTAAAGACAGGTTTATAAACTTCTTTCGTGCCAACTCATCTGTTTGCACAAAATATCAATAATTTAATTTCTAAGTGACCAAGGAAGGCAAGCACTACGATGATACAAACTGCTTAATTTTTTTTATAAATAATTAGTACAAGATCGCTTTGCCTAATGTTTGTAATGAGTTCGCATTTAGTAGTTTTGAAATTTAATCTCATAAATAAAATAATTTTGACTAATTAATAGATATATCATTAAATTATTGAGTAGATTCAGACTTCAGAGTTCCTTCTAATTTCAGAACTTCTGCAATTTTTTAGAAGTGACATTATACGTCAAAATGATACAACGTGACAGAAATTTTAAATTTTTATGTAACTTGGAAAAGAGTCTTTTCAGATTTCCTAAAAGAAAGCAGTCATATGATCGTACATTATTGCAAAGCACAAAAAAATATCTGATACACTTTATAACATAACTAAATTCGTGCGCTCGGTTAAAACTCAAATAATATGGCACTTTTTTGATATCTAGTATTTTTTTCTTTTAGTCGATCGATTGTATTAAGGCCTGGGCACAGTGACGCAAACGTATGACGAGGCCTCAGCAGGGCTATTGGCTATCTTTTTGATTGGCGGTGACTATCTTCAGTTATACTGTACACCGAACTTTGATGGCAGCAGAGAATATCATAACATTGGTATTGCGTATCATGTTGAATGGATATCACGTTACAGTGAATAAAAAGCCCGGGTACGGTACTCTTCGTCTCCAGTGCTTGACACCTCTATTTTTTATCGACTATTAAGTGGCTAAGTTGAGTAGCCTTTTACGACTTTGAGCGTTACAAAACGTTAATACTTGATTTTATGGAACATTAAATATTCAGCGGTTTACATGACACGTGACACGTGAAATGGCTAATGTAAATTATTTGTGTTGTATTCAAAAGTAAACACTTACTTTTGAATCACTTCTATAGATAAAGGTACTTTAGTTTACCTAGGGTGGAAGCGCAAATGTAGCCCGCGAAATTCAAATTTTCTTGCGTTTTTTGCTATTAGCAGGTCAGTGTTAGGTTGTAGGTTGATGAAAAATGAGTCGCGTCGTATATAGTTACAAAATTATAATAATTGAAATCATCAATACAACCATCTAAGTTCATTCAACCCCATGGAATGACTTTTTCATGAAATAGTTACAGAATACGGTTCGATGATCAAACAATCGAGTTGAAATAACTAGTTTACAATTAAATTTTAAATATTATGTATAATCCTAAGACCAACAAAATGGTCTGAGGTATAATCTCATAGCGTCGGACATTATCAGTAAAAGACGATAGTTTTTATCAGTCTAATAATAACACACAGCAACATATAAAACTATAAATCCTTAGCTTTGTCAATATGGCGTAACTGGATAAACGTTCCATTGATTATGGTCCGTTGATTTGGAAGTTCATTTCTTTTTTGTAGATAGTGTTCTTAAATAAAAAGCTTTTATCAAATTTTCAAGTTGCGGAGATTCACTGTTTATGAGATATAATTCTTTAAAGTTTCCATACAAATTGGAAAATAGCACGGCATTTGTAAATTTTTAGGTTGGATAATGATGGTCTTAGGATTATATGATGGTAGACGTCAAAGTTGACATTTCACGTTCCGTTGACGGTACAAGTGTATTTTATTCAATTATATGTCTTGTTTTTTTCCATAAATATAATTTTATATCCACATACTTTTGGTGTGTAATAAATGTGTACAATAATACATTGACTTTTTAAACAAAAAATAACGAATTTTTGTGTATAGTATGTGGAACGGAACGTGAAGCGGCGCCATCTGTCAGCCGTTAGCGTTAGTTATCATTTGTTGCCCTTGCAGTTGACAACGTTTTATACGTATCGTAAATATACCCAATATAGTCCCACCAGCTGTATGGGTGTAAAATAGATAATGTTAATACTGCTACTAGGAGAATATGGATAAACGAGCGAGCGAAGTGAGCTCTGGACTTGGGGCAATCTGTTATTTTTTTTAAACCATTCAGAAGTAGAAGTCCCGCGAAGTGAGGCTCCGTCGACCGGCCCCTCCCTCGACTCTCGTTCCATGTTGAGCAGCTATAAAATGTTTTGAGGGGAACACCCAAATACTCCAAAATATTTTATTTCGACGTTCGATGTTCCGATTTTCAAATGTCCGAATTTCATAATACCTAAGAATTATAATGTCTGTTATTCAAAATCACGAAATTTATTTTACCGATAGTCGTAAATGCGATTTGTTAGTTTTCCGTTTTCATACGTACGAAGAGTCAAATGCTCGAAGGGTTCTCGGTCCGAAAAACGACATTCCGATTTTCAATATTTGGAATAAACTACTAAAATTAGGATTCTGAATCACTTTTCCGAATTTTATTTGTTCGAATTTCATTTTATCGAAAACTATTGACCGACGTCTATTTTGCTATATGCATTATTTGACATATATTTTGAAAAAGTCAAAATGTTGTGCTACAAAATTTAGTGACAGAAACGAATCGCTGCAAAACCGACTTCACGCAGTCTTGTCTGCCCTACCCTAGAGTGTAATTTAAGCCCACGTAGGCGCGGAGGGGTGAAGCGGCCCGCGAGCTGAGGAGCAGGTGGTGAGCGTTAAAACCATCTCCAACGATAAGCTCGCGTGGGGCCGCCCAAACCCCGCAGCGCCGGAGCCGTGACAGAAACAATGCATGCTGCATGCTGCATGTTGCATGCCTGCTTGCTTGCCTGTGCCAGCACACTGTTTTTATATAGGGAAACAAGGACTTACTTGGAAGCTTTTGGATGCTTTGCTTGATCGCTTGGGAAGATGGCTGATGCCACTGGAGTGCGCCGTGTTGAGGTCCAGCACGTGTTCCGGTGGTTTCTTCCTTTGATCTTGTCTCACTTTGTGTCGGCCGACACTCACAAATTGTTCTAGCGTTTTTTGGTTTAGTCTGCGGCGCGCGCCGCAAAGCTAAGCGGTAAAGCGTAAGGAGCGGTGTTTTGCGGTTGACTCGTTAATTCGAAGTAAGTTTTTCCTGTCATGGCGCTGTTAAGGTGGATGCGCAAGGGTAGCCCGCGAAATTTAAATTTTCTTACGTTTATTGCAATTTGCAGGTCAGTGTCAGGTTATATGTTGATGAAAATATGAATCGCACCAGTAACACTTATGGAGTTACAGAATTATAATCATTCAAATCATCAGTACAACCCTCCAAGTTCATATAATCTCAAAGAGTGACTTTTTCATGAAATAGCTATTGAATGTGATTATATGAACTTGTAGAGCTATATTGATGATTTGAATGATTATAATTCTGTAACTCCATACGTGTTACTGGCGCGATTCATATTTTCATCAACATACAACCTGACACTGACCTGCAAATTGCAATAAACGTAAGAAAATTTAAATTTCGCGGGCTACCTTTGCGCATCCACCTTAAGAGCCACATCACCACGGAAACGCTCTTTATTGGGCGGTGGCGTCGATACTCGTTCTCTTTCTGACGCATGGAGGCGTAATAGGAAGGAGGGAGATGGATATAAGAACAGCGTTAGCAACATGACAGAAAGTAATGTGTTTTCGGATTCATTATATGTATAGAAATCTAACACGTTCGGATATATTGTAGTAGAAAATCTACACAACAAAAACTTGCGTAAGCACATGCTGTATGCCTGCTTGCATGTTGCATACCTGCTTGCAAGTTGGATGCTTGCTTGCATGCTGCAAATCCCCTATATTATTGATGAATCACTTCGGTTAGGTTAGGTTAGAACTGTGACTATTAAAGCGCGAAGGCGAGCAAGCTAAGCGTTTTTATTTCGGAATTGTAGTACTCAGTATTTTAATAATCAGAATTCGTATTTTTGATGTTTCGAATTATCATTAAGTCGGACTTTTTGTTATTCGATCTATTGAAACTCGGTATTTTGAGAATAATAATTATAAACGTTAGGAATATTGAAATTTTGGAATTATTAAAATAGGAGTAATGATAAGTCGGAGTTGTTATATTCGGAATTTTGAATCATTCGGAATTATGAAAATCGGTATTTTGAAATTCGTATTTGTGACTGCCGGAATAAAGTTTTTCGTATTTATGTAGTGTACCCTGTTTTGAGGTTAGGTTACCATAATTGGCTTTTCCCAAGAACGGTGCGTTGCCTTTACATAGGAGAGTTGCCACGGCACAGGGGGCACCTCCCCCTTCACTCCTCCTGCCAAACAATACTTTTGTACCCGTTTTCATTCTAATAACTAAATAGCGCTATTCTAAGCTCAAAATTCTGTGGTGTTAAAGTAAAAGGGGATAAGTCAATAAACACAACTTTTCACCAGAGGCGAAATAAAAAAACGCTCTTTGGTTTCAAAAGATAAATGTATATAATCAAGAATATAAAAGATACATACTACAAATTTGTTACTATTTTCATTTAACAATATTGCCTCTTGTTTATCGTAATTTGAAAACATAATAGTATTTGTTATTAATTAAAATAATTGACATGTCTCGTTTTTCCTTATCAAGAACAAAAGTGTTATATTCATATTATTGACTCATCTCTATCCAATATTTACTTAATTTTCTTCTTTTGTTTATTATTCATAGTTTTTTTTAAATAGAATTTGGAAATATTATTTATTATAAACTAATATATAAATTGGGACGGTTAAATAGGACATGCTGACAAAAAAAAGTAGGAACTTAAACATCGTTGAACTCTTCAATATCGGGATCTATGTCACTTGTGTTAGTACTAGTTTGTAATTTATTGTAGAAGTCATGGCAACTATTGTCAACTAAGTGAAGAATACTTAAAAGGTCTTTCTTTTTTTCCTGGCTTATAGGTACTTGACACTCATAGCATTTCTCGGGATTTAAAGATTCATTTGCTTTGCCCCTTCGACAGAAAGAAATGTCCTTAAAATCGGTTGAGTTGTCTAATTTTGTTTTAAATTTAATTACACCTGGTTCGTATTCGCCACTAAATCTAAACCATTTCACATCATGCCATATGAATTTCTCACCAGATGAATCTACTTTTCGTAGCTGCAATGGCCCTTTAAACAATTTTGCGAAGTTCAAAAACATATCGTTTGTCATTATTATGACGGAAATGTTTGTACTCGTCATTCTTACCAGATTATACCAATCTCTCGGTACATGTATAGCCATGTCAGTTCTTTTTTTCTTACGTTCGATTTGGGCGTGAACAGAATCGCACTCCATGTGCGTATGCCCGGGTACTAAAAACTTATGGTCTATTAGTAAATTTGGTCTCAGTTTGCTTATGCATAAAAACATAGCAGCAACGTGACTATTTTTATTTTGCCCGCCACACGTATCGGAATAAAAGGTTACAGCATTTACATGGGGTGGCAATGACATTAAAAAAGTAAACAGGCAAGACGCTATTTGGTTAGCTCCACGTCCTCCATCAGCTTCGCTCCACATGTAGCAAAAGCTTCTTTTGCTGTAACAGTCATAAATTGTTAAATTGAACGTCCATAAAAGCCGTTTGTAAAAAACGATATTAGTTTTTAGAAAGGGGGTTGGGAGACATTGCTGCAGATCAAAACAATAAACTCTTTTAACGTCGCTGGACTCTTCTTTGTCTTTTTTTTTCATGGAATAAGCTGAGTCGGCTTCAAGTTGGTGGATATCATGGTCCCTCTTTAAAGTTTCAGAATCTGGCGGCAAAGCCAGTTTGATTTTCATCTTGTATGAGTCACACGTATTGCAGGTATCCAAAGAGGGTATCTTAAAAGACAGACCCATTGTACGAAAAACATTTCCAAAATACGTATATGATACGGGATTGGCCACTTTTTCTTTGTACATTTGATACATTATTGTCAGTGAGAGTCCTGTCGGTAAATATTTTTTGTTAGTATGACTTCGGCTATAATGAGATTCGTATAACGGATATGAATTTATATGATTTTTTATAATCTGAATGGCTTCATCCCCTATTTTATTAGGAGGCATATGTGATCCACGTTTATCAGGGCTTGAAATTCCTGATACTCTAATAGATTTTTTCTTTATTACCACCTCGACACATTTATTAGAAACTCCAAACGTTTTCAAAAAACAGCCCTTACAAACTTCAATCATAGTGCCATTTACTTTTAAGTTGTAAATATGATTCGTACTTCTTAGTTTAGGTTCGCCTGATGTATTACGTATGCGTTGGGTCTTTTTTGGTATATCTAAGATCAACGATGACAAATACGCCGAACGTTTGTTGTAATCACCCAATGCCCATAATTCATCAAAAAGTGCTTTTTGGTTATCTGAACTAATTTTTTCTGAACATTTTTTACGGCAAAGAGATAATGAGGTAACTTGTCTTGACTGAATTATTTTACCTGTTTGTGTTCTATATGTCAATCCTTTATTTCTTTTATTGTGAATTATTTTCCTTATGTTTGTTCCCTTACGTTTTCTCCGTTGACTATTTTGTTCAACAGTGACTTCAACATTATAGTTATTATTTTGTTGAAGTGGTACAATATTCTCAGAAGAAGACTCGGATGAAGAACTACTACTATCTGTTTCAACTGCGAATGTCCTATCACGCACGCTATCATCTGAGTCGTAATCGGTTGGTTCGGTCGGCTCTGGGGTAATGCGTGGAGTAATTCCATTCTCAAATGTTTGATGAACTGAAAGAAAGATATGAATTATTCATTATTTGGTTTGTATGTATGTACACTCGACAACGTTCCCGGTAGATTACTTTTCAACCTTATTACAAGTGTATAAGGTTTATAAGTGGTCTACCGCAAACAATGTCGACCGTACAAACGTAATTATAAGAAAATCTTTACTTGGTTAAGAATGAATTCTTAATACCTACTCTAGTCAAAATTCTATCTAGATCAAGGCAAAATTAGACTAATAAACTGAATAGCTATTCAAATATATTATTAATTCAAAATATACCAACCAATTGGAAAATCCTCTTGCGATTGGAATCCTAGGTCAGAAGGAGTGAGTAACTCTTCTAATGTTTGGGCAGCCTGTGATTGCTCTTCAGTTAGCTCACTGCTTACTACAGATACATTTACCGACGTGCTGCTGAGATTGTCTTCTGATACAAATCCTTGTAAATCTGTAAAATTGCCAAACAGTCACCATTATACCTACAATATTCGCAGCGCAATCGATCGCGAGCATACCTACTCACCGCTCCGCAGTCCGTGATACCTTTACCTACAGACATCGCGGACTGCGTACAACACGCTCATCCCATCTATGTCAGTAGCTAAATACTGTCTCTTAGATACTAAACTAACTCATAACTCGTTTATCTAACTAAAAATAACATCCAAACACAAATATCAGTCGTTATTCAACGTAAGTAATAATAATTTTGAAGGTTAGAACGGTAAAAATTGTAATAAAACAATCATACTTACGTTCAGAAGGACTTTCATTTAGAGCCAATGACAGTATCTTATCAATTCTGTTCATTTCTAAGAATTTCAACACTCTTAAACACTAGAAACACAATATTATGATTTTTTTACGCAGGTCAAAACACGTCAACTTCGCGCGCGAAATGCAACTGACGGAATACGACGATTCGCATTTAGAGACGAGTCGACTTATCTCATTATGCATATAACAACAAAAAAATATTACGTACGGAATCATGAGATGAGTAAACTTAACGCTTTTTACTTTTTTTAGTATTTTGTTGTTTCTGACTAGACTCGTTTTGCAATTAGAGTTTTACGAAATTGTAATACAAATACCGACTCATCTCCTTTTTACCTTAATAGATATTCATGTTTAGTATCGAATTATGAAAATAACTCATTTTTCAATATTTATGACTTATCCCCTTTTACCTTAACACCACAGAATTTAACCATGGATGTCTCCATAACCATGGGGCTCCGCGGAGTAGGAATGGTAAAGGGTTTGGCCCCGTCTGCCCCCTCTTCCCCTCCTATCCTCCCTGCACCATAAATCAACGGACCATAATGGAAATGTGGCGACGCGACGCGGTGTGTGGTGGCCTCTGGCCACTTGCTGAATCGACTTTATAGTCCGGGTAGCGTTCCATTTTAGGTAGTGTTTTTACGCCCATCGATTGACATCTTTTTCAATAGATCTCGAATGACTAATAACTGAACCAAGCGTGAGCTGACGCACTCACGGTGGGTTTTTTTGTGTAGGAGGACTGGGAGGTTACGGAAGCAGTAAAAAATATTAATAATTAAGTCATAGTACTGTTGTGGGTATGTAGGCACCTTTATATTATACATAACTACCTGTTGCCCGCGGCGTCGCTCGCGTGAAATTCGGTAACTGTCCCACGGGATCATACTAAAGGGAGAAATAGTATCCTACATGTTAATCAAGGTTAAATCGGTCAAACCAAATGATAACACGATCACGAAAAAAATTCCGAATAGTAAAAGGATCATCAAACCATGGATCACTATGGGTATACTACGCTGCATTAAGAACCGAAATCATCTACAAAAACAGAGTCGCAATGACCCCTACAATGAAATACTAAAAATAACTTACACTAGATACAGGAATCACTGCAATAATCTAATAAAAAAATTAAAGAGGAAATATGAACGAGACTTACTTGCAAAATCTGTAACTAAAAATAAAATACTATGGAAAAACATAAAAAATATCACATATTCTAATAAAAGTAAAAGTCAAAACTTAGAATTGTTAAATATAAAACCTACCTCTCTTGACTCGATAAATTATATTAATGATTACTTCGCCAACATTGGAAAACAACTAGCCTGTCAAATTCACCCAGCTTAAGATAATGTCCATATCCCTGTTCACCCAGATACATCTCCGCTAAACAGTTTCGTACTTATTGACACTGACGAAACTGAAGTAAACGGAATATTAATGAATTTAAAATCTGACAGTGCCCCGGGCTGGGATAACATTTCAACAAAACTCTTAAAGTTTGTAAGAAAGGAAGTCGTTCCTGTGATAACCCACCTAACAAATCTCTGTCTCCAGCAAGGCGTCTTCCCAGCTCCCCTAAAGCAGTCTGTTATAACCCCAGTACACAAAGGGGGGGACAGAGACGATGTCAATAATTATAGACCTATCTCGGTCTTACCAGCTATATCAAAAGTTCTCGAAAAGATTATTAATTCTAGACTCACTAAATTTCTAAACAAATTCAACTTACTGTCTCCCTCACAATTTGGCTTCAGACAGGCTGTAAGTACCGAAGATGCTGTAACTGCATTAACTTCTCATATAATCGAGCATCTTGACAAGGGAAACAAGTGCCTATCCATTTTCCTAGATCTCAAAAAAGCTTTTGACACCGTCTCTGTCCCTATCCTAGTGAACAAATTACAAAAAGCCGGTATAAGAGGTACTGCACTTAGCCTGCTCAAGGATTACCTATCTAACAGAAAGCAAAAAGTAAAAATAGGACAATACACCAGCAACGAAGCAGAAATAACATACGGCGTACCACAGGGTAGTGTCTTGGGTCCTACCCTTTTTTTTAATATACATTAATGATTTGTGCAATATTAAATTAACTAACGCCAGGGTATTTGCTTACGCCGATGATACTGCTATTGTATTTGCTGGTAATTCTTGGCAAGATGTTAAACTGAGTGCAGAGGTAGGGATTGCCCACGTAGCTGAATGGCTGAAAAACAACTTACTAACATTAAACACCACCAAGACTAACTACCTATGTTTTAGTGTTAGTAACCGGACACAGCCCAATGAAGACCTAAATTTGAAGGTACACACATGCGGAGATATAAACAGGATAGGCTGTAACTGTTCATGCCTAAATAGAGTCTCTAAGACGAAATACTTGGGCGTGATGCTTGACCAGTTTCTGTCTTGGTACCCTCATCTTGAGCAGGTGACTGCCAGGGTTAGAAAGCTGACTTGGATCTTCAAAACACTAAGACACGTGGCCCCGACTAAAATGTTGAGGAGTGATAAGCGACCTAGAAACCTCCTTAACGAAATCTATTTTGCTTTAGCACAGTCTGTCCTTCTATATTGTATCCCCGTTTGGGGTGCCGCAGCTAAAACTAGATTTATGGACGTGGAACGTGCACAACGAGCACTTATAAAGGTTATGTATTTTAAAAATAAAAGATATTCTACTAAAAATCTATACGAAATCAGCAATTTACTCTCAGTCAGAAAACTGTACATAACCCAAACGACTCTAAAAAAACATAAAACCCTCCCTTATCAGATGAATAAGAAACACAAAAGGAGAAAGGATATTATTGCAGTTGTTCCCCAATGTAAAACCAAATTTAGCAGCAGACAATTTTACCATCTCTCAGCTCAAATATATAACAGGATTAATAAAAACATATATGTACACAATAAAAACAATCACGACTGTAAAATAATGATAACAAACTGGATTAAGCATCTTAGTTATGAGGATACGGAAGCTCTTCTGGTTTACCATGAGTAATATAATCACACACCATAACGATACACACCTCATTCTACTCCACACACTACAGTACACAATACACCTCACCACACCACACTACACTATACCACACCACACCACACCGCACCACTCACCACACTGCACATTACATCTGATCACATCAAACCACGCTACATCTCACACACGCGCCACACCTAACTAAAGCACACCATGCTACTTGATACATGTTTAATGATGTTAAATTAAATAATAACAATATGCTGTAAATATGTAACATATATCTAAGATATGGAGGAGCGGAGTCTCCTAATACAGGCATTGTTTGCCTAAAAGGAGGCTCCAAACACAATTCATTGTATATGAAGCATTTTGTTTAAATAATAAATATTTTTTTTCATTTTTTTTCAAACCGTTTCGGAGGACTTCGATAACAAACAATGTGACACGAGATACAATACAATTCCAATCATACCTATCATGTTAAATCATGTGACTACGTTCACGGTTAATTTTTTTTTACATGTTCTTGCGACCAGCTGACTGACGCATAATCGCTCGATGACGCATCTCGCTACTCCACAGGCTGCGTGGCAGTCCCAACACTATCCTGCAATCGATAGCCGCCCGGGCAGATAGCCCGCTAGTATGGGCGCTACCTAATCGCACTCGATCTGTTCTAGTTATTACGTACTAACATAGGCTAAGTCATATTGTTACTAACACTGTGGACCTTTCTGTAGTCTGATTAATTAATAAATAATAATAATCCACCCTCCACCATGCTTTTTTTCAGCTCAGTATAATATGAACTATCTATGAAAAAAGTTTCAGCCGGTGTAGTATGACTTAATTTTTATTTATTTTTTTACAACTTCCGTAACCTTTCACACCCAAACCGACCGCTACTTGAGCAGCTGACGGTTGATTCTTTTATTAGTTAGCTATGCCCGCGACTTCGTCCGCGTGGACTTAAATCTTTCTCAGCCTATTACTTGCACAGGCATTTTGTTAGGGTCTATTTGAAATAAATGCTTTGAGTTTGAATCGTCTATAACCTGCCCAATCAACAAACACCAAAACAATGGTGTAAATTGTCATACTAACAAACATTCACGGAAAATCCTAACACCGCGATTCAGAAAATGGCATCAAATGAACAACGCCATCAACATCACATTTTCAAAGCAGCGTCATGTAGACTAATCTAGAGTACGTTTTGCTATTAGAAATTTTTGAAATACCCGGTCAGTCTTATTATAAGTTGTCTTGTGAGCACATTTATTCATTAGTAGGTACCACTTTGGCTCAATAAATGTCGCTGCATGTATTCTTAAGTAATAATGTTTTTTTTTTTTTCGTATGGGAAATCATCAAATAACCCCTCCCGCTCTGGGCTGAGCAGGAGGGAGTGTCAGACTTTTACTGACTAAAAACCCATCCATGTTCCTTCCTTTGCCTTTTGTGTTCCAGGGCCGCGGTATCTCTTTCGAACAGTCCCGCAACCCTGGCAGGCATCGGTCCTTTCGGACCCCTTCCTGTTTGCAGACTCTCTTTGAGGCGCGCGTGGAACACGAACGCGCCGTCGACACGGCCTGTCGTCATAAGACGGACGGACGGCGAGCTAGCCCATAGCTCACCGGCCACAGGCCCACGCCTACGCTGGCCGGGGCCCACCACGTGGCCCCCGACGCCCGGTGCGTCTCCCACGGCGGCTGAGACGTGAGGCTCTCTCCCTCTCACGTCCCGCCACCTCCTTCGCTAGCATGACTGCTTCGCAGAAGGTGACGGCGTCTCATTCCCTCTCGCTCCGGACCATGGATTGAACCAGGGCCGGACGCGAGAGGTCGCCGCCGCCGATTGCCGCTACGAGGACACGGCGGTGCTCCGCTCAAAGTAATAATGATAAGTTCTTCTTGAATACTTTAAATTCAAATATTTTTTTTAATGAACATGGACAAAACCAAGGTTACGTCGAATGCCCATGTAACACCCACTCCTATCAAGATCGGAGACTCTATTCTCGAAGTTGTAGACGATTATATCTACCTGGGACAAACGGTCCAGTTAGGTAGGTCTAACTTCGAGAAAGAGGTCAACCGTCGAATCCGTCTCGGCTGGGCAGCGTTCGGGAAGCTGCGCGGTATCTTCTCGTCCAACTTACCGCAGTGTCTCAAGACGAAAGTCTATGACCAGTGTGTGTTGCCAGTGATTACATACGGGACCGAAACGTGGTCGCTCCCAATGGGCCTCATTCGAAAGCTTAAAGTTACCCAAAGGGCAATGGAAAGGGCTATGCTCGGAGTTTTCTTGCGTGATCGAATCAGAAATGAAGACGGATGTCTTCATTTCTGATTCTGATTTCTGCAAGAGATCAAGGTTACCGAGATACCCCGAAAAATTGCCAAACTGAAATGGCAGTGGGCAAGGCACTTTCCTCGCAGAACGGATGGCCGATGGGGCCGAAAAATTCTGGAGTGGCGACCGCGAACCCGAAGACGTTGCGTTGGAAGGCCTCCCACTAGGTGGACCGATGACCTGGTGAAGGTTGCGGGGATCTGCTGGATGCGAGTCGCACGGGACTGGCCAGTGTGGCGACACTAGGCCTATGTCCAGCAGTGTCCACTGCATTTCGGCTGAAATGATGATGATGATATATTTTTTTATAGAGAGCACCGATTACAATGAAACTAAAACCTCTAAGTTACGCACAATATTTGTGCATATAGATATAAAATCAACTATCGATGTCAATTTCCGCCGGCTTACTATGACTTTTTCATTTGCAACGCTACCTCCCGTACTATTGCGTTGCTAAGTATCGGAAGAAAGTAAGTATCGTCGGAGAAGGCGCGCCGGCAGCGGCGGCGCCGGCGATCGTTAGTACTAGTAGTACTAACGATATCGCAGCTGTGTGGGATCGCTTGCGTCCCAATACAAAATGTTCTAAGAACTCGTATCGGTACATCGCAGGACGGAGAAACACAAGCATCCTACTTCCATTGCGTCCTTATTATCATAGCAGTGTGTAACTTCAATAATACATAATGTACTAAAAACAGATATCGCAATAACGCACCCGGTATTATCGACCGATTATAACGCGCCTATGTGAAGGAGCCTTTAAACATAATGATTTAACAACTACAGATTATAGTTTATTATTTTCTGTAGCACGTAACTTTATGTACCCAATAAATAAAATTCGTTGTTTTCTAGCAGTAACTTTTAGTTTCATTGGTTTTATCATAGTTCTATTCATTTTTCACAGACAAATACAAAAATATTTAGCGACAGCATCCACGCCATTCAAGCGCTAAAACAACCATGCAGCACTTTATTTGCCTTTCTCAGAATTCGTGTCACACGAAAACTAATCCGTGTTTAAAATGATCATACTCCAAGGAAGTAAATAGCCCTGGAGATTTGGTGGCATATCGTTCGCAGAACAACACCTGCCACTTTTTTAAAGGTGGGCGGGATAAACACATACAGTGAATTTGACTTTCACACACAGAGACATACATGTATCCTATTGCTACAAACGCACATGAAGCAAAAACAAAGAAACTCACATAAATTAGCGTTCAAACAGTGTCCCGAAATTTAAATTTTCTTAAGTTTATTGCAATTTGCAGGTCAGTGTCAGGTTGTTTGTTGATGAAAATATGAATCGCGCGCCAGTAACATGTATGGAGTTACAAAATTATAATCATTCAAATCATCAATTACAACCCTCCAGGTTCATTTAACCCCATTGAGTGACTTTTTCATGAAATAGCTATTGAATGGGAATTTAAGCCCATTCAATAGCTATTTCATGAAAAAGTCATGATTCATATTTTCATCAACATTCATATTTTTTTTGAGCTGGCCGAATTAGATATTGCAGTATTATAATTTTGCTATTGCAGGTTATAATCATCAATCAAATTAACATTAAGAAATAAATTAGAAAATATTTTATAATATTCTACTTACCATAACCAACGACAAATAAACGACAATATTTATATACTATTTTATACGATAGCTGTACTGGCAACACTAAACATGAAGAATTGCCGATAATGTTAAAAATAAAAATATAACTTTTCTCTAATTGTTTCACGAATAGTGAATCGAGAAATATGACCACCTTATTATGATGTTTTATCAGTGTAGTAATAATTAGAGATTACATGTTGCTTTCTGTACAGGACGCGTTAGGTACGGATTGATTTTATCCAATATGGCGGCTTCATTAGATTTTTCAAATGTTGTTTACTTCGGTGTTTACGGCTGTAATTTTTATCATTTATAAAGACTCACAAGTATCCAGAATAATTTAGTGCTAAGTAATTTGAAGAGATTATGTCGAGTGCGTTTTGTGAATCGTCAAATGAAAAGGAACCTTACATTTCAGAAAATTACACTCGTTATTTGAAGTGTTTTCGGTGTCGCAGACAGTGGGATTGAGTGCAGTTCACATTATATGTTTTATTGTGGAGACATTACGTCAGTAGCAAACTCGCCCGCGATGTCACAATATGAGCGGTCACGATGAGTCCGCCGCGCCTCCCGCCCTCGGCATCGCGCTGCAACTCATGGTAAGTAAGCGTTTTTCAATAAGACAGTTAGTCGCTACCTTGAGGATAGCAGTGCTCATTACAGAGTTTATACTAGTAGCTTTTATAAGCAGTCCCTACTTTGTGTGCTTTAGTTCTCTAAGTTACAGCCGTACATTTATAGCCTGTGTAGCTGTCATGACTTGTTTTAGGTGAATGTTTTCGGTGTAATATTAATATACATAACCTTTTTCTACCATGGTACTTATTTGATTCTGAATAGATATACAATGAGTGCAGTCACTCTTTCTGCTCTAAGTACCTAGGTACTTAAATTCTGTGAGTCTCATATACATGGGATTTCAGCTACATGCTAGCAATTCAAAACAGTATACTTTTTGTTTCATTCATTACCAATCAAGTAGGTTTTAAACTTAAATAATAATGTATTTCAACATAATATCTAAATATCAGAATTCATGTTGTCTGAAAGAACACAATTAAACTCCATGGTTTCTATCTCTTGTAAATACGTGGGTTTTAGCATCTTGTCATATAAGTCTTAATTCAGTCTAATTTCAGTCACGCTTTTACATCAAGAATATTTTGAACATTTTCATGTTAGTTTTAGCATCATTTACAACTAAAATATCACAGAAAGTAGGAAAAAAAATCTAGGTATTAAGGCTTTTGAGGATTGAGGTGGTTGGTTTCACTAACCACCATGACTATTGATACAAGAAAACTATGTTGAATTATGTATATTATTTATTATTATTTTTTGTTATAATGAACTTTTCCACAAGCAAAACAAATGCAAAAATAACTTTTTATGAAAATCTGAAAAACATGTTTTTCCTTTTGGTATTCAAAGGGTACATCTTCTGTTCTGTACGTGTATTGCACTGCCATACAGTACGCATTGAAGATATTTCATACGATTAGGATGAGTATGACCAAGACGAATATTATGGCAAACGTCTCCAGCAATTCAATACCTTCTCTCAAGGTCAGAAATGAAAGGTTCGGAAGGTTACCGTCTTGGCCATATTATTATTTATTTTGGCATAGAACATCAAACAACAGAGATATCAAGAAGAATCTAGCTTGGGTGGACTTCATTCAGCATATTGGACGATATTCTGAAATCAGCCAAAATTCCACACTGCCTGAAGACCCGTCTCTATAATCAGTGTGTTCTGCCCACCATGACGTACGGGGCTGAAACATGGACGCTCTCATAGGAGGCTGTGTACAGAGTCAGGGTAGCACAGAGAGCCATGGCACATTCCATACTCGTCATAAAACTAGTAGACCGAGTTACAAAAGTCGAAATTCGTAGACGTACAAAGGTCTTCAGTACTGGAAATCTAGTCATGGAAAGAGAATGGAGTTAGAGAGGTATAGTAATCTACAGTAAGTATACAGGGTGACTGAATCTGGACCCGCCATAGCAAATTTGCATATAGAGGAGGTCATTTACTAATTATTAGACCTAACTTCCCCTAAATAACTAAAGTTTTATAGTTTGGGAGATGTCAATTTTTATACGTTATTGAGATTTTTCCAAAATTAGACCTTCAATCATTCATAACTTTGATTTTTGCATTATTTTTTTAGTTTTTTTATTTGTTGGTAATCATAAACATTGGACTAAAATAACTCGGAATTTCCCTCAAACTAGGGTTAAAAAAGAAGATAGTACGCTAATTAAAACAAATACTAAAAAAATTTTCTTCACTATCAAATTCAACCTGAAATAAAATAAAAAACCGCAGTGTTTCAATAAGTAATTTTAATCTATGTTATTTCTCTAGTTCGTCACCTTTCCAACGGTACTAAATTTGTGTTTAAATAGTTGCCAACTTATATAAAACAATTCAGTAACAACTCAGTGGAGTGACCCGAAGGTGTACTTCGGTGACTGCCACTGGAACTCCTCGACGAGTAGGAGTAGGTGAGCCGAGTTTGGGCTTGTTTTGTTAGTTATGATGAGACTAGTTCACCTTTCCAACGGTACTAAATTTGTGTTTAAAAAGTTGCCATCTTAAATAAAACAATCTAACTCAAACTCAAAGTATTTATTTCAATTAGACCATTACAGGCACTTTTGAAAGTCAAACAAAAAAAAAGCTAAGCTACAGTCACAGTCACAAGGCATAATAACTTGAGAAA